>OX246740.1:49342525-49820025 GCA_945910005.1 Isoperla grammatica
AATTTTTAACCATTTGAACTTTCAGAATGTTTTTGAGAGGCACTGAACAAAGCACTTTTCGTAAGAAACGTAACTAGTAAATTCATTTCAAAATTACTGTTTTTCTTTCCTGGAACAATGTTTGGGTAGTGAAAAGTAATTTTTCAACCGAAATTTCAACAACGTCAGAAGTGCACGTGAACAAGGGGTTTGAAAAGTCTGTATTGTGGGAAATGTTGGATTGTCGGTGAAACCGTTTGGTTCTTGGGGGTGGTGCGGGGGGGCGGGAAGGGGGGGGGGGGTAGGGGGTTGGAAGAATGATGAACACACAACTAAACTTCCATATATGAAAACACATGCATGCTCAATTAATTCACAAACTAAGCTAGAATAACTGTGGGAGATCTATATAGGTATTATTGAGCGGTCTTGACTGAGGTTTCCTAAGGCATTTCGGGATGTGACGGAGCCTGCGTCAACTTTCTACGCTTTTCTTATGTTTCGTTTGTACTGCCAATTAATTATTATAATTAATGTAGATTAACTGATTAAGTATGGCTACGACTAGATATTTTAACTTCGTTTTTTAAAACCCTTTTACGGCTGTAAATTAAATATTCATTTCTGCCGACGACTTTTTGTACAAACCATGGCAATTCATTGTGAAATGTTTTAAAATGTCAATATTATAGTAAGCAATCGTAGTACTTTTTCGTAAGGAACTTTGGTAGAAATTGATAAATTCATCCTTATCAAAACTTTACTATCAATTGAGTTAATTAGGCATTTCCAACCGGCTTGAAATAAAACCGGATTGTACGCTTGAACTATTTAATTTTCAATTCGATTTCATACTTTCAATTCAAATCCTCAGCTCGATTCAAATCAAACCGACTTTGCCCAAATTCAAAGGTCTTCATGTCGGTTTGACTGGAAGCGATTACACCAGGCCGGTTTGAAATACCTTGTTAAGGTGTCACTACAGCAAGGACTAGGGCCCGCTAGAGGGGTAAGGGGAAAGTTAGCATAGTTTGTCTTAGTTCGTAATAAAATAGTCATATCTTCGACAATAATAGTAGTACGAAAACGATTTATGGCTTTTTGAAAACCCCAAACTGTCAGCTTTAATGTTGGGTATTCTTTGCTTTTATTGTACAAAGCTGGACTACAATAATTGTATTTTAATAAACATATGCAAAATTGACTTTGAAAAGGTTATCATACGCAAATATCCCTTCAGAAATTCAAATTAAACGTTTATAAATAAATCACGCACTATTTAACGGCTTAATATCGAGATATTTTGATTTTGTAAATTTTAAATATGATTAAAAAAATATTATAGTTGTATTTTGTAATTGCATATTTTTATTTAACGTTCTAAAAATTGAGAAAAATAACCATGTAAGAACATACAACTCAACGCAGTAAGTATAATGCTTTTTAAATTTTGAAGATATCTATAACCGTTCTTGAGCAAAGTTTCTCAAAAGTTTACTAACATTGTAGAAAATTAGTCGCCCGACAACGAGCGCTTCGTGCAGTCAGCGGCAGCTCACACACGCTTTATCAGTGACTGAAGGGTGGGAGTAAGACGGCTCGTCATGGGCCGGTTGAGGGGAAGGACGAAATCACTGATAACGGATTCTCGTTATCTGTGACGGAATGCGACATCACACACAAGGAATATGGTTACTGATGAAAGGTTTTCGCGTTAGTACACGACTCTATTTTGGGAGGTCGCTGGTTCGATTTCCATCACCGGCGATCCTGGCTCTACTTTTCAAGAGGGTTTCCTCAGTCGTAAGACGAATGATGGTGTTCATAACTAAAACAGCCCTAATTCCTTCCCGAAGAAGCCCAACCTCCTACTAATAAAAGCTTTCCCTATCGTTTTAGGGTGGAGTATAATAAAAACATAATACTAATATAGTGAAATAGTAATAGTATAACTCAAATAAATATATGCAGAAATATTATGGATTTAAATATGCAAATCATCGCAAAAGGTGAATTTGGAGCCATGACCACCGAAAAAATATTTATTTTCTAGTTGTATTGATCTAAAATGTATGTATTAAACCTCTATTTATCTAATCTCTTACGTAGCCGTCCGCCGTGGCTCAATTATATAGCTTAGCGGTTGGGTCGTAGGTCATAATCGTATGGCGCCTAGGGAGGGACGTGTGTTCGAAACCCGCACAACTTTTAGACGATGATATTCACTTGATATCCTTTTGTCGATACAAAATAATATAACGCCCCTCGAGGCTGAAGTCACGAAGGGCTTTAGCGTATCGAATGAGAAACAAAGCGCGTGAACGATCCGAACAACTCAGTGACAATGAGTGTGGTCATCAGTTACAAGTGCAGCAAGAAGACGATATCATCGATACGAACGGATCAAATACGCAAGTATTTGTTGTAGTTGCATATTATCTTGGTTTATTTCATTATTTTATAAACTATTTGGAAGCGCTGTCAATTTTAGGAAGCTTTCATAATACTAACCAAACCTTTGGCTTTGGTAATATTAATAAATAAGACGTCCGAGTGGCTCATAAGGATGGGGCGCAGGTCCTAAGCGTGGAATGGAACCGAGCGCCGTGGTTTTCACAACTAAATCGTAATGTCGCTGTCAGGATGCCCATAAGAGCCATGGTTCAAGGCAGTGGCGTGCGCACGAATATATTTTGGGGGAGCTGCCCAGGTTAGAACATAACTTTAAAAAAGTGCTCAACAAACGACATAAGGGGAGTGTGGAGGATGTTCCCCACAATAGGGCCGCAGGCAATTTCTTATAAATCCGTATGTTTTAAGATGTGTTTTAGAAGGAATGTGCTTTGCTGAACGGGATACGGGTTACAACGACGCCAAATACGATTTCAAAATAATTTCAACAATCAATATTACATAAGATTCCTATAATGTGATAACTTATACAATTTCACCTAGACGGTAGTGTTTCCCGACCAAGCAAATAGAGAAATTAATGTTTAAGTCTACTTAATTTTTTGCGTAAAGTTTGATGATTTGCAGAATATTTAAAGGTGGGATTTCGGGAGGGGGGGGGGCTCCAGCCTCCCCCTCTCTGTATACGACACTGGTTCTAGGTAACTATTCACGATACCGATCGCGATTTCAAATCCGATTAGGAGACCCAAGAGTCACAGTGTTGTTGCAAAACTAGCAGTGCTCGGTCCTTTAATAGTTTTATAGGAGTTATACTTTCCTTTGGTAAAGTGAGTTTTCTGTGAACGCCACTTTAATTAATGTAACTCTGATTAATCAGACAAAATCGGATACGAAGACCATAGGATCTGCATACAAAATATGTGTGTGTAACCGTGTTCTAGGTCCGACTTCAATTGGGAACATTTTCAAAGTTACGGTATAGTACAATGTTTTATCAGGGGTTTGACGATACGTCACTTTACAGTTCACAGTTGTGACAAGTACAATTGTTAACAACATGTAACATTACCCCATCACAAAACATTTGCTTCTGTAAGAATAAATTTATTTCAGAAACACAGTTGACTTGACTAACGTTCAAAATGCGCCTTCAAAATCTCCCAATCGGTTACACCCCGTAACCGATTGGGAGATTTTGAAGGCGCAACTTGAACGTTAGTCAAGTCAACTGTGTTTCTGAAATAAATTTATTGCCATCCGATCAGCAACCGCTAAAACTGACGTCCACTGAATTTACAAAGAAAGTACAAATCAAGTTGTATAATGACGACCACGTTTACATTTAACGTCATCAACAATCATCAACAATCAGTGACCTGAGATTACTCATTGTTAATGGCGTCAAGTCTGGAGCTGAACTTTGCAACGATAGACCGGCTTTCGGGCATTACAATGACAATGGAAATTAATGCTTTTTACATTCAATTAAAAAATAGAATTGAGAATGCACAGGGCGTAACTTGGGCCGGAACACAGTTCCGGTTCCCTTCTTGAAACCGGAATGTGCGGTCCGGCTATTCTTGTTATGGTTATGTTATTCTGTTAATCTGTGCGAGGGCAATTATCTGCTAGGGTAAATAGGTAATACCACAGACAACCAATAATTATTTATATGTGGTAATACCATTGTTAATAAGTTGTCCTCATATGATGCGAGCTCAATACCCAGTACAAGCAAGGAATGATCCCAGTTACTACTCATTCACACCCTGACCCCAATCTTTGCTTCATTCTATACTGAATACGGGAATTTTATGTTAGATTACTAACGAGCCACATTCTGTGAATAGGTTCCGAACTATAGGATTTACATCTTTCGGGAATTAAGACGGTTGCGTTCGTAGATGCATGTAGTATTTTGTGGTGCTGGTGTAGTGTTTAGAGGAGAGACAATAAAATCATTACGAGTTGACTGATCAGCAAAGTATATTATAAATAATGTAATTTACTATTTATCTAAGTGCGTTTTGTAATAAACAATTAATCCCTGAAAACGCATATTATTATGTATTTTACTTTGGGTTTATAAATTTCAGAAGTGAATAAAAACTAAATATATTTCTATTAAAACATTCGACATTTTTTAACTAATAAAATGATGTATGTGTACCATAAGATTTAGAGTATTTATAACTTATAAGCCTGTTAATAAATGCGAAGTCATTTCTCGGCATTTACGTTTACATAATAATTCTAGTCGACAAGCAAAATGTTTCGGTGCCTTTGAATGCGACAGCTATTGGCCGTTGTTTTGGAACAATGGATAGGTAAATATGAATATGAATTGTGACATAATATTAACTATTAATTTCGTTATTATTATTATTGGTGATTGACTTGTTGGTGAAATATGAATTTGTATTCAGTGTTTTCTTATGTAATCTAGCAAAATGTTTTCTTCTAGTACTATCTTAGACCACAAGTTACCAATGGAATAATAGCCTATGTCAAATCCCCTTGTATGCAGGGGCGGACTGGGATAAAACGGCCCGGGATGCTGGGTTTTGGGGGGGCCCGCATGAGGTTGCGTGGCGCAGCTGGGGTCTGGGGCGAAGCCCCAGCCGCCGGAGGCAAATACGCTGAAGGCGAAATTTTTTTTGGGGGTTGCATTGAATTTAATGGCCTAAAATGTGATCTTAGGGCGCGATTAACAGAGGCCACCCTACCACTAGCAAAATAATTTTAATTATATTCAATTAATTACATTGCATATTTACAATAAATATTACAATAAATTCAATTATAATTTCAAAATAATACTTATAGAGTGGGGTTAAGATTTTTTCAGCAATATACAAATAAGTATTTACATCATAGGAACTTTCTGGTGGCAGCCCGGGGGCCCGGACTGCCAAAGGGCCCGGGATGCGTTCGCATCCCGGCATCCCTATAGCCAGTCCGCGCCTGCTTGTATGAAAACTAACGTAAACACAACGGGTCGTCGCCTTTCGGATATGGCGTTTGTTTTTCAATCAATCTGGAATGAAAAGCATTCTTTTGGAATTGGAACAGATTGCAATGCTATGAACATACATCTGGAGAAGCAGTTGGTAAATGGAAACCACAGTACATGGATGGATATTCAAATGTGATGTTTGCAACACAAAATCAAAAATAGCATCGAAGGTTCATTGCAAAAGATATTCATATATTGATGCAAATTATGCCGTAGTTAATGGCGTCATAGCAATGGGAAGTAGTTACACAGGCTGGGCACCACACATTGTTGAGACTATCGCAGAAGAAGAGGCAAGAAAGTTAAAGGCCAAGACAATAGCAACACGGAATGCTTCTATAAAAGTAAGAAACTGGCAGCTAAACCTCGTGCGGTGGCAAGAGGAAAGTGTGAACCATATATTCGATATGGGATCGGGATACCGGCCTTTTAATTATTATTTCTAAGTTTTAATCAGGCTTTAGCATGATTACATGAAATTAGGCATATCCTGTTAATGTGTTTGATAATAATTTTCAATTATGAATATTATGCATGACGTCTTGGCAGAAATACAGACTACGTAAGAAATACGAATTTATGAAAGAATCAACATTTAAAAAAGGTAATTGTTGTCTTTTGTTGGATATTATATCATATCATCATATCATATAATGTCATGCAAAATATGGAATACAGTACATTGCTTCTCTTTTGTGATTTACCTGTGGAGAACTTACTTTTACTTATCTTTTGAAAGCTTGAAAGATATCGGATCAGTAGTTTTAGTAAGAAATGTATCTTATTTTTTTATTGTTATATATATTTATTTAATGTCTATCCTATTCAGTTATAAAAACTGATTTACAACTTAGGTGAACAATAAAAATACAACTAGGCTATGCCAACACAATTTGAAATAATAAAATCATAAGAAGCAATAACAACAAAACAAAAGAAACTACTGTACTATAACAAAAATCAAGAACAAGAAAAATGAATTGAGAAATTAAATAAAATCAAGTAAACATGCATTATATTAAATAGTAAAAATAAAGTATATAAATATGAAGGAACATAAAGGAGAAATGTTAAAAAAATTATTTATATATACATATATATAAAAAGGAAAAAAGAAGAAAAAGAAGAAAGATAAAAAAAAAGAAAAACTGATTTGTTAACTCAAACGAAAATGAGGCTTGCAAAAAATCAGAAACTGAAATTTGTGAAAAATAAAATTACACGTAAAAGCAACCCGAGAAGCCGCACACGCCTTCTATCTTCTCTTCGAATCTTGAAAATCAGATGGTCTTGAAAATCTTGATCCGAGTAAATCATTTAATTTAATTGATTTTGAAACTTGAGTTTCAATTCGTTAATATGTCGTAAACTCTATGTAGTCAACTTGTGGCAGTGTGCTGGCTGGCACC
This sequence comes from Isoperla grammatica, assembly GCA_945910005.1. Classification (NCBI taxonomy): domain Eukaryota; kingdom Metazoa; phylum Arthropoda; class Insecta; order Plecoptera; family Perlodidae; genus Isoperla; species Isoperla grammatica. The sequence continues at coordinate 49,349,345 of OX246740.1, forward strand.
GTTGTAAAATATTATATTATATAATTGTATAATTGTATTATTTCATAGTTCATGCCCCATGATTTTATTTGATTTACAACTGGCAGTTTTAACACCACATAACTATGGGATTGTATGCACTATCATGGTACAAGAAGATGCTATAAGTTATTGGATCATGATGTAATATAGCCTATTCTGTGTATGATATTGTATATTATATTATGTATGAGATTAATATTTGTACTCAATGTACTAGTTGCTCGGCATTCGACAAACAAGTAGTAATAACTGTGCTAATAAAAAATGACCATTATATTTATAGAAGAAACGTTAATTCGTATGATTGTCACCTTCACGTTCCACTTTGGTCAGCGGAGCTTCGAATAGCATTCATACACAGATACGAAATTCACTACGCAAGGAATTCCGAATTCCTTATCTGTGGTTCATGTATTGCATACGTCATAATTTCCCCTATCGCCAGCCGAGTTGACCTTGAAGTGGTCTCTGTTTCATGCGACACACACGATAATTGCTATTGGCTCTCGATGCCTGACTGAAATCTCACCGGGCCCGCCTCCGAGCTTGAGACAGAACTAATCGCTCTCTCTCTAAATGAGTTGGACGAAGCTTGAAGTGCCTTCTTAAGAGCGAAGGATACCTCTAAGTCAAAAACTGCAGACAATTTTAATGTTTTAATTATATCTCAAGAATGCACCTCAAAATCGAAAATCCGAGTAAAAAGCGGGCTGTGGTTTGGTAAGCCCTACAGACTGAATGATAAATGTATCTAAGATTAAAATCAGTATGTGATACTTATTTAACTAGGAAAACGCTCTGTTTGACGCGTTGATAAGCGAGCGCGTCCATATCTACGAACGTTCTGGCGAAAAGATCTCTAAGCTAATAATGACAACAATTAACAACAATTAACAACAATTCAAGAATGTGCATTTCAAAATTTTGTCTAATTTCCAAAGCTATTATACTTCCCGATATTGTTGAATTCAATTTGCGTTGCTAAGAATTTTCGTTGCCATTCTGTCTAGTGTTTTCGCGGCGGTCCGCCACCGTTACTAACAGTTATTGAGTGTAACTTTGTAACTTTTCGAACGATTTTGCCTCAAAACTATACACCTTCAATCCACATCGAGGCTTGTGGATGGTCTAAATTTCAAGTTGATCGGACTTTCCGTTCGACCGCTATCGACAGACATAAAAACAAAACAAAAAACAAACATAATGAAGTGCCATAAGAGTCTAGTACGAAAAAAAAAAAAAAAAACAGAACGAAGTGCCATAAGAGTCTCGTGGAAACGCTCGCTTCGCTCGCTTAATTAGTAATTTAATGAAATAAAAATCACAATCATACTGATTATAATGTTAAATACATTTATCATTCAGTCTGTAGGGCTCACCAAACCAAAGCCCGCTTATTACTCAGATTTGCGATTTCGAGGTGCATTCTTGAGATATATTTAAAACATGACAATTTGCTGCGGTTTTTGACGTCAACGTACCCATCGTCCTTAACTCTAGTGTATATCACCCCCCCCCCCCCCCCCCCCCCCCCCCCCGCGGCCACCCTCATAATAGTTGATGCTGTCCACAGGTTAATTTCTCCCTAAGGAATCTATCTCTATCCATACTTTAAAGGGTGCTAGACCGAGTGTAGCATCTTCAGCACAGACAAAGCTCTTAGTCAATTGAGCCCTCCTGGCCGTAACTAGCGTAGTAAAGCTAAAGCACAGATAACTAATTAACTACGTAGGCAGATAAACAACGCCCGTGTTAAAAGTGCTTCGCGGTTTGATTTGAACTTGAATGTAGTTATCTTACGCGACCGCATCGCCGCGCTAGCGTACTAAGGTCGGAGATGCAGGTGGCTGTTCCATCTGCTTACAATGTTGCATGGTGTTCAGCGCTTTGTATAGTAGGCCTAATGCCCCCGGCGGTTGAAGCCAGCCGAGTCGCATTCCAGGCGGACAAAGACACCCCAAACCTCGAAAGTGAGCGGGAAACACGTATGCAATGCCAGAAACCACCAAGTGAAACAAACATCACCAATAAAAGGTGCCATGGGTGGTATAGAGAACACGAGATTCTACTGATGTGAATTAACAATCATTCTGCTCATGGTGCCAAAATCATACACGATTTTTTTGTGGGTGTATTCGTTCTTAGGAGAAAAGTCTAAACTCAAGTGATTACAGGAACGCAAGAATTTAATTTGCATTAGAGGGGGGGGGGGGGGGGGGGGGGGGAATAGTAGAGATAGTGGTCTAGTGGTTTTGTTCCTGCTTTCAATGCAGAAGGTCACGAAATGGGCAGTATCTAAAATACATTTATTTAAAATACGCATTTAAATACATTTGTATCTTGTATTTATTTCAAATATTATGTTGCAAGGGATTTGTATCTTGTATTTCAAAATACTTAACTTTGCAGTATCTTAGTCTTTTAAATATAGGTACTCAAAATATAAATACATTGTATGCATGGGACAATAAGACAATAGGTGCAAAATTATTAATAATTTAATTTTTTAAATTTTAAAAATAAATTATTCCACACATGGACTCCCCTCCCTCCCCCCCCCCCCCCCCCCCCCCCGTTTTTCGGGCTAGCGTTTTTAAACGTCTGTCGTATCGTATATCTGTATTTTGTATGATGCTGTTACTTTATTCAAACTGTTACTACAAACTTTTCGAAGTATTTGGGGGGTATTTGTCTGTAGTAGAAGAAAGATCAATGATCACAAATGCGATTTTCAAATGGTATAGTAGTTGTGATTACGTACGTGCGTAGCCATGTTTCAATAAGCATATAATACCCTGCGACTTAAATCAAACTTATTTGGTACCACGTACCATTAATAAATTTTGGATGTAACTATTGATGTTTGAAATATTTGCATATTTTTTAAATAGGGTACGTGCACTAACAGTAGCATAACTAGCACTTTCTGTGTTATATAGTGTGGGGGGGGGGGATTATTTTTAACCAGAACGATCATTCGCGGTGGCGGCAGTGACTTATTAGTTTGAATAGCAATTATTTGTCACTCTCTTTGTCCACTGTCTCGCCGCGTCGTCACTGGAAGGTGCTCGGGCGGGTAGACAGGCAGACGCCTACAGCAACACGTCGCGCGTGCCTGTCAGTCGAGAGAGGCGATTTGCAGGTGTGGGTTTTCAGTATCGTCATCCCTTGACAATGGTGGCTAATTGTTGTGTATACGGGTGTAAAAACGAGCGTTTGCTAGTTTCGAATATATCGTTTCATAGAATTCCGTGCATTGATATAACCCCGAAACTGTATTGACACTGACTTATCCAAATCAACAGACGAAACGCACCTTGCGAGGAACAGCTATATCTGTTATCACTTCATTAAAATTTTCCGGATCTTCACAAGCAACAGCCTCAAAACTTTGCAGGTCGCAGAACGTAGAAAGTAAGACGAAAGAAGCAGTGGCGTGCGGTGAGGTATGTAGGAGAGGAAGCAATAAATTACAAAATTTTCAAATTGAATTTGGCCAACTTGCGAAAGGAACTGGGGTGTCACCCCCGTCAGAGGTCTTCAGTTTTAGGTCACATACTTCCGGTGTAGCCGTACCAACTTTAAATTCTTCAATTATTGTTTTTAAATTGATCGCGTAACTAAATGACGTTTTACACAAATTTGCGACAGATACATTATACAACGATCTAAAGAACTTACAAGGCACGCGCTTCTCCCTTTTCAATGAATGCTCTGTCCTTTTCTATTTTTTTTGTCGCGGTCAGACCCGACCCGACCCTTCGACGCACTGCTTTTCGTCCCATTTAAAAACTGCGTATATACTCCGACCCGTCTATTAGGCTAACTTGAATGCTATTGGTATTTCTTACGGCCGAAAATCCAAGGAGAACGCACTGCTTCTATGGTCTGTTAGCTGTTAAGCTGATGTGTTTCACGACAGAAAATCATCATTGAACCTTGTTTATTTAGAGGAACCACAGGTAGAGCAGAAAATATCAATTATGAATTAAATGTGGGAACAAATGTTGACAAATGGGTGGATTTTGAATGGGAATAAGTTATAAGCACTTAGAAAATATGATATTTTGGTGGCAGTAGTAAGGATGTTAGGGGAAGCATTGCTTCCCTTGCTTCCCCTCACCGCACGCCACTGGAAAGAAGCCATGTTATCGTCACCTTCCATATTACGTAACAGCTGTCATGAGAAAATAATTCTCTTTTCTCTGTGCAAGAATGTTTTGAATAGGCTACAACATTCACCCTTTCAGGCCTACTGGCCACCTGCGCAGTATTTATTTTTATTTTGCCACACCCCCGCCCCTTCCCCCAGGCGCTCAACAAAGCTCCTACTGAAGAAAGTCGCGTGGGTCGTTGACCTATCGTCCTAGGTCTTCAGCTCAGAGGGGAGGGCCATCGCGGTCAGTTTACATCGAGTAGGACGGAGTTACCTATGATGTAAACAATTTGTTAACACCACGAAACAACTTAAAAGTGATTAATGCTATTTGGGTGCACATCTTTCGAAACAAAGTTAATGCATTCAGAAGTTGTTATTGCTGTTTAGGCCACCTCCCATTCTTGACCCAACTTTGATGGGGGGGGGGGGGGGTTGCGTCCATCCCCATACTTCGCCACTGTGCACTAAGCAGGTTCAATTATCAATTGTCTCCGTCTTGTTAAAATTAAAAATTAAATTTACCAGAGCAATAAACGAGGGATCCACTCACGGATTGAACACTTGAAACCAATTTAGATATTATTATTATTATTATTATTATTATTATTATTATTATTATTATTATTATTTTGAACTGCATTATTATTATTATTATTATTAGTTATTATTATTATTATTATAATAATAATAAAACATGGCTTTTGTAATTCTTACTTTTTAACAAATTTTAATTTGATTTAATTATTCGCAGAACGCTTAACTTTTTAAATGTATATACAGCATTGTTTTAGAAGTGTTTTAGCATTAATTTTAGTATAATTACACCAATATATTTTTAACAACTGTTCGATTGTATAGAGAATTAAAACATGTTTTTGTAGTTCTTTAGTCTAAATCTAAATTGTATTGATTAACGTTGACTGTGCACTTTTTATTCATGTATGTAAAAGCAAACCTTCGAGCGAGCAGAGAGCTCATTGAAGGTGTTTGCCTCAATATTAAACTTGTGTAATTGTACAGAATAATAAATAAATGAATGAATGAATTATTATTATTATTATTATTATTATTATTATTATTATTATTATTATTATTATTATTATTATTATTATTATTATTATTATTATTATTATTATTATAATTATTTTTATTAAGTATTTATAAGCAACAGAAAATTATTCCACTAGTGCAAATATATCAACTTATCAATAACTATCTAGAAACTAACTAAATTAATCATAAATTTAAAAACTAAGAACTAACATCACTTCACTTCTCAAAGATAATCAATTACAATTTACACTACGTGGGCCAACACAGTAATATAATTCGTTATCAGTGACAGTTTAAAATGAAACTGAAATTGGCTATACGTGCGTGGGCACCAGCCCCCAGCAGGAAATTTTGCAAGAGGGGACAAAGCGAAATAACACTTTCTACCTCGCTGCGGCCGGGGGGCGGGGGGAGGGGGGGGGGGGGAGGCCACCCCTCAGATTACCCCGCAGGGAGCATTTTTATTTCCAACACTGAAATGGGATTTTAAAGTAGGTTCTGAATGAAAGATATTGAACTACGTACTTTGTCAAAACATGGTTCCATTTTTATTAATAAATCAAAATAGAACCATGTAGACATAAAACGTGCTCGTATAGGCCTACATCAATTAAAAAAACAGTAAGGCCTATATGTCATAGAACGCATCAACACTTAGCAACAATATCTTGAGAGATGGAACTGACCACGATTGACTAGTCACACATAAAATGCTGGTTAATTGTTACATAAGTTGAAGAAAAGGTTTTTTTTTTTCGGTTTCATTAAATGGATATGTTTTAAGACTGGAAAGGAATAGGCCTACCACAGGCGAGATTATGACCAATCGTGTGCTGATTTAAAAATTCCGTCACTCTCTCGAAGGAGGTCTTTATCCGACGTCAGTTTCCTGTACAAAATCGTGAATAATATTATAGATTGTCCAATTTTACTCTCTCGCATTAACTTCTTTGTGCCGCCTCGATTAACTAGACGTGCTATTCCTTTCCAAACTTATAGAAGCCGCATCAATGTTTTTAAATATTCTTGCTTAAATAGGATCATGTCAACCTACAATAGTTTTTTAATAAATGCGCAAGAGGGTGTTGATATTTTTAATGACTCTATACGTACTTTTAAAAAGGCCATTTTAATGCAGTGACATATGGGGCATGTATATGCGACCATCATTGTTTTTTTTTTTTTTATGTACTACATGATGTGATATTTGTTGGATGTTTTGTTGTCTTCGTTTTTGTTTGTTTTATCAAAACACACTTTGTGGAATTGTGTAATTCTGTTGTGTTTATAAAATAAATAATAATAAAAAAAAACGTAAGAAATAGTAATTATAATACATTATCGTATAATATACGAAATATACGATAATGTATTATATAACTACTATTTCTTACGTTTTCTTCGTTTATGTATATTACATCATATAGCTAGTTAAATTTTTAACAATTCCTGAAATTCCTGGGGGAACAAGTTCCCCTTGGGTGTTCCCCCTTCCCCCCCGCCCCCCCCCCCCTTCGCAGGGTCCATGTGTACCTGTTTGTGCACAACATTGTTGTTGCGTACATATAAGTTGAAGAAATTAGAACATGTGCATATTTAGTAATTTCTGCTCGTTTGGACACTTACAAATACTTTGACAACAATACTTAGCACACGTTATCTGACAACAATACTTAGCACACGTTATCTGTGCTGCCATCGCTTTTGAATAAGTTATGTTGTTTATCTTATAAAATAAATAGCACACCCACAGCTAATTCGCGCCGTAGTTTATACGCCAAAACACAGGATACACTATCCACATTGTGTTGATCGTGGAACTGGGTTACTGCGCCCTCACACGCTAAGAAATGTTGACTCGACGTTCGAGCACGGCAATATGTTGATGAGAACACTAAGAAGTAACAATGTGTGAGTTGTTCCATCAACAAATTGAGCTAAGTTGTGTTACCATTGATAGGCCTAGTGTTTTATTCAACAAGCCACTTCAGAATATGATAGTGGACCACAGATAACAGTACATTGCGTGGGTGATAGTTCTGTAACAAAAGACGCGCAGTGTACGCTTTTATCTCTGCGAACTTCTCGCTCCTCTTCCTTCTTCGAAGCCCGGTTGTGGGCCTGGCCTGATTTTCAGCTCCGTTCATGTATTTTGTTTTTGTATATAATGTTTTTGTTTCTCCTCTTTATATGCATTTTGTTTTAGATGTGTGATTCGTGCGTGAGCAATTATTGCGATTATGGGGGATTCTTTCGTTTTGTTTTTTTGTTATGTGGTATGTTGTCTTTCGGCTACCGGGCTTTGTCTCGTGTGTGTTTCTCACAATTGACATATCTATTCTTCTCCGTGTAGGCCTACTTGTTCCTAGTCTAGGTTATATTTTGTTTTGCACTTACTGTACTTGGCTAAAGAGGGCGACATTGTGCCCTATATTGGCATTCCCACCCTAGGGTGGCTAATTAAAAAAAAAAACTGTTACTTCCATCGTATGATTGCCGAGAAGTAGTGGATTAGATCAGTAGTATCAGATCAAGGAGTATACTATAATCTGTTATCTGTGTAAGTAAAAATGTCATTACAGTCTTAAGTAAATGAATATTATACCAGTTCTTGTAACTGAGTGGGTAGACAATAAATACACATTATTTTATGTGTGTTTATTTCAGTGGCGTAACTACAACTAAAGACCCCCCACCCCTTCCCTATCGCCACTGATATTTGTCATATTTTACTTCTTTTGCTTATTAATGCAGAGCCTTCTTGCAAGATTTCAAATTTGCAAACCGGTCAATTACTGTATCGAAATCCATTTGTTTCACCCGCACTGGTTTATTTACTCTTGTTCAGACACTCACATGTCAAACTGCTTTATTCGTTACCCTCGCCCTGCCAGCCGTCCGATGCGTCTGCAAACCGAGGGCTCGGTATGTGTGCGATTCGATGCTCGCGGCAGTAAAAGGGGGTGAACCAAGGTTTGGCAACACCGTAGCCGGCCGCGTCACGACAAACGAGTTCCGAAGAAGAAATCCTCTGCAGGTGACTCACTCGCCTGTGTGGCGGCAGCACATTCGCTCTTCTACCATCCTTGTGGTCGCGGAGGGAACTAATCAAATAGCGAAGCATGGCGCCCATTTGAATCGTTTATCTGCCTACGCAAGTTAATTAGTTATCTGTGCTTTCATGGTCTTTAGTGGCCGGCATAGGCAGCCCCAATGAGTACCAAAAGGATTAAGCCTAAGGTTTAGCCCATAGAGATGGTTTAGCCTGTTGGTTCTCGAGACGTCGTACGAAGCTGCGCGCGCCGGTGTCGGCCCGGTGACGTCAGAACGGATGGCAGTGCAGTCTCTCGCCAGCCATGGACTTCGGACGCTGCTACATTGAGGTAAGACTCATACTTGTTGATACTTGGTACTTGCTGAATTCCTTGGGTTCTTCTCTTTTTCTTACTTTTGCATGTCGTGCTAATTATAATATCATATCTCCACAATTATTATTATTTTTCATTTATTGATGTTGTGACTTGTGATCATGTTCATTTCTTTTCTTTTTTCCACTCTGCGAAAAATGGCTTGATTCGTAGCCCATAGGTCTATGACATATGACCTGTTGTAATTCCTTTATTCATCTCACTTCACCATTTGTTCCTCTTCATACTATCTCATTACTCATTCATACTTGCCGGCCCTCTGTGATCCAACGCTTCCGTTCTGCCGGTGTTAGGAAATACATTTTAAACTTTAATTATTAACATCATTTATTACAGATGGTTTAATATCATTATCATTTACTACAGATGGTTAAGAATATTATACGGTGTGTTTTTGTGATACTTTGGGGGCAGATGACACAGTGAGGGTGGTGGAAGAGGAGGGGCTTCATTTCGTAAGAATGTCTAGGAACACACGCGAATGATACGTCGTTACAGGTGCTACGAAATGCACTCTAAGCGATGTTTGTATAGTTATAATTATTCTAGGATTTTTTATTTAGTTATGGCATTGTGTGGGAGACGGAGACAGTGGGAGATGGTTGACCAAGAGAAGGGAGGGGTGGGACGAAACCAGGGTCCTGCACCCAAGGCAAACGTATAAATAATAATGTTTAATTAAGTTTGGAACTTGTGATGCAATGTATCGAATGGAAAATAGAAAACAATAAATTACATGTATGGTTAATTTTCGGTTACGGTTCAGGCAAATTAAAATAATGATTTTGGTTTAGGAAGAAGTGTTCGATACGATTGTTGTTGTATGCAATGTTTCAATTCAATCAATTAAAATTTAATTTTTAAATTTCTTTAAAATTCAATTTAAAATTCAGTTGTGCTATGTCGAGAATATTCGGTAGGTAGGATTTAAACAAGTAAAATGTGTATTGAATGAAGCCTCCAGTGGTCTAAGGCTTATCTCTGTCTCAGGCATGCTGGCGGGCAAAGACAACTACGGGGCTTTCCGCTTGACTCATCACACAGTCAGTCAGTCAGTGTCTGTGAGCAGTGGAAGGTGGAACTAGCGAGTGCTCCGTTGTGTCTTGTCTATGCTCCGTATATCGCCCCGTGGAACCGGCTAAATGTAAGTACAGCTTGCAGGAGCTTTATTACAGATGTTGTAGGGTACTGTGTGCTTTTTATGCAACTTATGTGACAGATTAAAAAAAGAATGGGTGTGTGACTGATCGCAGGAATGTGCTAGGTATGCCGGCATAGTTTTGAGTGGTAATGGTAGAGATGCTACAAACGCTTTCACGTTTGTCTCTGTGGTTTTTATAACAGGTGGTTTAGGGCGCTGTGCGCATTTTGTAACACTTAGACAGTTTAAAAAGTGAACGGGTAAGGGGAGGGGAGGGTACTTGATCGCAGGAATGTGCTAGGTATGCCGGCATAGTTTTGAGTGGTCATGGTAGAGATGCTACAAACGCTTTCACATTTGACTCTGTAGTTTTTATGACAGGTGGTTTAGGGTGCTGTGCGCATTTTGTAACAGACTACGTTTATCAGGCGAGCTGAGCTCGGACTACTCAGATCGAGCACAGTAGTATGGTACGTGTTTATCAGGCACTTTCAGATCGCACCCCCCAGTTCCCGTTCAGCTCGCTTGGGATGTAGTAGTTGTTGTTGTTGTTTCTGTCGTGCTCCATACAGCACGACTTTCCATTTTCTTTTCTTCTGCGTCGAACTTGGAACATGACATTCTGACAAAGATTAGACACTTTTGATGCAGCGCGAAGCGGGAAGCAGAATAGGCGCGAAACAGCTGATTGGACCCTTTAGCAGGCCTAGAAATGTTTACTTTTTAAGGCGGTGGGTTCTATCACGTGACTAAATCCGGCTCGATTGGATTTATCACACACTTTTCGGATCGTATCAAGTGAGCTGGCACGGCTTTGTTGGCGAGCTGAAATGGGTTCGCACCTCAACAAGACTGGCGTGTTTAGCAAATAAATTATGCGTGTACTGAACTAGCTCGATCTGAGTAGTCCGAGCTCAGCTCGCCTGATAAACGTAGTCACTTAGACAGTTTAAAAAGTGAACGGGGCGGCGGGGGGGGGGGGGGATGGAAGGCACGTCATATCGTAGGAATGTATGGTCGCATGTTGTTGAATAATCGGCCTCCCACTGTTACGCAATACATTGTTTAAACATTAACGTGTGATCATATTATAATCATTTATTAAAATTTGCTTAGATTCTTTACTGTGTTTTTTTTTGTGACGCAGCTGATACAAAAGTGAGGGGGGGGGGGGTGCGTGACCTCATGAGATCCAAGGAATGTTTGAGGACACAAGTCACTATCAGCGAGAGTACAGGTGACACGAAATGCATTTGAATTTTTGGCTTTTTACTACAGGTAATATACTTAGGGTATTTGGTTTTATTCCATGACGTCTGTGTGACCGCTCTGAGGTTCGAGGGGAGGGGGGAGGGGGGAGGGGGGAGGTGGCGCGTCAGATCGTTGGAATGCTCGCGTAGAGACATGATTCATGGCGTCAACGTAGACATTCGATCAGTGCTACGAAATAGATTTTAAACTTTTAATATTATTATTGCAGATGGCTTAGAATATATTATGATGTGTTCGGTAAAACTTGACTGTAGTTGATACTTGTTCTTTTTCGCAGAAAAACACCAATTAATATACGTTAGCATCATGAGTTTTATTGTAAATGTTCATTTATTAATTATTTTAATTATGAAACAATATTATTACTAATTTTAAAATATTATTGTATGTAAGTGGAAGTATTTTTCAACGAGAATTCCACCTTCTTCATTTTTCTCCACTCTATCTCCGTTGTAGTGTTGCCAACCTAAATTCCGATGAATCATAGTACTTGTATAATTTGAAGGTCTCTTTTAGAGTTTTTCATTTACTTCCGTTGGTACACCACACTATGCCTTCTCCAAAAAGCTCACGCTTAGACGCCATATTGCCATATTGAACGTGATTCAGATGTCAAAACAATTTATTTAAAAAATGTAAATGTACTATCAAAAAACATATTTTTTGTAAAAAAAACAATTATGGATCTTACATAAAAATAATCAAATAATGTGTTTATACTGCCTACACAATCAATCTCGCAAAGGAATACACAAAAAAGTGAGTATTTATTTTTTTATTCAATTTTATTCAATTACCACATTATTACAATCAATATGAATTACAATACATTTGTTTTTTCGTTTATCAATACCTACTGACAGAAGTTAGTCTTGTGAGTCAGTAGGTATACTATCAGGTGTGTGGAGGACTGAATAAAATAATATATTTAACTAAGTATTAACTTAAAAACTAGACTATAACTATGCATTTAATTTAAATTTATAAATAACTAGTAAGATTTTGTGGGTTGACGAGACGATATTGAGGACTATGATTAATTCCTTAATATTTTAATACAAACAAGTATCATTCAACTAGGCGTTCTATTGTTGTAACGAACCATCCTCCATTACGTTTTTATTTACATTTGAATGTATTCTTTTTGTTCGTTGCTAATTTTTCTTTCGGTTTCGACTTCGCGCACAAGAATGTATATCGTTGAGTTAATAATTAAATTCAAGTATGCTCCGTTGATAACTGTACGCATTACACTAACGAACTTTTCTTTATTATCCTGTACATTCATTGAGGTTTGCATTTATCAAAATCAAAATACATATTTAATTGAATACATTGTTTAAACGTAGCACCGTATTTTCTGGGGTTTCCTTTGTCGTCATAGTCATTTGACGTTGGGTACAACTTTCAAGTATTCACTATTTAACACTGTGGATATTCTACTAGCGAATACCCAATATCACCTTTTAATTATGATAAGAATATGTATGTTCTTGGTTCAATAGTCTTTGCAATTTATTTCTTGTTTCCACTCTACGTAACCCTCTCAGACCCCACGTCCACAATTGTGGACACCAATTTTTGGATTTTATTACGGTTAAACGGGACGTTTGTTCTCATTGATCGCTGTTTACAAAAATTAAATGTTAAGATTCTAACCGTTTCATTTTTTTCCCGCTTCAATGTGACGAATGGTACCTTTATTAGAGACGTTTCAAAATTCATACTTGCAAAAACAGCTAAAAACTAGAGAATTTTGATATGTCCCGGAAATTTGATTTATTTCTAGTTTGTGTTGCACTTGAGGGAAAAAGATATGAAAATAAGCAAAAAATTGCAAAAAAATCTATTTTTTTTTTAACTAGTGAGCCAAATTTATTTTGGTCCCAAATTTTGGATTTATATCAAATCCAAAATTTCCCAAAAAATCTTAAAAAATCATGGCATATTTATTTAAAAAAATCTAAAAACCATTAAAAAAATCAGGGAATTGATTGTTAGTGTTTTTAAGTTGCGTTATCTGCTCAAAAAAAAGAAGGACTGAAAGGGGTAAAATGGCGTGATTCAAAACCTGTAGTAGGCCTACCGTAGCCCGTAGGTATAATTATTTAAGTATTTTTTCCGTGTACTGTAGACATTTATGTTTATTCTCGGCTAATGTTTCTCATTAAACCGACATTTTTCTTGCGATTTTATTGTTGTGAAGATCTCTTTGCAGTTTCTTGATTAAGATCATTGGTCAAATGCGAGTTACATAAGACATTGTGACAGTCCGTAGTCCAATAATTATTGAATTTGTATATTATTACCTTTACTTTTGTGTGTTTTTTTTTTGTTTTTACGGATTGAATCGTATGTAAATAATTAAATCCTTGCGTGCGTAACTTAATTAATTAATTTCAGATTTGAAGATAGTATATTCGTTTGGGTAAAACCTTGTTACATTTTCCGCTCATCTAAAAAAAAAGCAGGTGAACATTGATTGGATGTCTTATGATTTGGTAGTTTTCCATCCAATTTTCCGTCCAGATTGGCTGTCTGCTGTCTTGTGATTCCGTAGTTTTCCATCCAGATAGGCCAAATGTATTTTGTACGAAGAATCGATTTTAGTCGCGATAGAATGATATCATAGTCCCCTGCATTAGACCGAAGTCAACATGGGCGGGTCTTAACATTGCAGGGTAGGAATGTCCACGTCCCGTCTACGTGTTTGCTTTCGAAGGTCATAGGGTGTGCCTCAACGTTTAATATGTCTGCCCCTCTCTCTCACCATAGATGTAGGCGAGTGAAAGTTTTGCGGAAAATAACTATTATTCGTTTGGCGGAAATAAATTTTAAAGCACATTCGTTGGTGATTAAAATCTGGGGATTTTCAGCAAAACCCTAAAACGCTGTGTTTCTAAGTCGGTGAGTTAGTCATAATTCGGCAACTAGTCAATGAAATCAGTTTAGCCCCGTGAAAGACCAGTTTACCGCAAATATCGTTGAAAAAGTAGTTGAAAGTTAGAAACTTTAATTTTTATTCTGTTGTCATTAGGGGTAGGGCCTATACACGCCAATTTAGAATGAGCTAAGGAATCACAAAATTTCTATAGAAGTGTTTGAATTTGCGTTTGTCTTAGAGCGACAGTCTTGGTACGCCCCCCCCCCCCCCCACACACACACAACACATCTGCTATAAACTTAAACTATAAACACACGCGAACGATGCGTCGTTACAGGTGCTACGAAATGCACTCTAAGCGATTTTTGTATAGTTATAATTATAATTCTAGGATTTTTTATTTAGTTATGGCATTGTGTGGAAGACGGAGACAGTGGGAGATAGTTGACCAAGAGAAGGGAGGGGTGGGACAAAACCAGGGTCCTAAACCCAAGGCAAACGTGTAAATAATAGCTTTTAATTAAGTTTGGAACTTGTGATGTAATGTATGGAATGGAAAATAGAAAATACATTACATGTATGGTTAATTTTGGTTTCTTCAGGCAAGTTAAAATTATGATTTTCGGTTAGGAAGAAGTGTTCAATACGATTGTTGTTGTATGCAATGTTTCAAAATCAATCAATTAAAATTTAATTTAAAAAAAAATTTAAAATTCAGTTGGGCTATGTCGAGAATATTTGGTAGGTAGGATTAAAACAAGTAAAATGTGTATTGAATGAAGCCTCCAAGTGGTTTAAGTTCCTCCACTGGGTCTAATGCTTATCTCTGTCTCAGGCATGCTGTCGGGAGGGGGTACGGGGCTTTCCGCTTGACTCATCACACAGTCAGTCAGTCAGTCAGTCAGTCAGTCAGTCAGTGTCTGTGAGGAGTGAAAGGTGGAACTAGCGAGTGCTCCGTTGTGTCTTGTCTGTGCTCCGTATATCGCCCCTTGGAACCGGCTAAATGTATGTAAGTACAGCTTGGAGGAGCTTTATTACAGGTGGTGTAGGGTTCTGTGTGCTTTTTATGAGACTTATGTGACATATTAAAAAGAGAATAAGTGAGGGACTGATCGCAGGAGGAATGTGCTAGGTATGCCGGCATAGTTTTGAGTGGTTATGGTAGAGATGCTACAAACGCTTTCAAATTTGACTCTGTAGTTTTTATAACAGGTGGTTTAAGCTTAAGGTGCTGTGCGCATTTTGTAACACTTAAGACAGTTTAAAAAGTGAACGGGGTGGGGGGGGGGGGGGGGGAGGGAATGGAGGCGCGTCATATCGTAGGAATGTATGATCGCATGTTGTTGAAGAATCGGGGTCCCACTGCTACGCAATACATTGTTTTAACATTAACGTGTGTGTGATCATATTATAATCATTTATTACAATTCGCCTAGATTCTTTACTGTGTTTTTGTGACACTTGCAGCTGATACAAAAGTGAGGGGGGGGGGGGGCTGCGTGACCTCGTCAGATCCAAGGAATGTTTGAGGACACAAGTCACTATCAGCGAGAGTACAGGTGACACGAAATGCAGTTTAATTTTTAGCTTTTTACTACCATTAATATACTTAGGGTGTTTGGTTTTATTCCATGACGTCTGTGTGACGGCTCCGAGGTTCGAGGGGAGGTTACGCGTCAGATCGTTGGAATGCTCGCGTAGAGACATGATTCATGGCGTCAACGTAGACATTCAATCAGTGCTACGAAATACATTTCAAACTTTTTATATTATTATTGCAGATGGTTTAGAATATATTTTATTATGTGTTCGGTAAAACTTGACTGTAGTTGATACTTGTTCTTTTTCGCAGAAAAACACCAATTAATATACGTTACCATCATAAGTTTTTTTGTGAAAGGTTCAATTATTAATTATTTTAATTATGTTACAATATTATTATTACTATTCATTTTAAAACCGTGGAAGTATTTTTCGACTAGAATCCCACCTTATTTATTTGTCGCCACTCCGTTGAAGTGTTGCCAATCTACTTCCGATGAATCATAGTACTTGTATATTTTAAAGAAGGTATCTTGTAGGATTTCTCATTTACTCATGTTGGTACACCACACCAAAAAGCTGCGCTCACGCTTGGACGCCATATTGCCATATTGAAAGTGATTAAGATGTCAAAAGACGATTTATTTTAAAAAAGGACACTTACTACCAAAAAACATTATTTTTGTATAAAAACAATTATGGATCTTACATAAAAATAATCAAATAATGTGTTTATACTGCCTACATAATCAATCTCGCAAAGGAATACGCAAAAAAGGGAGTACAAACAAGTATCATTCAACTATATAGGCGTTCTACTGTTGTAACGAATCATCCTCCATTACGTTTTTATTTAAATTTGAATGTATTCTTTTTGTTCGTTGCTAATTTTTCTTTCGGTTTCGACTTCGCGCACAAGAAAATATCGTTGAGTTAATAATTAAATTCAAGTATGCTCCGTTGATAAAACTGTAGGCATTAACCTAACAAACTCCCTTTATTATCCTATAAATTCATTGCAGTTTGCATTAATCAAAATAAAAATACGTATTTAATTGAATACATTGTTTAATCGTAGCACAGTATTTTCTGGGGTTTCCTTTGTGCTTAAAATGGCGTCTTAGTCATATGACCTTGGGTGCAGCTTTCAAGTATTCACTCTTTAATACTGTAGATATTCTAGCGAATACCCAATATCACGTTTTAATTATGATTAGAATATGTACTTTCTTTGTTCAATAGTCTTTGCAATTTATTTCTGGTTTCCACTCTACGTAAAGTGGCGTGATTCACAACCTGTAGTACCGTAGGTATAATTGTTCAAGTATTTTTTCCGAGTCTGTAGACATAAGACATTTATGTTTATTCTCGGCTAATGTTTCTCATTAAACCGACATCTTTCTTGCGATTTTATTGTTGTGAAGATCTCATTATAATTTCTTGATTAAGATCATTGGTCAAATGCGAGTTACATAAGATATTATGACGGATTGAATCGTGTGTAAAATGTTAAAATCCGTGCGTGTAACTTAATAAATTAATTTGAGATGTTAAGATAGTGTATTCATTTGGGCCACATTTTCCGCTCATCTAAAAAAAAGCAGGTGAACATTGGTTAATATACAGGTGTCTTGTGCACCACTATGTATCTACCGAAGAGCTATATCAATAAATAAATAAATTAATAAATGCATTCTATTGTTGTCAGTAGAGAAGCGACCTCTGCCGATGTATGCTACGCAACCCATGGAGTCATCCCCGCTCACTACGACGTCGGCCCCCTGCATAGAGACAACTCATCGCATGGTTCCCGCAGTCTCACGCAGACAACTTCTATACCGGCTTCGATCGGCATCGTCAGCGCTGACATACGGTGAGAATAGCTTCGTATTAATCTCTTTCAATCAACACAAATAAAATATACATTATATTATTTACATCTTCTCTTCTAGAAACGTGCATCTACATCTAAAATATTCTGGATTTACAACAAAGTAATTTTAATTCGGTTAAAAAACTAAGTTAAAAAATGGGTTTATATTTTGACAAAGCTCTTCTATTTTTTATAACGAAGTAAAAATCTAATATCTTTGTGGCTGGACTGTACTTTATTGAGGAGGAAGGTGGGGGGGGGGGGGGGGGAGTAGTCACAACTGTTCATTGTAGTGTTGCTTTAACTAATGTTCCATGTTACTATACATAAGTGTTTCACAACGAAACGTGTGGTGGGTACAAGTACTGCAGAAAGAATTGCAACATACTTTGTTATAAACTATTCTCTAGTCGGTCTCAAATTTATGTAGATAACATGTTAGTATTTCCATTGCCCCTCTGTTCGTTACATGTCATGTTATTCACTTGGTTTAATATGTTTTGGTTTCCAGCCTTGACATGCTACACTACTCACCTCTGCACCCCAGCTGTAAGAAGGAAGACCACCGAACCAGCAGCTTACCTCGCAGCGTTCGAGGTGGTCCACACTGCGTTGCCGAAGCGTATCCAGCGGCAGCGTAGACACAGAATGGTGAGTTCTGCTCATGTGGCTGAATGTGTGATTTCTGTGGGTTTATTCCTGGTTCCGATGCAGATGGCCAGGGTTCGAATCCCGGTAGGGTTGGGGATTTAACTTTTGGTTTAGTTAGTAGCTGTTTAAATTTTTGCCTTAGTTTACACTCGGTTCTTGAAGGCAAGCAAACAGCAGGTAAACCACAATAATTAACTTAATATCAACAAGTGCTGAAAAAATAATAACCTTGCTCTAGTTAAATGTATAACCAAAATCGGGAGATTTAAATCTACATAATAAATTTTGTATTGCAAAGATAGTTGCGAATTAGACTTCATGTAAGAGTGTGGTTGCCTAGACAGAAACTTTAGAAATTACACAAATATCGTACACAAATCCAATAATTATTAATTAATAATTTGTATGTTGGTCATATGATATTTTCAGCGAACGTGTTGAACAAAAACTTGCCAGTATTAAATAATAATTTAAACAAATTAATGTAAAACTTGTGTTTTAAACTTGATCTCAACTTAGGCATTTTTATTAGATATTTTCAATTTTGCCACTCTTCCAATCTGACATTTCTTATGGCTTCACATTGTGATCTTGCCTTGAAATATATGCACTAAACTACCTATTAAATAATACTATTCTATTTTCACAAACATAAGAATCAATTAAAGCATATCACATTAATCTAATCAATAAAATTATTGATGTGTCTCAGTTACGAGAACAAAATGTTTTACTTGACTAAGATAGTTTGTGTCAATTGCGTTGCGCTGTCAGGGGTGCTGTACGTTTACGTGAAATAGTCTTACCATCCGCGTAAAACTTTGAGGTCTCGATTGTTGACTGTCTTTCTAAAAGTATTTATTCTCTTGTTTACAGTTGAAGCCCGAATCTGACGAGAGCATCACCCACGAAACTTACTCTACTCCACATCGCTTTTCTCTTTTGGTCTCGTAGATCAGAACGCTACGACATTAGGCCTACATTCGTCATAACTAGCAGCCTGCATTTGACGTGGTGAGTCCAGTAACTTCTTGTTGAGGTGAAAGGTTGATCAAAGTTTCCAATTTCACAAAAGTTTCACAATAGGGAACACTCATGAAAATTTTAATCGATTTTTAAATACATTGTCTCTCATTTAATAATTTTGTGTCTTTGAATTTTGAAAAAACGGATCAGTCTATGCCTCCGAATAATTGGTTTATTAACGATAAATGAAAGTGTGCGAAAAACGAGACGCCGCCATGTTGATGGGATTTGACGTCATGGTTTGTGTCTGTGTAGGCTCACCGCCTCAGCGATTGGTCTGTTACGCCACGTCTACTGAATCATTGTGTCACAGCCACCTGTACGCGTTTCAGATCCCCGAGTTGAAACTTCAATAAATGCGACCACTTTAAACCTATTTAAAAATTTCTTTCTTACTTAGGACTTGCATTAATATTCTTTTTGTACCTGATGCTATTAACTAATTGTGCTTGGTTTAACAAAAAAAATCATACGCGTGTTGCCTATTGGGAGGATACCAGGACATTGTTAGAAAGTACTTCTTTTTTTATTCTTTTTGGATGTTAGAACAACGACAATAGACCGTTTTCAGAATTCATCTAGGACCCTTAGATAGAGCTAGTCACGGCCATCTAGATCTTCAATGACAACAATGCACAACAATGAAAAATGCTCCTCAACATAATTATCAAGCACCCTTAGATAGAGCGTATCATGGCTTGCTAGATCAATTCTGAAAATCATCTATTACTTGTGCTGTTCTAGTTGGTTTAACTTAATAATTGCTTTCTGAATTCTGATACCGTTCAAATTTAATTTGTTACATTTTGGTGCTCTCTTTAAAATGTTTCTGGAATTTCTGACAAACAAACATTTTACACTTTTCACAATATATAGATAATAGTTTTTTGTCCAACTTTTAAGCCAACACGGACACTGATATCGCACCAACATTCACAGATGATATAGTAAAAATTATACATTAAAAACAAAATTAAAAACATATCATTATTGCTTAATTATAGCAAATGTAAGAGATATTTGATTTCTAGTAATATTTTAATATCGCAATAGAAATACCATAGGAGAAAAATGCACTCAATGTTCAACTTTTAAATTTTACAATTTACCCATGGACTTGGGTATTCATTCCCAAACGCTAACAAATCATTACAGTGTTGTTAAAGCTACTTTTTAAAAGTAGCACTGTTACAGCTACAGCTATACTTGATCTTTGTAAGTATCTTAGCTACTTTTCAACTACTGTAGTTTGTAACTATAGCTTGCTACTTGTACTGCAGCTTCTCAAAAAAAGTAGTGACACTACTTTACAGCTACTTTTATTTTTTATAAAGGAGCTGGAGTACGTACCATTTAAAGCGTTTTGGGAACGCATTTAAATAACTTTAACACAAGGAATTAAACTTGTTTCTTTGACATTATATGAAATGTTTGTTGTAAATGTACAGTTGGTAACAGATTAGGATACCTTCTTACCAATAACATTTTTATGTCTATGAAAATAATGTATCAAAAATTTAGAAGCCACAAATGTATGTCTATAAAAGGTGTTATATTTTATATTGCATTGCAAAATTGCAAAAATAGAGTAGTGGCGATTTTTCGCTACAAATACTCATATATAGTAGCTTGCTACTCGCTACTTTACTGCATTTTCAAATGTAGCGCGCTACCAGTCTCGCTACCAAAAAAAGTAACATGCTACTGAACAATACTGCAAATCAATCAAGTTAGATTTGCCGTATCTTGTATTAAACTGTTCGTACTGCCCCAATATCTACCAAAGAAGGGGAGAATGTTATTATTCTTCAGTAAATAAACATCCCCTATCATAGGTGTGATGTATTATACATCTATCATTCACTTGAAATTTTGATCATTTTTTAAAATCGTACAATTTTGAGGCGAAAAATCAAGATTTACAAATAAGTCATATTGTAGGTATTTTCTGATTGGGATCGAGTCACATATTCAAAATCAATGCAAATATACAATTTTATTATACACAGGTATTTTCAAACACTTACAAATCAATCTAGTTAGAATTGATCTTGTATTAAACTGCTCGTACTTCCCCAATAACCACAAAAGAAGGTAAAATGTTACTCTTTAATAAATAAACATCCCCTATCATAGGTGTTATGACTTATACATGTATATCATTCATTTCAGATTTTTGATTAGTTTTGAAGTCTTTATAATATACATTAAAATCTCATTAGTTCAAACTCTCTTGATTCAAATTTATGTGTAATTCAAAGGAGTGATCAATTCAAGTCCCTGCTGAAGTTAAGAGCAAAATTTTGTAATTTAAATTGGGGTTTCCAGGGTCCCTTGTAATTTGAATTAAAGAGGTATATAGTCTTATAAAATGTCTAACAAAATCTAGATTCAGTGATTATCTCCGAGGAAATTTTAATCATTTAAAACTTTCCAGTTATGCATAGGCCAATTTTATTTAATGTAAAACCACTGCCACAACTTACTGTATTCCAATTCATGACAATAGGTAACGTTTATCACAATTTCGCTTGTTTGGAGCGTAAACCATTTTCTTTATTCGATTGATAAGGCTTCAAGTATGATAAATACCAGAGAGTTTTTAACTAAAGTAAAGTTCTACTTGGCTTTGCTAATGTTGTGTCCTGTTTCTTTCCCGTGCACTAGGATCGCTGCCGTCACATCCCTTATCTTCGCTGCAAGACGACGAGCACTCAGTGTTAATACAACCACAACAGGACAAGACAACGAAGGTGTTACTACAACCACAACAGGACAAGACAACGAAGGTGTTACTACAACCACAACAGGACAAGACAACGAAGGTGTTACTACAACCACAACAGGACAAGACAACGAAGGTGTTTCTACAACCACAACAACAACAAAGGAGAACGCAGGTGTTAACATTGAGGAAAGGCTGTACCGGGTGAGCGTAAACCGTTTTCAATTACTTTTGAAATCCCCCATTGTATTTTACAAGGCGTATCCCCTGAAAACATGGCAATCAATGTTTATTATTTGTACATTATATATTACGAGAGACTTTTAGACGCGTAACACAACTAAAGCTAGAAATTAGTTCAAATTCAAATTCAAATTCAAATTCAAATATTTATTTTATTTCCTTACATTACACATTTTACAATTTTACATGTACACAGAACATTTAAGATTGTAAGAAAAGCCCAACTAAGACACTCTTGTGTTTTGGCTGTGTTAAGAAAATAGCTAGCTGCCACATGGCTGCCAAGTAGGAAGTAGTTACTATCTTAATTTAAATCCAAGGTAGTAAATAACAATAAATAATGAAATACAATAAAATAAAATGTAGGAAGAAATACAGGTTACTTTTTTGAATAACAAGATTAGTTAATAGGCGAGGCACCGTGAAACAATTCACAGACCTAAAAAAAAACACATAACATTTTTATAACTCAACCACTAGGTACCGTAACTATAGGCTAATTACGGCCCAAGTTTGTATGAATCAGTATTTGACTGTTTGTACAACAGAGAAAAGCTAATTTAACCTCAAACCGTAAATATGCGATCATTTAGTGGTAAATGTGGGGCTATATGTACACTTGCAAGAGCTAATAGGGAATATTCCTGTTAATTTGTTTCGTCGTTACCAAATCAATGACGATGTTATGAAGTCAAAAATATTTTATTTTCCCATTTTCGTAAATATTTTCAGTCAAGATAGTAAGCTGAAAATTTCACAGATAATTATGGCGGAAAAAACAGGTCATGGCGTCAGAACTGACTAATATCAATCAGTCTATCACGCAAAGATAATCAAAGATCGTATTTATGCCGAATGTCACTAAAATGAGTGTATTTATATTGTTATTCAGTTCTAAAACGAACAAAAATTGTGTCCAGCAATTAATTTACACCACTGGTATGATTATTTGTTATAATGTAACATTATTTATCAGTGTTTGATAGTAATTTTGTGCAGAGATAGGACAACAATGAATACGTTGTTTTTTTCGATAATTGTGTAGTGTTGCAAGGCGGTGATTGGCAAACAGGGATGTTTAGTCAGTTATGAGGTAACCATCCGTTTCACGATAAAAGTCCGGGAAAGGCAACATGTCAAACTTTGTAACGTTATAAAAATCGAACTGTGACATTTTGAAGTGAGAAAAGTATGTTGCCTGTATCTGTATATGATGGCCTATGAATTTCACATAATCGAACCAATATCGGGAAATATGGAATATTCCCTATTATGAACAGAACACTCGGCGGTATGGTTAGCTCAACCCTTTCGTTAACAGTTTAGTTTATTTATAACGTAACTTTCATCATTTAAAATTTGGAGCATACATTGGAATTAGAAAATTGTTGTAACCTTCATAAAAATCGTAACAATTTAAATTTTGACCCTATCAGACGCGGTAAAAATGCTTTTTTATGTAACGAAAAAATGAAAATGAAAAATGATATTGAGAATCACTGCTACGAAACATCCCGTCTTTTATAATGTAGACAAAATATACAGACCTGATAGTGATAGTGAGTAAATAACATATTTATTAATTAGGTTATGAAAGTAGGTGCCAATCGGCTGGAATGGTATATAATGTGAGGAAAGGATCGAACAGCTTACCTTCGTGTAAGATGACGGATTTGCGAGACACATAAAAAACATAATACAAAATATAACGAGACGTTTCGACTGAGGTCTTGTTCACTCGAGAGAAGAATGGCTACTGCAACTACTCTAGTCAACTAAACAACTAAAATAAACTACACTAAAATATATAATATATATGTACAATATTTACAAGGCGCTGTTGGGGGGTGTGACCGTGTGGTGGCAGGGAGGTGAGAGGGGAAGAGGGCTGTCACTAACGGATGTTTAGGTTGGGAGCCAACCTAGATTTAGTGATCCACTGGTGGGCCAACTCCCACCGTCTTAGTTCGCCTGGGTTGCAGCTGGCTGGGAGTGATTTTATCACTCAGGTGTTGTAACATCCATTGAATGCCAGGTTATGGGATGCTGCATGCATTCAATGGATGTTACAACACCAGAGTGATAAAATCACTCCCAGCCAGCTGCAACCCAGCCGAACTAAGACGGTGGGAGTTGGCCCACCAGTGGATCACTAAATCTAGGTTGGCTCCCAACCTAAACATCCGTTAGTGACAGCCCTCTTCCCCTCTCACCTCCCTGCCACCACACCCCCCAACAGCGCCTTGTAAAAATTGTACATATATATATTTTAGTCTAGTTTGTTTTAGTTGTTTAGTTGACTATAGAGTAGTTGCAGTAGCCATTCTTCTCTCGAGTGAACAAAACCTCGGTCGAAACGTCTCGTTATATTTGTATTATGGTTTTTATGTGTACTTCAATCTCGCAAATCCGTCATCTTACACGAAGGTAAGCTGTTGGATCCTTTCCTCACATTATAAACCAATATTTATTAATTACATGACTATTTCCACAAGAGTATCGTTAGGTAATATTATTTATTAAAGTTGAAAATGAATTAAAAACTTAAACTTTTCTTCAAATTTGTAAATTGTAAGCTAACAATCACTACTAGACAGGACCGCTTTTCTTTATAAATATGTTTTGTTTTAGTTAAAAATCTCATTTTAGTTAGCTTGAATTTTGGTATTATTGGTAAAGTTGAAATGAAGAGTTACTAACACATATTATTAATGTAATTTGAGGATGTGAGTAGAGTAGGGGTTCAGATAAGTACATCAATTATTGCAAGGCTTATGTAATTATTGTATTATCACACACATATTGCATTTCAAAGACACATGATATGTTAAATACTACAACACTCGGAACATCATTCAATGGTAAAAAACATAAATACAATACAAATTACTTTATTAGAATTACATACTATGAGTGCAATAACAATTGGAATGGAAGCGGTTAAACTGCACATCAATTAATTGTGAGGCTTATGTTATGTTATTATTGTAGTATCGTACACTTATTGCATTTCAAAGACACATGACATGTTAAATACTACGACAACACTCGGAACAACATTCAATGGTAAACAACATGAATACAATACGAGTTACTTTATTAGAATTACATACAGTGAGTGCAATAATAATTACAATGGAAGTGGTTAAGGTGCAGTATATAATATACTGCAGTATAATGCATTATATAATAATATGCAGTATGTAATAAAGATAACTATAACGTTAATTAAATAATTAATGCAGTAGCTCACTATATCAGTTGAACTATAAACAGTTATCCTGTATATTAGCAATTGGTTAGCTTACAATGTACAAATTTAAACTATTCTAGTGTGCATTTTTTATAAACCCAAAAGGTGGATCCCAAATTAATGTCATATGTAATTTAAAATCTCTGATACATAATGAACTATAGTAATCATTGATACCATAGGGGTGCAACCTTTACTGACCAAACTCCATTAAGAGTCTGCTGCACCAAAGCGCGAGAATTGAATGTGTTCTGTTTTTTTAAACGAAATTGTGGGAAGATAGTGCGACTAGATATTAAGGTCTACAAATCAATCAATAGAGTCAGGTAGGGGGTGGGAGATCTCACTATGGTCTACCTAAGTCTGACGCTTCACCCATTTTCTTCCTTTGTCCCACTGACCTCTCGTCTTCAACATCTTCTCCTTCTTTCTCTTCCTCGCAACCTCGCAATCTTCTTCCGGAATTTCCACCAGTTTTTCCCATAGTTGTTTTATTTTCCCACCACTTCCCTTTTTGCACTCCTACCCATGATCAGATCCGTAGCAATTACTTCTTCCCATCGTAGTCGTGGACTTCCTGGTTTTCTAAGTCCCCATACATCTTCAAATTGGCTCTTCGGGATCCTCCTTTCTTCACCCATCCTCTTCATATGTCCGAACCATCTGAGCCTTTCTTTCTCTTATTTGAAGTTTAGGCTCTATACCCCTAAATCATTTCTAATCTTCACACTATGCACTCTTTCAATTTTCGTAACTCCTGCTACACTTCTCAAGATCTAGTTTCCGCTGCTTCTATTTTCCTTTCCTCTTCGCCTCCTATACGGGCCATGTCACTGCTCTATACGTTAACAACGAAACAAAGTAAGCTTTCTGTATTAGTCGTTTGCAATATCAGTATCCTTATTCTGTAAAGTTGCAATAGTTTTCGTTTCACTGAGAAGGGAAAAGATTTCGTCTCGCGGGAAAAGAAAATATCTTAAAATGGTATTCTAAAACGTTCGGCGGTTAAACCTTTTTCTGGAAGAAACTCTCCGCAATCGCCGATCGCCTCATCATTTCCTTATCAATCTTACCATCTGCTGACACCATGCTTCCCAGATATTTAAACTCATTGGTTCCTGCAAATTCCTCTCCTCTCAACCTTATCTGTGCACTATCAGCTCCCACCCTAAAACTTGTAGGCATTCGCGGCCCGAGTCAATATTAAAAATTCTTGGCTGTCGGGTGTCGCTGCGACCATAGTTTATTAAAACTGACGTTTCGGACTAATTGCATAGTCCATCTTGCACGGCAGTGTGAGGCACAGTCGTTGGGTAGAGCTGGGTAGAGTAGTTTCTCTCAGTGACTGTCTTTTCAATACTCTGAAGATAGACTAAGCAATAGTCTGAAACGTCAATAAACGATGGATGCGGCGACACCCGACAGCCAAGAATTATTAATAGCTCCCAACCTCTTTTTCTTTGCCATAACTATAAATTCACTCATCTATATTAATCTCTCGTTCAAACTCCTCCGTAAATTCGTTCCACCCCCTCACTTTCCGTTCCACACCTTCCCTTGAATCGCCCCATATAAGAATATCATCTGCATAGATAAGGGTTTGAGATGTCTTCTGCCCATCTGGTTCAACAATCCTTAATACCTCGTCCGGTACGATATTAAACAGCATTGATGATAGTACACTTCCCTGCCTAAGCCCTATCTTCACCTCAAACCAGTCTACCTTCTGTTCTCCGCTCTCAGCCCTCATACAGAATTGATGATAGTACACTTCCCTGCCTAAGCCCTATCTTCACCTCAAACCAGTCTGCTTCTGTTCTCCGCTCTCTTGTCTCCACACAGCATTGATGATAGTACACTTCCCTGCCTAAGCCCTATCTTCACCTCAAACCAGTCTGCTTCTGTTCTCCCCTCTCTTGTCTCCACACAGCTCTCACACAGCATTGATGATAGTACACTTCCCTGCCTAAGCCCTATCTTCACCTCAAACCAGTCTGCTTCTGTTCTACCCTCTCTTATCTCCACACAGCTCTCACACAGCATTGATGATAGTACACTTCCCTGCCTAAGCCCTATCTTCATCTCAAACCAGTCTGCTTCTGTTCTCCCCTCTCTTGTCTCCACACAGCCTTGATGATAGTACACTTCCCTGCCTAAGCCCTATCTTCACCTCAAACCAGTCTGCTTCTGTTCTCCCCTCTCTTGTCTCCACACAGCATTGATGATAGTACACTTCCCTGCCTAAGCTCTATCTTCACCTCACACCAGTCTGCTTCTGTTCTACCCTCTCTTGTCTCCACACAGCATTGATGATAGTACACTTCCCTGCCTAAGCCCTATCTTCACCTCAAACCAGTCTGCTTCTGTTCTCCCCTCTCTTGTCTCCACACAGCTCTCACACAGCATTGATGATAGTACACTTCCCTGCCTAAGCCCTATCTTCACCTCAAACCAGTCTGCTTCTGTTCTCCCCTCTCTTGTCTCCACACAGCTCTCACACAGCATTGATGATAGTACACTTCCCTGCCTAAGCTCTATCTTCACCTCACACCAGTCTGCTTCTGTTCTCCCCTCTCTTGTCTCCACACAGCATTGATGATAGTACTCTTCCCTGCCTAAGCCCTATCTTCACCTCACACCGGTCTGCTTCTGTTCCCCCCTCTCTTGTCTCCACACAGCTCTCACACAGCATTGATGATAGTACACTTCCCTGCCTAAGCCCTATCTTCACCTCAAACCAGTCTGCTTCTGTTCTCCCCTCTCTTGTCTCCACACAGCTCTCACACAGCATTGATAATAGTACACTTCCCTGCCTAAGCCCTATCTTCACCTCAAACCAGTCTGCTTCTGTTCTACCCTCTCTTGTCTCCACACAGCTCTCACACAGCATTGATAATAGTACACATCCCTGCCTAAGCTCTATCTTCACCTCAAACCAGTCTGCTTCTGTTCTCCGCTCTCTTGTCTCCACACAGCTCTCACACAGCATTGATAATAGTACACTTCCCTGCCTAAGCTCTATCTTCACCTCACACCAGTCTGCTTCTGTTCTACCCTCTCTTGTCTCCACACAGCATTGATGATAGTACACTTCCCTGCCTAAGCCCTATCTTCACCTCAAACCAGTCTGCTTCTGTTCTCCGCTCTCTTGTCTCCACACAGCTCTCACACAGCATTGATAATAGTACACTTCCCTGCCTAAGCCCTATCTTCACCTCAAACCAGTCTGCTTCTGTTCTCCCCTCTCTTGTCTCCACACAGCATTGATGATAGTACACTTCCCTGCCTAAGCCCTATCTTCACCTCAAACCAGTCTGCTTCTGTTCTCCCCTCTCTTGTCTCCACACAGCCTTGATGATAGTACACTTCCCTGCCTAAGCCCTATCTTCACCTCACACCAGTCTGCTTCTGTTCTACCCTCTCTTGTCTCCACACAGCTCTCA
The DNA here is from genome assembly GCA_945910005.1 of Isoperla grammatica. Taxonomy (NCBI): domain Eukaryota; kingdom Metazoa; phylum Arthropoda; class Insecta; order Plecoptera; family Perlodidae; genus Isoperla; species Isoperla grammatica. Next base: position 49,378,059 of record OX246740.1, read on the forward strand.
CACAGCATTGATAATAGTACACTTCCCTGCCTAAGCCCTATCTTCACCTCAAACCAGTCTGCTTCTGTTCTCCGCTCTCTTGTCTCCACACAGCTCTCACACAGCATTGATGATAGTACACTTCCCTGCCTAAGCCCTATCTTCACCTCAAACCAGTCTGCTTCTGTTCTCCGCTCTCTTGTCTCCACACAGCTCTCACACAGCATTGATGATAGTACACTTCCCTGCCTAAGCCCTATCTTCACCTCAAACCAGTCTGCTTCTGTTCTCCGCTCTCTTGTCTCCACACAGCTCTCACACAGCATTGATGATAGTACACTTCCCTGCCTAAGCCCTATCTTCACCTCACACCAGTCTGCTTCTGTTCTCCGCTCTCTTGTCTCCACACAGCTCTCACACAGCATTGATGATAGTACACTTCCCTGCCTAAGCCCTATCTTCACCTCACACCAGTCTGCTTCTGTTCTCCGCTCTCTTGTCTCCACACAGCCTTGATGATAGTACTCTTCCCTGCCTAAGCCCTATCTTCACCTCAAACCAGTCTGCTTCTGTTCTACCCTCTCTTGTCTCCACACAGCTCTCACACAGCATTGATGATAGTACACTTCCCTGCCTAAGCCCTATCTTCACCTCAAACCAGTCTGCTTCTGTTCTCCGCTCTCTTGTCTCCACACAGCTCTCACACAGCATTGATGATAGTACACTTCCCTGCCTAAGCCCTATCTTCACCTCACACCAGTCTGCTTCTGTTCTCCGCTCTCTTGTCTCCACACAGCTCTCACACAGCATTGATGATAGTACACTTCCCTGCCTAAGCCCTATCTTCACCTCACACCAGTCTGCTTCTGTTCTCCGCTCTCTTGTCTCCACACAGCCTTGATGATAGTACTCTTCCCTGCCTAAGCCCTATCTTCACCTCAAACCAGTCTGCTTCTGTTCTACCCTCTCTTGTCTCCACACAGCTCTCACACAGCATTGATGATAGTACACTTCCCTGCCTAAGCCCTATCTTCACCTCACACCAGTCTGCTTCTGTTCTCCGCTCTCTTGTCTCCACACAGCTCTCACACAGCATTGATGATAGTACACTTCCCTGCCTAAGCCCTATCTTCACCTCAAACCAGTCTGCTTCTGTTCTCCCCTCTCTTGTCTCCACACAGCTCTCACACAGCATTGATGATAGTACACTTCCCTGCCTAAGCCCTATCTTCACCTCAAACCAGTCTGCTTCTGTTCTCCCCTCTCTTGTCTCCACACAGCTCTCACACAGCATTGATGATAGTACACTTCCCTGCCTAAGCCCTATCTTCACCTTACACCGGTCTGCTTCTGTTCTCCCCTCTCTTGTCTCCACACAGCTCTCACACAGCATTGATAATAGTACACTTCCCTGCCTAAGCCCTATCTTCACCTTACACCGGTCTGCTTCTGTTCTCCCCTCTCTTGTCTCCACACAGCTCTCACACAGCATTGATGATAGTACACTTCCCTGCCTAAGCCCTATCTTCACCTCACACCAGTCTGCTTCTGTTCTCCGCTCTCTTGTCTCCACACAGCCTTGATGATAGTACTCTTCCCTGCCTAAGCCCTATCTTCACCTCAAACCAGTCTGCTTCTGTTCTACCCTCTCTTGTCTCCACACAGCTCTCACACAGCATTGATGATAGTACACTTCCCTGCCTAAGCCCTATCTTCACCTCAAACCAGTCTGCTTCTGTTCTCCCCTCTCTTGTCTCCACACAGCTCTCACACAGCATTGATGATAGTACACTTCCCTGCCTAAGCCCTATCTTCACCTCACACCAGTCTGCTTCTGTTCTCCCCTCTCTTGTCTCCACACAGCTCTCACACAGCATTGATGATAGTACACTTCCCTGCCTAAGCCCTATCTTCACCTCAAACCAGTCTGCTTCTGTTCTCCCCTCTCTTGTCTCCACACAGCTCTCACACAGCATTGATGATAGTACACTTCCCTGCCTAAGCCCTATCTTCACCTCACACCAGTCTGCTTCTGTTCTACCCTCTCTTGTCTCCACACAGCTCTCACACAGCATTGATGATAGTACACTTCCCTGCCTAAGCTCTATCTTCACCTCAAACCAGTCTGCTTCTGTTCTCCCCTCTCTTGTCTCCACACAGCATTGATGATAGTACACTTCCCTGCCTAAGCCCTATCTTCACCTCACACCAGTCTGCTTCTGTTCTACCCTCTCTTGTTTCCACACAGCTCTCACACAGCATTGATGATAGTACACTTCCCTGCCTAAGCCCTATCTTCACCTCAAACCAGTCTGCTTCTGTTCTCCGCTCTCTTGTCTCCACACAGCTCTCACACAGCATTGATGATAGTACACTTCCCTGCCTAAGCCCTATCTTCACCTCACACCAGTCTGCTTCTGTTCTCCCCTCTCTTGTCTCCACACAGCTCTCACACAGCATTGATGAAAGTACACTTCCCTGCCTAAGCCCTATCTTCACCTCAAACCAGTCTGCTTCTGTTCTCCGCTCTCTTGTCTCCACACAGCCTTGATGATAGTACACTTCCCTGCCTAAGCCCTATCTTCACCTCACACCAGTCTGCTTCTGTTCTCCCCTCTCTTGTCTCCACACAGCTCTCACACAGCATTGATGATAGTACACTTCCCTGCCTAAGCCCTATCTTCATCTCAAACCAGTCTGCTTCTGTTCTCCGCTCTCTTGTCTCCACACAGCCTTGATGATAGTACACTTCCCCGCCTAAGTCCTATCTTCACCTCAAACCAGTCTGCTTCTGTTCTACCCTCTCTTGTCTCCACACAGCTCTCACACAGCATTGATGATAGTACACTTCCCTGCCTAAGCCCTATCTTCACCTTACACCAGTCTGCTTCTGTTCTCCCCTCTCTTGTCTCCACACAGCTCTCACACAGCATTGATGATAGTACACTTCCCTGCCTAAGCCCTATCTTCACCTCACACCAGTCTGCTTCTGTTCTCCGCTCTCTTGTCTCCACACAGCCTTGATGATAGTACTCTTCCCTGCCTAAGCCCTATCTTCACCTCAAACCAGTCTGCTTCTGTTCTCCGCTCTCTTGTCTCCACACAGCCTTGATGATAGTACTCTTCCCTGCCTAAGCCCTATCTTCACCTCAAACCAGTCTGCTTCTGTTCTACCCTCTCTTGTCTCCACACAGCCTTGATGATAGTACACTTCCCCGCCTAAGTCCTATCTTCACCTCAAACCAGTCTGCTTCTGTTCTACCCTCTCTTGTCTCCACACAGCCTTGATGATAGTACACTTCCCTGCCTAAGCCCTATCTTCACCTCACACCAGTGTGCTTCTGTTCTACCCTCTCTTGTCTCCACACAGCTCTCACACAGCATTGATGATAGTACACTTCCCTGCCTAAGCCCTATCTTCACCTCACACCAGTCTGCTTCTGTTCTCCCCTCTCTTGTCTCCACACAGCTCTCACACAGCATTGATGATAGTACACTTCCCTGCCTAAGCCCTATCTTCACCTCAAACCAGTCTGCTTCTGTTCTCCCCTCTCTTGTCTCCACACAGCTCTCACACAGCATTGATGATAGTACACTTCCCTGCCTAAGCCCTATCTTCACCTCACACCAGTCTGCTTCTGTTCTACCCTCTCTTGTCTCCACACAGCTCTCACACAGCATTGATGATAGTACACTTCCCTGCCTAAGCTCTATCTTCACCTCAAACCAGTCTGCTTCTGTTCTCCCCTCTCTTGTCTCCACACAGCATTGATGATAGTACACTTCCCTGCCTAAGCCCTATCTTCACCTCACACCAGTCTGCTTCTGTTCTACCCTCTCTTGTTTCCACACAGCTCTCACACAGCATTGATGATAGTACACTTCCCTGCCTAAGCCCTATCTTCACCTCACACCAGTCTGCTTCTGTTCTACCCTCTCTTGTCTCCACACAGCTCTCACACAGCATTGATAATAGTACACTTCCCTGCCTAAGCTCTATCTTCACCTCAAACCAGTCTGCTTCTGTTCTCCCCTCTCTTGTCTCCACACAGCTCTCACACAGCATTGATGATAGTACACTTCCCTGCCTAAGCCCTATCTTCACCTCAAACCAGTCTGCTTCTGTTCTCCCCTCTCTTGTCTCCACACAGCTCTCACACAGCATTGATGATAGTACACTTCCCTGCCTAAGCCCTATCTTCACCTCACACCAGTCTGCTTCTGTTCTACCCTCTCTTGTCTCCACACAGCTCTCACACAGCATTGATGATAGTACACTTCCCTGCCTAAGCTCTATCTTCACCTCAAACCAGTCTGCTTCTGTTCTCCCCTCTCTTGTCTCCACACAGCATTGATGATAGTACACTTCCCTGCCTAAGCCCTATCTTCACCTCACACCAGTCTGCTTCTGTTCTCCCCTCTCTTGTCTCCACACAGCTCTCACACAGCATTGATGATAGTACAGTTCCCTGCCTAAGCCCTATCTTCACCTCACACCAGTCTGCTTCTGTTCTCCCCTCTCTTGTCTCCACACAGCATTGATGATAGTACACTTCCCTGCCTAAGCCCTATCTTCACCTCACACCAGTCTGCTTCTGTTCTCCCCTCTCTTGTCTCCACACAGCTCTCACACAGCATTGATGATAGTACAGTTCCCTGCCTAAGCCCTATCTTCACCTCACACCAGTCTGCTTCTGTTCTCCCCTCTCTTGTCTCCACACAGCTCTCACACAGCATTGATGATAGTACAGTTCCCTGCCTAAGCCCTATCTTCACCTCAAACCAGTCTGCTTCTGTTCTCCCCTCTCTTGTCTCCACACAGCTCTCACACAGCATTGATAATAGTACACTTCCCTGCCTAAGCTCTATCTTCACCTCAAACCAGTCTGCTTCTGTTCTCCCCTCTCTTGTCTCCACACAGCTCTCACACAGCATTGATGATAGTACACTTCCCTGCCTAAGCCCTATCTTCACCTCAAACCAGTCTGCTTCTGTTCTCCCCTCTCTTGTCTCCACACAGCTCTCACACAGCATTGATAATAGTACACTTCCCTGCCTAAGCCCTATCTTCACCTTACACCAGTCTGCTTCTGTTCTCCCCTCTCTTGTCTCCACACAGCTCTCACACAGCATTGATGATAGTACACTTCCCTGCCTAAGCCCTATCTTCACCTTACACCGGTCTGCTTCTGTTCTACCCTCTCTTGTCTCCACACAGCTCTCACACAGCATTGATGATAGTACACTTCCCCGCCTAAGTCCTATCTTCACCTCACACCAGTCTGCTTCTGTTCTACCCTCTCTTGTCTCCACACAGCTCTCACACAGCATTGATGATAGTACACTTCCCTGCCTAAGCCCTATCTTCACCTCAAACCAGTCTGCTTCTGTTCTCCCCTCTCTTGTCTCCACACAGCTCTCACACAGCATTGATGATAGTACACTTCCCTGCCTAAGCCCTATCTTCACCTCAAACCAGTCTGCTTCTGTTCTCCCCTCTCTTGTCTCCACACAGCTCTCACACAGCATTGATGATAGTACACTTCCCTGCCTAAGCCCTATCTTCACCTCACACCAGTCTGCTTCTGTTCTACCCTCTCTTGTCTCCACACAGCTCTCACACAGCATTGATGATAGTACACTTCCCTGCCTAAGCTCTATCTTCACCTCAAACCAGTCTGCTTCTGTTCTCCCCTCTCTTGTCTCCACACAGCATTGATGATAGTACACTTCCCTGCCTAAGCCCTATCTTCACCTCACACCAGTCTGCTTCTGTTCTCCCCTCTCTTGTCTCCACACAGCTCTCACACAGCATTGATGATAGTACAGTTCCCTGCCTAAGCCCTATCTTCACCTCACACCAGTCTGCTTCGTTCTACCCTCTCTTGTCTCCACACAGCTCTCACACAGCATTGATAATAGTACACTTCCCTGCCTAAGCTCTATCTTCACCTCAAACCAGTCTGCTTCTGTTCTCCCCTCTCTTGTCTCCACACAGCTCTCACACAGCATTGATGATAGTACACTTCCCTGCCTAAGCCCTATCTTCATCTCAAACCAGTCTGCTTCTGTTCTCCCCTCTCTTGTCTCCACACAGCTCTCACACAGCATTGATAATAGTACACTTCCCTGCCTAAGCCCTATCTTCACCTCACACCAGTCTGCTTCTGTTCTACCCTCTCTTGTCTCCACACAGCTCTCACACAGCATTGATAATAGTACACTTCCCTGCCTAAGCTCTATCTTCACCTCAAACCAGTCTGCTTCTGTTCTCCGCTCTCTTGTCTCCACACAGCTCTCACACAGCATTGATGATAGTACACTTCCCTGCCTAAGCCCTATCTTCACCTCACACCAGTCTGCTTCTGTTCTCCCCTCTCTTGTCTCCACACAGCTCTCACACAGCATTGATGATAGTACACTTCCCCGCCTAAGTCCTATCTTCACCTCACACCAGTCTGCTTCTGTTCTACCCTCTCTTGTCTCCACACAGCTCTCACACAGCATTGATGATAGTACACTTCCCTGCCTAAGCCCTATCTTCACCTCACACCAGTCTGCTTCTGTTCTCCCCTCTCTTGTCTCCACACAGCTCTCACACAGCATTGATAATAGTACACTTCCCTGCCTAAGCCCTATCTTCACCTCAAACCAGTCTGCTTCTGTTCCCCCCTCTCTTGTCTCCACACAGCTCTCACACAGCATTGATGATAGTACACTTCCCTGCCTAAGCCCTATCTTCACCTCACACCAGTCTGCTTCTGTTCTACCCTCTCTTGTCTCCACACAGCTCTCACACAGCATTGATGATAGTACACTTCCCCGCCTAAGCCCTATCTTCACCTCAAACCAGTCTGCTTCTGTTCTCCCCTCTCTTGTCTCCACACAGCCTTGATGATAGTACACTTCCCTGCCTAAGCCCTATCTTCATCTCACACCAGTCTGCTTCTGTTCTCCCCCCCCCCCCCCCCCACCCCCTCCTTGTCTACACATAGTTCTCACTCCTGCTATACATGCTTTTCACCCTTACCAGTAGTCTCTAACCAATTTTCGTTTTTACATAAACATTCCCAAACTCTCTCTCTCTCTCTCTCTTTCTTTTCTCTCTCTATCTTTTTCTCTCTTTCTCTCTCTTTTTCTCTCTTTCTCTCTATCTCTATCTCTCTTTCTCTTTCTCTCTCTGTCGCTCTCTCTTTCTCTTTGCATCCTGTCATATGCCTTCATTAGATCCAAAAAGACCATGCAAAGCTCCTCATCCTTTTCCCTTTTAATTTTCATAAGTTGTCTTAGTGTACATATTAAGTCTATTAAGTCTTATTATAATATCGTCGACCGCCCTCCTCTAAAATATATTTCTTCTCTCTTAACCCTTCCTCCACGTTTCCCGTCATTCTCTTTTCCAGCACCTTCTCATACAGAACACACAGTGACATAGGAGCGTTACCCCTTTGTACTTACTGGACTTTCAACTTACCCTTTCTTGAAAATTAGTATATAGTTATACATTTTTCCCAATCCTTTGGAATCTTTTTCTCTTCCCAAGCTGCTGCCATCACTCTCCATATCCACTTTTCCCCTGCCCTCCCTGCAGCTTTCACCATTTCGCTAACTACCTCATCCACCCCTGGTGCGTTTCCATGTTTCATTTCCTTCAACGAACCCCTGGCACACTTCTGCTTCAGAAAGCTGACCCTTCTCCTCTTGGGTATATCCTGGATCCTCACTCTCTTAACCATTCCTACCTTGTCTCACATCCAACACATCTAACAGATAACAACACAAAATATATGCGAAGTTCGTTACCTACGTTCGGATAAGTACGATGATATCTCAGTTATCAGATTTAATTCAAATGAATGAATTTCGTATATATTTTGTTTCGTTATCTGTAGGATAATATCTAGCTGTGCTATCATCCCACTATTTTAAATTTTAAAGTTGTTTTAAAAATACGAACAGGACACTTTAATTAATTATCACATTTTGGTGCAGCAGATTAGGTATAGAATGTTTTAATTCTCCTTAGTAGTAAGTTAGTTACCATCACCAAAATTGTTTTTTATGCCCCCCCCCCCCCCCCCCCCCCCTCCACCATCATCCCCAATATCAACTCTTGGATTCGCCATTGATTTGGGGACTTCCAAATGTGCCAATGTATTACCATAGCCAGATAACGTTACAGTCTTCGAATGTCTGGTTTTCACCACATACATCGACAATCAAATGCTTTGATATATTATATTTGCTTCAAAACACTTTAATAATCTGTATAGGAGACCGTTGATTTTATTACCAGTATTCCCGTAACACGATACGTTGAAAGAACTAGTCGACTCTAACAATAGACTATGTGCATTCCGGTGGTAATAAGTTAACTAAAGCGAAAGTGATGTTCAGCTGTCAATCACTACGTTTATCAGGAGCTTTAAACCGGTTTAAGTAAATCGTTTTAAGGGTTGAATCGGTTTAATGGTGTTGGTAAACACATCGATTTAGCTAAGAACGGTTTAACTTTAGGTCACTTTCCAAAGTGACTTAGAACAGTTAAACCGATTTAATTTGACGTGATAAACACTTAAAACGGTTTAAGACGCCATCTTTCCACAACCTAGCGGCAACTGAGTGTACTCATTTGACAATTATTGCAAGGCGCGAACGCGATAGGTTATGTAGGTGTGGAACACCGCTTACTGAATGTTGCGCACCGCCTTACTGTACGTGTTTTAAGACGATTTGACGACACCTGTCGGGAGAATATCAAAGTTGCTTTTTTACGCCGAATTGTCAACGCCTTGATAAACGTATCGACTTACGGAAACCGTTATACCTTAAATCGACTTAAAAAGCCCTGATAAACGTAGTGAATCACTACGTTTATCAGGAGCTTTAAACCGGTTTAAGTAAATCGTTTTAAGGGTTGAATCGGTTTAATGGTGTTGGTAAACACATCGATTTAGCTAAGAACGGTTTAACTTTAGGTCACTTTCCAAAGTGACTTAGAACAGTTAAACCGATTTAATTTGACGTGATAAACACTTAAAACGGTTTAAGACGCCATCTTTCAATAACCTAGCGGCAACTGAGTGTACTCATTTGACAATTATTGCAAGGCGCGAACGCGATAGGTTATGTAGGTGTGGAACACCGCTTACTGAATGTTGCGCACCGCCTTACTGTACGTGTTTTAAGACGATTTGACGACATCTGTCGGGAGAATATCAAAGTTGCTTTTTTACGCCGAATTGTCAACGCCTTGATAAACGTATCGACTTACGGAAACCGTTATACCTTAAATCGACTTAAAAAGCCCTGATAAACGTAGTGAATCACTACGTTTATCAGGAGCTTTAAACCGGTTTAAGTAAATCGTTTTAAGGGTTGAATCGGTTTAATGGTGTTGGTAAACACATCGATTTAGCTAAGAACGGTTTAACTTTAGGTCACTTTCCAAAGTGACTTAGAACAGTTAAACCGATTTAATTTGACGTGATAAACACTTAAAACGGTTTAAGACGCCATCTTTCAATAACCTAGCGGCAACTGAGTGTACTCATTTGACAATTATTGCAAGGCGCGAACGCGATAGGTTATGTAGGTGTGGAACACCGCTTACTGAATGTTGCGCACCGCCTTACTGTACGTGTTTTAAGACGATTTGACGACATCTGTCGGGAGAATATCAAAGTTGCTTTTTTACGCCGAATTGTCAACGCCTTGATAAACGTATCGACTTACGGAAACCGTTATACCTTAAATCGACTTAAAAAGCCCTGATAAACGTAGTGAATTTGAATTGTTAAAACCTCAAAATGGTGCCCATTAGGCATTAGCTCTATATCTTGAAGAACACTCAAAATAGGGTGTATTCACGTATTGCGCATGGTGGCCACATTGGAGGCCATAATGGCATGTGATTGGTAGTTCAAGGCTGTGTCTCAAATCGATGTTTTTCGCTAGTCGACTAACGTAGCTGACTAACCTAACAATTAGTAACAATTAATTATAACAATTGGTAATTGTTGTGTTAGTTGGCGAAGTAGGCGAAGCAGGCCAAAATAGAGATATGAGATACGCCCTTACTATGTTTCAGCTGGCGTTTGATGCAAATTCAACTGTTCTGTAACTTTGGTTTGCTATTATTACTTAAAATCAACATAAACAAACTATTTTCTCTCGATTAGTCTTTCAATCGTTTACAAAAACATACAATAATCATTTTCGTACACTTTATCGTGTGATATACTTGTTCAAATTCTTATATTTCTCCGTAAACAATATTATTCTTTATCTATTGACAGCTAAATGAAACTTGAAATAGTACTATAGGTGGCCTCCAATATGGCCGATGTGACGTCACGTGAATACTCCCTTAGAATAAACTTACACAATACACATACATAGCGCTGCAAAGGAACCTTCTTATCTGCGCCATTAATGAATTAACAATAAAACAACAATGAGCAAGTGACAGCTAAACTCCTCTTCATAATAGTTCATTTTCTTGCCACCAGAATGCATCTAGTCTATTTTGAGTGGCCAATTGTTGTTTAGACAACAGCATGCTCGACACAGATAATCTACGTAGTTGAAAGTGTCCAGAACACATGCGAGCGTTGAATTATTTGTGATCAAGTTAGTTGGTTAACTTTCAAATCAAGTAAACAATCTTTAATTGACAGAATCACTTATTAGTGAAATGGGATGAGTCTTTGAAATGGTGAGAATTAGTTGATTAATTTTCAAAACAAGACACAAACACAATTATAATTGGATCACTTATTAGAGAAATGGCATGAATCACTAAGATGGTGATGATAATTAGTAAATTAACTTTCAAATCAAGTAACCATAATTAATTGGCAGAATCAGAGGAACTAGCCATTAAGATGTTGATAAATAGTTACTTGACTTTCAAATCAAGTAACAAATACTTAGTTGATTGAATCAATGGAATTAGCCATAAAGATGGTGATAATTAGTTAATTAACTTTCAAATCAAGGAACAAATACTTAGTTGATTGAATCAGCGGAATTAGCCATAAAGATGGTGATAATTAGTTAATTAACTTTCAAATCAAGTAACGAATACTTAGTTGATTGAATCAGTGGAATTAGCCATAAAGATGGTGATAATTAGTTAATTAATTTTCAAACCAAGTAACAAACACTTAATTGATTGAATCAATGGAATAAGCCATAAAGATGGTGATAATTAGTTAATTAACTTTCAAATCAAGTAACAAACACTTCATTGATTGAATCAGCGGAATTAGCCATAAAGATGATGATAACTAGTTCGGTATAAGAATCAATATTCTTATTAAGTTAACTCTTGGCTGGAGGACAGTTGGTCCGAAAAGCCATTTGAGAAAGTCAACGGTCACGGACTTACGACCTTTCAAGGTTAATTTATTAATAACTGCATTGAGCTAAATTACGACATAATTTAAAAAAAAGGAAGTTACTTGGATACCTTATAGTTATTTTTAAAACAGTTGCTGTTGCACTAAAAAAGTTTGTAAATACAGTCTTGATTATAAATATTTCAAAATGCTTACTTATAAATGCAATACCACATTTCTATGAGCTTGTTTGACTATCTCAAATGTGAAATTGTGGGACTTTAATGCCATTTCTCTATTATGCGTTCAATTATTTAGTAAACAGAAATCGAATCAAATAAATAAGCGTCATCCAATGCAAACAAACAAATTCAAACTATATATTATCTTCTAAAGGATAATTCAAATAGCCGATCTCGTCTTCTTTAATGCGAACACTACTATTTAGCATTTACATGAAATTTATTTCATTCAATTTTTATTCTTTATGCTCTCTGTTTTGCTGTTATATTATCTTCGGGTATTTCATGTTGTTCAGTGTCTTTACAATTAATTGTTTACTTTTATTTCGTTTCCTCCTTTGTAAATCAGTTTTATAACTGAATATGATGGATAACTAATTAATATTAATAATAAATTAATTAATTAACTAATTAGTTAATAAGATATATACAAGCATACTAAACGTACATGCAAACATTACTCCTTATCATACAAATATTATACATATGAAGCCAACACTGAATAGTGAACACTGAACACTAAACAATATTGAATTGACTAAACAATTTTTAAATTTAATAAAACTTAAAACGCTAGGATTACTGATAAGGCATAATTAGAAATGGATATTGTATATCAAAGCTTTCAGTCAATAGTTACTAATTGACATCTGCCATCGTGAAAACCAGTGATTCGAATGACAGTTGGTCAAGAAATACACTGGCTCTAATGGAGTTTATCCACCCTTCCCATTCAAAGAGGTTCTTCTACCAAATATTGTTTGTTTTCATTAGGATTAAGTGGACAGAGTTGGGCAGTATCTTAAATACACGTACCTATTTAAAATATGTATTTGAAATATATTTTCAGTTCGTATATCAAAGTAATAATACTGTGTTGCAAAGCATTCGAATCTTGAAAATACTCGAAAAATACGTGTATTAATTAATGTGCATGGGTTGCTAAATCAGCCAAATTAATATTTCATTTTTTTTTTTTAGATTGTATTTTCGTATTTGAAATACAAAAATGCCAATTTATATCTTGTATTGGACTTGTTTAAAGTATTTTGTATTTCGTATTTCAAATACATTTTTTTTTGTGTTTTGCCCATCTCTGGAAATAGGGATGTGTGGGAACTTCAATTTGTTGTATATTAGTATACAACAAATAAGTGTATAATTAGGTACGTAATCATTGTTTAAAGCAATGTTTACATTAGGATAGTGAGGATATGTGGGAACTTAAATGATGTTTAGACATTGGTGAGTAGGCTTGTTTATTTTGTACTCATACTAGTATAAGATTTTGTAATTATTAATTAACTAAGTAATAATAATTGTTCCATACATTTTTTTAGTAGTTCTGACTTCTGGTGCATGTTAATTATATATAATACTTCGGTAAGTATCACTACATTATATATGTTTAATTTCAGATGTGTTGAGGCAGTTGCAACAGCACCCACAGCGTCCACGAGCTCCCACAGCGAGATGCCTGCAACAAGAGACAGGTAAGCTGAGGTCACAAGGTAAGTTCAGGCGAGTATATACAGGGGGGAAGGGGAAAGGGGGTAGGGGGAAGGGGGAAGGGAGAGGGGGGAAGGGGGAGGAGGGAGGGGTGAAGGGGGAGGGAGGGGAGTGGGGAGGGGAAGGGGGAAGGGGAAGGGGGAGGAGGGAGAAGAGGGAGGGGGGGAGAAGAGGGATATTACGAGAAATTGGTATTTGCAGGCCCTACAAATTTACTTCAAAGAAAGACTGGTATTTGTAGGGCCTACAAATTTACCTAAAACGATATTTGGGTATTTGTTGGCCCTACAAATTTACTTAAAAGAAAATATGGTATTTGTAGGCCCTACAAATTTACCAGAACGAGAAATTGGTATTTGTAGGCCCTGCAAATTTGCTCCAAACAAAAGGCCGGTATTTGTAGGGCCTAGAAATTTATCTAAAGCGTTTTTGGTATTTGTAGGTCCCACAAATTTACTTTAAAGAAAATCTGGTATTTGTAGGCCCTACAAATTTGCCTAAACGAGAAATTGGTATTTGTAGGTCCTACAAATTTACTTCAAAGAAAGACTGGTATTTGTAGGGCCTACAAATTTACCTAAAACGATCTTTGGGTATTTGTAGGCCCTACAAATTTACTTAAAAGAAAATATGGTATTTGTAGGCCCTACAAAATTACCAGAACGAGAAATTGGTATTTGTAGGCCCTACAAATTTGCTCCAAAGAAAGACCGGTATTTGTAGGGCCTAGAAATTTATCTAAAGCGTTTTTGGTATTTGTAGGCCCCACAAATTTACTTTAAAGAAAATCTGGTATTTGTAGGCCCTACAAATTCGCCTAAGCGAGGAATTGGTATTTGTAGGCCCTACAAATTTGCTTCAAAGAAAGGCCGGTATTTGTAAGACCTACAAATTTATCTAAAACGTTTTTTGGGGTATTTGTAGGCCCCACAAATTTACTTTAAAGAAAATCTGGTATTTGTGGGGCCTACAAATTTACCTAAGCGAGGGATTGGTATTTGTAGGCCCTACAAATTTGCTTCAGAGGAAGATCGGTATTTGTAGGGTCTACAAATTTACCTAAACGATTTTTGGGGTATTTGTAGGCCCTACAAATTTACTAGATAGTAAATTGGTATTTGTAGGCGCTACAAACTGGCGGCAAGAGAAATCTGGTATTTGTAGGGCCTACAAATTTACCTGCACGAGAAATTGGTATTGGTGGGCCCTACAAATTTACCAGAAATGATTTTGCGGTATTTGTAGGCCCTACAATTTTGCTTTGGAGGAAATCTGGTATTTGTAGGCCCTGCAAATTTACCTAAAACGAGATATTGGTATTTGTAGGTTTACAAATTTACTATAAGGGAAGTCTAGCATTTGTGGGCCTACAAATTTACCTAAAGCGAGAAATTGGTATTTGAAGGGCTTACAAATTTACTTTAAACGAGAACCTTTACGGCCACGCAAATTTACAGTAAGTGGGTATACCCACTTTAAGTACACCCATGGGACCGATAAGTGGGTGTACCCATTTCGCAGGGAATTTTTGGGTACCAAAAAGGGTGTATCTATTGCAATACAATATATGTACAGTTACAAACGTACACAACGTATACGTACACAACCATAAACAATCAACAGATAATAAACAACAATTAACATACACATATAATACAATATGTACAATTACAAACGTACAGAACAGGAAACATACAATCAACAGATAATAAACATACACATATAATACAATATGTACAATTACAAACGTACACAACAGGAAACATACAATCAACAGATAATAAACAACAATTAACATACACATATGATACAATATGTACAATTACAAACGTACACAACAGGAAACATACAATCAACAGATAATAAACAACAATAAACATACACATATAATACAATATGTACAATTACAAACGTACACAACAGGAAACATACAATCAACCGATAATTAACTACAATAAACATACACATATAATACAATATGTACAATTACAAACGTACACAACAGGAAACATACAATCAACAGATAATAAACAACAATAAACATACACATATGATACAATATGTACAATTACAAACGTACACAACAGGAAACATACAATCAACAGATAATAAACAACAATTAACATACACATATGATACAATATGTACAATTACAAACGTACACAACAGGAAACATACAATCAACAGATAATAAACAACAATTAACATACACATATGATACAATATGTACAGTTTCAAACGTACACAACAGGAAACATACAATCAACAGATAATAAACAACAATAAACATACACATATGATACAATATGTACAATTACAAACGTACACAACAGGAAACATACAATCAACAGATAATAAACAACAATAAACATACACAGATAATACAATATGTACAGTTACAAACGTACACAACCAGAAAACATACTTGTTTATTATATGTGATCGTATGTTTGGTGTTGTGCATGTTTTTAATTGTGCATCCATTGTATTATATTTGTACGTTACTTCTTGTTTATTAAATGTTGATCGTTCCATACAAATATAATAAAATAGATGTACAATTACAAATATACTCAACATGAAACATACAATCAACATAATAAACAACATTTGACATACAAATATAATACAATATATATGTTTATATATACACTTTACCTTTATAAACTATATACAATATATTATATGCCATATTGATTTACAATAACAATCACACAACACGATACATACTAGAACATGTATACAAAAAGTAATACAAAATTGTATCTGTTGGTCCAAAACGGAAACCATTTAACTTCCTTTAGGTGTGATCAGAACCTAAGTTAAATTTAACGGTTCCTGTTTGACCTACAGTATTTTGATCGGATTGGCATGTTTAATCCCATGCAACAGGAGGAGGGGGGGGGGGGGGGAAGAGAGTGAGAGAGAAGAGAGAATATAATGTATCTGAAAATATAGGTGAAGCTTTAGATCAAAACAATGTTTAGATGAATGTTTTTCATAAAATTAATTAGTCACCAATTTGCCAACAAAAAATTGGAAAACAAGAAAATGTGTTGTAGAATGTAGATAAAAGATATTAATTAATTCAAAATGAATGTAATGATTGTAATACGTGTAACTAATGTATATGTTGGATTGTGACGGGAGTGTGTAACGAAAGTAATATTAACAATAAAGTAATTTTGTATCAAGAATATGTGTAGTGTACACTGTATAATTATCCTTACTTTCCCATTTCATCATCCACAGACCACAGTAATGGAAAGGGTTAGTTTTAATGTTAAAACAGAGTGAAATTAGTTTTAAGTTGTAACTAAGAACACTGCAAAATATTGAAGCTGCCTCTTCTCACAAACTAATAAGTTGCTAGTTAGAAACAACGTCTTGCCGAACTTATGTTGGAACCAGAATACTATATTGAAGATTTGCATTACAATTCTGAATCAACTTGATAAAATAAAAAATAAATGATCAGTCTAAATTAATAACTATAAATAATTATTATGTTATTATAATATTGATAATGATAATCAATATCATAATCATTATAATAACAACCTTTATTCGGTCTCTGCAGCCAAAGCTGTTGCCGTAAGACACAGAATAATATACAATAATAACTTATATCAAAACAAAAATCGAAAAACTAAACAAATAACGAAAACAAAATGATGCCTAAATATAAAAATTGATTATATAATTATTATTATCATAATTATTATTATTATTACTACTATTATTATTAAAATTATTATTATTATAATTATTACTTTTATTATTTTAATTATTATTTTAATTATTATTTTAATTATTATTATTATTATTATTATTATTATTATTAAAACTTTATTTAACATGCGTCGACCAGAGCTCTCACAATTCCCTATTCTTAAAATGAATATGTCAGGAGTTAAACTGCTCGTACTTCCCAAATAACAACAATGGAAGGAGACAATGTTATAATTCTTTGATAAACGAACATCCTCTACCATATGTATGTCGACTTGGGCATGTTTCAAATAATTAATATTTTGAATATTTTTTAAGTCTATAGTCTTTGTAAAATTACGAGGGCCAAAATCGAGCTTTTGAAATACGCCATATTGGAGGTCATTTCTGGTTGGGATAGACTCACGTCATCAAAAATAATACACATATACCACTTTATTAAACATGCGTCAACCCAAGCTCTCACAATTCAATATAGCTTAAATGACAATGTCAATATTTAAACTGCTCTTACTACCCCAAGAACAACAATGGAAGGAGACAATGTTATAATTCTTTGATAAACGAACATCCCCTACCATATGTATGTCGACTTGGGCATGTATCAAATAATTAATATTTTGAATATTTTTTAAGTAAAATGTAAAATTACGAGGGCCAAAATCGAGCTTTTGAAATACGCCATATTGGAGGTAATTTCTGGTTGGGATAGACTCACGTGATCAAAAAAAATACAAATATACCACTTTATTAAACATGCGTCCACCCAAGCTCTCACAATTCAATATAGTTAAAATGACAATGTCAATATTTAAACTGCTCCTACTTCCCCAATAACAACAATGGAAGGGGCCAATGATATTTTTCTTTAATTAATGAACATTCCCTATCATGTGTGAGTCGAATTGAGCATGTATAAAATATTTTATAATTAGAATATTTTTTAAGTCTACAGCCTTTGTAAAATTTCGAGCGCCAAAATCGAGGTTTTGAAATACGCCATATTGAATGTATTTTCTGATTGGGATAGACTCACGTGGTCAAAAATAATACAAATATACCATTTTATTAAACATGCGTCGACCAGAGCTGTCACAATTCCCTATTGTTAAAATGACAATGTAAAGATTGAAACTGCTCATACTTCCCCAAGAACAACAAAAGAAGGGGATAATGTTATAATTCTTTGATAAACGAACATCCCCTACCATATGTATGTCGAATTGGGCATGTATCAAATAATTGATATTTTGAATATTTTTGAAGTCTTTGTAAAATTACAAGGGCGAAAATCGATCTTTTGAAATACGCCATATTGGCGGTATTTTCTGTTTGGGATAGACTCACGTGATCAAAAATAATACAAATATACCACTTTATTAAACATGCGTCAATCCAAGCTCTCACAATTCAATATAGTTAAAATGAAAATGTCACGATTGAAACTGCTCGTACTTCCCCAAGAACAACGAAAGAAGAGGACAATGTTATAATTCTTAAATAAACGAACATCCCCTATCATGTGTGTCGATTTGAGCGTGTTTAATATAGTGTATATTTTAATAATTTTGAAGTCTATACCCTTTGTAAAATTACGAAGGCCAAAATCGAGGTTTTGAAATACGCCATATTGGAGGTATTTTCTGGTCGGGATAAACTAACGTGGTCAAAAATAATACAAATATACCATTTAATTAAACATGCGTCGACCAGAGCTCTCACAATTCCCCATTGTTCAAATGTCAAAGTCAGGAGTTAAACTGCTCGTACTTCCCAAATAACAAAAATGGAAAGGGACAATGTTATAATTCTTTAATAAACGAACATCCCATATCATGTGAAGTCGAATTGTGCATGTTTAATATATATTATATTTTGATAATTTTTGAAGCCTATAATCTTTGTAAAATTTAGATGGCCAAAATCGGGTTTTTGAAATACGCCATATTGGCGGTATTTTCTGGTTGGGATAGACTCACGTGATCAAAAATAATACAAATATACCACTTTATTAAACATGCGTCAACCCAAGCTCTCACAATTCAATATAGTTAAAATGACAATGTCAGGAGTTAAACTGCTCGTACTTCCCAAATAACAACAATGGAAGGAGACAATGTTATAATTCTTAAATAAACGTACATCCCCTACCATATGTATGTCGAATTGGGCATGTATCAAATAATTGATATTTTGAATATTTTTGAAGTAAAATTACGAGGGCCAAAATCGAGGTTTTGAAATACGCCATATTGGAGGTAATTTCTGGTTGGGATAGACTCACGTGATCAAAAATAATACAAATATACCACTTCATTAAACATGCGTCAACCCAAGCTCTCACAATTCAATATAGCTTAAATGACAATGTCAATTGATTTAAACTGCTCTTACTACCCCAAGAACAACAATGGAAGGGGACAATGTTATTTTTCTTTGATAAACGAACATCCCCTACCATATGTATGTCGAATTGGGCATGTATCAAATAATTAATATTTCGAATATTTTTGAAGTCTATAGTCTTTGTAAAATTTCGAGCGCTAAAATCAAGCTTTTGAAATACGCCATTTGAATGTATTTTCTGATTGTGATAGACTCACATGATTAAAAATAATACAAATATACCACTTTATTGAACATGCGTCAACCCAAGCTTTCACAATTCAATATAGTTAAAATGACAATGTTAAGATTTAAACTGCTTATACTTCCCCAATAACAACAATGGAAGGGGACAGTGTCCTGATTCTTGAATAAACGAACATCCCCTATTATGTGTGAGTCGAATTGTGCATGTATCAAATAATTAATATTTTGAGTATTTTTGAAGTCTATAGTCTTTGTAAAATTACGAGGGCCAAAATCGAGGTTTTTAAATACGCCATATTGGAGGTATTTTCTGATTGTGATAGACTCACATGATCAAAAATAATACAGATATACCACTTTATTAAACATGCGTCAACCCAAGCTTTCATAATTCAATATAGTTAAAATGTCTATGTCAAGATTTATACTGCTCGTACTTCCCCAATAACAACAATTGAAAGGGGCAATGTTATTTTTTTTAAATTAATGAGCATCCCCTATCATAAGCGAGTCGAATTGAGCATGTATAATATAGTTTATATTTTGATTATTTTTTAAGTCTATAGTCTTTGTAAAATTACGATAGCGAAAATCGAGGTTTTTAAATATGCCATATTGGAGGTATGTTTTGATTGGGATAGACTCACGTGATCAAAAATAATACAAAATATATCATTTTAAAAAAGACTATAGACTTTAAAATCATCACTATATAAAATACGTAACATAATACGTATAATACGTAATCAAATATAAAATACGTGCACAATTTGACGCACATATTCTAGGGGATGCTGTTTATTAAAGAATTATAATATTTTCTCCTTCTACTATTGTTATTGGGGAAGTACGAGCAGTTTAAATCTTGACACTGGCGTTTTAACTATAATGAATTCTAAGCGTTGGGTTAACGCTGATTAATAAAATGGTATATTTTTATTACTTTTGACCACGTGAGTCTATCCCAATCAGGAAATACTTCCAATATTGCGTATTTTGAAAACCTCGATATTGTCCCTCGAAATTTTACAGAATTCAAAAATAATCAAAATAATTTTTTATTATTATTATATTATTTTTCAATAGGGAACACGCGTATGAAAATTTTAATCAATTTTTAAAAACCTTGTCTCTCATTTAATAATTTTTTGTCTTTGAATTTTGAAAAACGGATCAGTCTATGCCTCAAAATAATTGGTTTAGTAACGATAAATAAAAGGGCGCGAAAAACGAGCTGCCGCCATGTAGAGTGTATTTGACGTCATGGTTTTGTACTGAGTACGCTCACCGCCCCAGCGATTGGTCTGTTACGCCACGACTACAGAATCATTGCGTCACAGCCACCTGTACGCGTTTCAGATCCCCGAGTTTAAACTTCAATAAATGCGACCACATTAACCTATTTAAAATTTTCTTTTTTACTTGGGACTTGCATTAATATACTTTTTATATCTGATACTATTAAACTAAGTGTTTGGTTTGACAAAAAAAATCGTACGCGTGTTGCCTATAATACTTGCACAAGTTGACGCGTATATTATAGGGGATGTTTTGTATTTTAGAATTATAACATTTTCCCCTTCTTTTATTTTTTTGGGGAAGTACGGGCAGTTTAAATCTTGACACTTCATGTTAACAATATTGAAATTTAAGCGCTTGGGTTTTCGCGTCTGTAAAAACATGGTAGGTCTATATTTGTATTAGTTTTGACGACGTGATTTTATCCCAAAAGAAAAAACCTCCGACATAGCGTATTTCAAAACCTCGATTTTTCACTGGAAACACTTTTGAGACTATATACCGGTACACTACCAAAATATTAAAAATTTAAAATATTTGATGTAAGCACACTTCAACACCCACTAAATAATTTAAAATTAATGTCCCCCACTGCAAATCAGTTTAGTTACTGAGCGGGTAGACTCTAAACGTGAATTTATTTATTTATTTATTTGTTTGTTTGTTAACGAATAATAATCTTTTCCCCTACTTTTGTTGTTATTGGGGAAATACGAGCGGTTTAAATCTCGACACTGACACTTTAGCTATTGTAAGCGTTTGGGTTGACGCATGTTTAATAAAATAGCATATTTGCATTATATTTGACCTCGAGTGTCTATCCCAATCATAAATTATCAGAAAATACCTCCACTATGGCAAATTTCAAAACCTCGATTTTTCCACTCGAGACTACAGACTTCAAGACTATAAAGACACAAAATATTCAATTTTGAAAATATGTGATATATGCACAATTTGACACACACTTGATGGGCGATGTTCGTTTATTCAAGGATATAAACATTTTCCACTTTTTTTGTAGTTATTGGGGAAATTTGGGCTTTTTAGTGTATTACACTGCATTTTAACTATTTTAAATTATTGTATGCGTTTGCCGTTTGGGTTGATCCGAATGTTTAGTAAAATGTTATATTTGTATTATTTTTGCCCACGTGACTTTATTCTAATCAGAAAATTCCTCTAATATGGGGTATTTTAAAGCTTCGAATTTCTACCTTGGAAAAATAATCCTCAACAGTTATCATTTCTAGGTTTTTCTAGGTAAACGCTCTGTGTGACGCGTTGATAATTGAGCGCGCCAACAAATACGAACTTTCTGACGGAAAAGTTTTCGAAACGTATAATTAACAACAATTGACAACAATTCAAGAATGCGCATTGCAAACATGTTTCTAATTTCCATAGCTATTATACTTCCTGACATTGTTGAAGTCGTACAGTGTGCGAATTGCTAAGAATTTTCGTTGTCATTTTGTGGAGTGTTTTCGCCGCGGTCCGCCACCGTTATTAAAACTTATTGGCATCAATAGAAATGTAATTTATGTCTCTAATACGTATCAGATCGCGTTTAAATTAGTATATTCGTGACCGGACAAAAATGTACTATAATATAGCCAC
The DNA here is from genome assembly GCA_945910005.1 of Isoperla grammatica. Taxonomy (NCBI): domain Eukaryota; kingdom Metazoa; phylum Arthropoda; class Insecta; order Plecoptera; family Perlodidae; genus Isoperla; species Isoperla grammatica. The sequence goes on from OX246740.1 coordinate 49,400,374, forward strand.
CTCACATTTTGCCTTGACTGTGTTTCAGAAACATATTTTCGAGTAACTTTTGTGTAACTTTGCCAATACTTAAAACAGATTGCCATGAAATAAACATATTCGTGACCGGAAGAATCTTTATATAAAATATGGCCATCTCATATTTTGCCGCCATTTTGTTTCAGAAAAATATTTTCCAATAACTATGGTGTAACTTTTAACTTTTCAAAAGATTTTGCCACAAAACTATACACCTTCAATACACATTGAAGGTTGTGGATGGTCCAAATTTCAACTGGATCGGACTTTCCGATCGACCGCTATCGACAGACATAATAAAAAAAGTAATGACAGTATTAATTAACTAATTAATTAATTAATTAAAAAAACATAGGACGTTCTTTTTGCTATCGATGATTATTTTCACGTGAACGTTTTCAGTATTCCAAGGTAAGTTTGGTTTTTATTTATGACTAGCAGTTGTCCGCCGTGGCTTCGCTCGCGTGGATGGGAAGTGATTTTATACAATTATTATTATGGTAGAATAGAATAGTAGACACAAGTGTTCTAGAAAACAACTTTAACCCCCCCCCCCCCCCTCCCTCCTTTTAGGCACAGAATTTCCAAAAAACCGTTCTTAGTGGGTGATTTCATGATAAGAGCAATGTACCTTCCAAATTTCACGTCTAAAGGTTTAAAGGTTGAACGGTTTTAGTTGCACGTTGATGAGTCAGTCAGTCAGTCAGTCAGTCAGTCAGTCAGTCAGTCAGTCAGTCAGTCAGTCAGTCAGTCAGTCAGTCAGTCAGTCAGTCAGTCAGTCAGTCAGTCCGTCAGTCATTCAGTGTCAGTCAGTCAGTAACTCAGTCAGTCAGTCAGTCAGTCAGTAATTCAGTGTCAGTCAGTCAGTCAGTCAGTCAGTCATTCAGTGTCAGTCAGTGTCAGTCAGTCAGTAACTCAGTCAGTAATTCAGTGTCAGTCAGTCATCAGTCAGTCAGTCATTCAGTAATTCAGTCAGTCAGTCAGTCAGTGTCAGTTAGTTAGTCAGTCAGTCAGTCAGTCAGTCAGTCAGTCAGTCAGGCACTTGCTGATGACATGAGCATACATCAGTATAGATTCATTAGAAGATTAGAGCCTGATTTCCCTATATTATTTAGATTTTACATTTACTCAAAAATGTACAGAGAATCAAAAATGTGTTCCCGGTTGCCGGTGCGGATGCGGTTTTGATCTCGCAAGTGCGGATGCGGGTTGAGTTTGCGGAGGTTGCGGATACATATTTCCGACTTGCGCAGGTCTCTACCAATGGATGGTGTGGAGAGCGCGGTCTTCGCGATACATACATTTCGACGTGGATTGACTTCTAAACGCGAAAAAAAGATTTTTAAAATCTTCAAATGAAACCCGCAAAGATCAGGTAGGTGTGTCCAGGTTATGATTGCGGTCTCCTCTTGAATGGATTTGGTCTTGTGAGTGTAATGATCTAGAGAAAATTGAGTTACACTCAAAACTAAATTGTAACATTAGGTTTTATGGGTATCATTTTCTTCGAAAACGTGCGCTCTATAACATATCAAAAACACGCTAAAATCCGTACGGGGTAAGTTTAAGAAAATTAGCTTTTAAAGGGACATTATATAATAAAAAAAAATAACAAATATTAACCTATCAACCTGAAATTTTATACACACCTACATCAACACCTAATACTACGTGGAAAGTTTTTTTGAAATTATTTGCTCCTGTATCGACAATTTTTGAGCGCATTCTCATTGTTTAGTAGTTGAATGAAAGTTATGTTTATAAAGTCCATCCTCATCTTCATATGCATTCTTTGCAATACATTATACACTATGTATCTATTTATAAATGTATGTCTGAACTATCTGTTTATATATGTTGTCTACTACTGTACAATAATCTAATATATCAACCCGTTTGTAATAAAATAATCCCGGATATGAAAGAAAGTTCGTAGATATTGACGCGCTCGCTTATCAACGCGTCAAACAGAGTACACTGGGTCCCTGAGGCCAATCATTATTTGTCTGCCGTCAGTTTTTGTTAATAAATGTTGATTTTTAATATCAAATCATTCTAAGTCGTATAGTGCTCTGGAATTTATTAGCAGGAAACTACTCTATTCACAATCAACATAATATGAATAAAAACCTTAATAGTGCCTTCGTGTCGTGTCCTGAAAGTCTGGGAAATAACAAATTTCGGAACAGGTTCTTTTCAGAAGTCACCACGAAGTGTTTTGCAAATAACGCTCCCAGTCCCGCCCGTGACTCTATCTAGCGACATCAACGTCAACTTATGCATTGGTGTTGTGAACTACCGATAGATGGCAGAACTACGCCCGTGGCTCTATCTAGCGACATCATCGTCAACTTATGCATTGGTGTTGTGAACTACCGATAGATGGCAGAACTACGCCCGTGGCTCTATCTAGCGACATCATCGTCAACTTATGCATTGGTGTTGTGAACTACCGATAGATGGCAGAACTACGCCCGTGGCTCTATCTAGCGACGTCATGGTCAACTTATGCATTGGTGTTGTGAACGACCGATAGATGGGGAACAACGCAGTACCTACATCATTCGACATCAGAAACTCATTCTTTCTACATTATAGGGCACTAGGGCACTAGCAACACCAAAAGATAACAATGAAACAAATGAATTGAATCTATGGACAAACAACAAGCTGTCAAAAAATACTTTCTTCTGATTTTGGAAAAGAAAAGAAAAAACAAACAAATACACATACAAAATTTCACTAGTCGTTGTCTGTCTATAAAAGTTTTAAATTATCTATAAATGTTTATAATCTATAAAAGTTTTAAAGTTATTATTGTCTGTCTATAAAAGTTTTAAATGGCGAGCAGTTACTATTGCTACACTTGTTTTTATTTCTATGGTTGCAATTTTATTATTTTGACAGCTGATTGTGTGTCCATCAGTTCAATTCATTTGTTCCATTGTTGTCTTTTGGTGTTGCTAGTCCGCATTATCATATGAAGAATAAGTTATTATAGGGTACGGACAACACCAAAACACAACAATGAACCAAATGAATTGAACCGATGGACAAACAAGCTGTCAAAAAAGTATATGAAGTTCTGAAGTTGGAGAAAACAAACGTTCAGAACGTTTACAAACTTTCAGATAGTTGCTGTCCATTACTGAACATAAATTTTAACTGGCGAGCAGTTACTATCGTTACAACAAATTGTTTCTCCTCATTATTTGCAAAGATATTACGTTGACAGCTTGTTGTTTGTCCACCAGTTCAATTCATTTATTTCATTGTTGTAGTTCGGCTAGAAGGGAGCATATTGTCTTCTGCATGATCGTGAAATACCTAAAATACTAGGGGGTGCTTCGTGTACAAACTTATGGGTTAAACATTAGAACGCGCATGGAAATAACTTAGTGAGATCTTGTCGGGTCTAGAAATCAGCTCGGAAGTAAACAGACGTAGATGTCACAGCAAGGATACTAATACAATACTCTTGTTGAGGGGCACCCCCTGTGGTTTGTTTTATGCTTGACCAATAATATCAACAGAAGTCGACTAAACATTTCGAGATAAATCGAAAGAGCCTGATCGATATAACATTTAAATACATACATGGAAAATTTAATTTGAAATTTTCTATTTTTATGAAACTTGATCCGTAAATTTACGTTATTATCATACTGTAACTAGTTTTGTATAATTTGTTTTCGAGTGATTTTAGAAAAGAAGAAAACAATATCTGCAGCTATAATATAAAATATTGTGCTGTTATTGAATGAGTAGGCTAATTATAATTATTTTTCTCGATTATATGGTATATTTTCATCAAACTTGACTGTACTCATCAAATTTCGTTAGTTTTGGTTTTAAGCGTGAGTGCAGTTATTAGTTTGGACAGTCTTGAAATAAAAAAATAACGCACAATAACATTGTATTAAGAAATCAACTTTTTTTTTTTTTAGTTCTATTTTTTAATACTTAGCCTAGTCAAATTTGCCCAACGGAACTTTTAGAATGTTCAATAAATATGGTTTTGAATAGATGCTTCACTGTTCTATCCCGTGTGGAAAGTGTTTTCGCGTTTGTTTTGGCTTTCTAATTGTTTACCTCGTCTTTCACATAGTTTTTACATGTACTGTTTCCTTTCTAAACCGAACTATCGAAGAAAGATGCGTCAAGCTGAACCAAAAAAACTAAAACACACTAGCGGCGTTTTTTTTAACTTTGACGAAAAGTGAACCAACAAACAATACATAAAAAGAACAGATTAGTTGATGTGGAATTTCTGCTCTATTTTCAGATGAATACATAAAGGTAGGGTTTATCAAGAACACAGTGTCTCAGAAAAAGGTATCGGAACAAAATCCGCATAAAAAAAATCACAAATAAATAAAATAAAATAAATAAATTCTTATGAATTCACTTTGAAAATTCCCGACTTTCCGCTTTAGTCGTTGCGAATACATTAAACACACGGCGGGAATATTCAGCAAAGATAGTTGCAGCAAGTGAGCCAGCGTAAGATTGCTATAGCTAATGCATTATCACACGTTCTCCCGCTATAGTGTGTTCCATCTTAATCTTGCAGTGCCAGTCTTGCACTAACCCCCTTGCACGCCAGGGTCTACCCCCACCACCCGGCCGCGCGGTGAGTGCAGCGGTGGCTCTTAAATCATACCTGTCGAGATGTCACATATTAAAACGATCATTTAATTGCTTCAACGTAAATAGTCTCTTGCTTACCAAAGAGCCGAGTCCAGTAGAACCAACTTAATTTTGTACTTTAATGACTTCTTGAAACAAGTGTATCGAATAATAATAATAAAAATAAAAAAAATAAAAAAAATAAAAAATAAAAAAATAGTGTAAATAAAATTTAAAAAAATAAAAAAAATAATAAGAAAAATAAGAAAAATAAGAAAAAAATAATAATAAAAATAATAATATTGAATAATAAGGATAATTGAATTTACGCTCTTGGGTAGGATACCTGCAGACTGGACCAACTGCCTTTACGAATGTGTGAAAGAACCAAAGAATTTGTTTATTTTCATTGAGACAGCGTGCATGAAAGAGGCCGTAGATAAGGATCTAGAGTCTGTATGAGACTTGTTACGTTAAAACAAGTATACCTACAGTAATGCATTAATATTACCCAGAATCAATTATTCAAGAATCCAATGATTGTATCGATATTGCGAAATATTTTTGTTGATTTTGAATGTGTTAGATAATTACCGTTAGAATAGTTAACATAGGCCCTATTGACAAGTACAATACAATAATTTGACATAAACAACAATTTGTTCAATATTGCGAAATATTGACTGTGTGGATTATTAAGATTTTGTGTGTGTATTTTTCTGTAGATTCCACCGAATCAGTAATTATTAAAGAATCCAAATAATTGTATCGATATTGCGAAATATTAATTTTGTTGATTTTGAATGTGTTAGATAATTACCATTAGAATAGTTGACATATTGACATGTATATTATTTACGAGTAACCGCTGCACTCACCGCGCGGCCGGATGGTGGGGGTAGACCCTTCGCGTGCAAGGGGGTTAGTGCAAGAACACGCTGCAAGGTTAGCATGAAACACACTATAGTGTTTGAGGTTCAAGACTCTGCCGCGAGGCGCGCGTCGGTGCGTGGGATGGTATCAGTTCTCGCAGGTTGGTAATGCATCATTGAGAATCTCAATCATTGAGCCGATGGGATGAAGTTCGAGCAATGCTGTAGGCTTCAGACTGTGCGGGCACGGTTTTTCAGTTTTCTAAAATATGTACAACGTACCCTAGTTAAGCTTGGAAATTGAAACCAGAACTTCTGAAAGTTACAAAATTATTTTTTTCGTAATTTTGATTGTACCGGTACCGTACATATTGCTAGATGTACGCCGCTTCATTCAAAACATAACTTCGCCCAGAAATACACATTTGTGATAGCCAACTTTTATTGTAGTTAATGTACATACTTTCTTCTAGGACGTGAGGAATTTTCAGTTCGTTATCTTAAATGGTATGTGTGCTATGATTTTTCTCATCTACCGGTACAAATGAGCTATTTTGTACCGGTAGATGAGAAAAACCATAGCACACATACCATTTAAGATAACGAACTGAAAATTCCTCACGTCCTAGAAGAAAGTATGTACATTAACTACAATAAAAGTTGGCTATCACAAATGTGTATTTCTGGACGAAGTTATGTTTTGAATGAAGCGGCGTACATCTAGCAATATCTACGGTACCGGTACAATCAAAATTACAAAAAAAATAATTTTGTATCTTTCAGAAGTTCTGGTTTCAATTTCCAAGCTTAACTAGGCCATGAAGAAACAAATAAGGTCACATCTTTCTTCGATAGTTCGTCTGATTTCATTTTTACGACAAAGTGAAAAGATAAAATGTTTATTCGTAAAGTGTCATGTAGCACAAATTGCTTATGATGAGTTGATGTCAAATGCAAGCAAAGAGTAGAACTTAATTTGACAATTACGATTTTATGATATACATTTCGTATTATGTTTAAAATCATATATCAACGATATATTATACAGACTAATATATTACTTCCATGTTCATTGTAACCAACGAAGCTATTTAATCAATTCCATTTACATTTTACCCCCCCCCCCCCCCCCCCCATTGCATAACACAACTATGTGGATACATTTAGGAGCCAGATAAACGGTTCATACACTCTCTTCCACCAGAAGAACGGACACTTCCCCTACCTCTCAACGTATCAACACTGACCGCATAGCCCGATTCACGTCAGCCGCCTTCATACACTCTCTCCCACCAGAAGAACGGACACTTCCCCTACCTCTCAACGTATCAACACTGACCGCATAGCCTGATTCACGTCAGCCGCCTTCATACACTCTCTGCCACCAGAAGAACGGACACTTCCCCTACCTCTCAACGTATCAACACTGACCGCATAGCCTGATTCACGTCAGCCGCCTTCATACACTCTCTCCCACCAGAAGAACGGACACTTCCCCTACCTCTCAACGTATCAACACTGACCGCATAGCCTGATTCACGTCAGCCGCCTTCATACACTCTCTGCCACCAGAAGAACGGACACTTCCCCTACCTCTCAACGTATCAACACTGACCGCATAGCCCGATTCACGTCAGCCGCCTTCATACACTCTCTCCCACCAGAAGAACGGACCCTTCCCCTACCTCTCAACGTATCAACACTGACCGCATAGCCTGATTCACGTCAGCCGCCTTCATACACTCTCTGCCACTAGAAGAAAGGACACTTCCCCTACCTCTCAACGTATCAATACTGACCGCATAGCCTGATTCACGTCAGCCGCCTTCATACACTCTCTGCCACCAGAAGAACGGACACTTCCCCTACCTCTCAACGTATCAACACTGACCGCATAGCCTGATTCACGTCAGCCGCCTTCATACACTCTCCCCCACCAGAAGAACGGACACTTCCCCTACCTCTCAACGTATCAACACTGACCGCATAGCCTGATTCACGTCAGCCGCCTTCATACACTCTCTTCCACCAGAAGAAAGGACACTTCCCCTACCTCTCAACGTATCAACACTGACCGCATAGCCTGATTCACGTCAGCCGCCTTCATACACTCTCTTCCACCAGAAGAAAGGACACTTCCCCTACCTCTCAACGTATCAACACTGACCGCATAGCCTGATTCACGTCAGCCGCCTTCATACACTCTCCCCCACCAGAAGAACGGACACTTCCCCTACCTCTCAACGTATCAACACTGACCGCATAGCCTGATTCATGTCAGCCGCCTTCATACACTCTCTCCCACCAGTAGACACTTCCCCTACCTCTCAACGTATCAACACTGACCGCATAGCCTGATTCACGTCAGCCGCCTTCATACACTCTCCCACCAGAAGACACTTCCCCTACCTCTCAACGTATCAACACTGACCGCATAGCCTGATTCATGTCAGCCGCCTTCATACACTCTCTCCCACCAGTAGACACTTCCCCTACCTCTCAACGTATCAACACTGACCGCATAGCCTGATTCACGACAGCCGCCTTCATACACTCTCTCCCACCAGAAGAACGGACACTTCCCCTACCTCTCAACGTATCAACACTGACCGCATAGCCTGATTCATGTCAGCCGCCTTCATACACTCTCTCCCACCAGTAGACACTTCCCCTACCTCTCAACGTATCAACACTGACCGCATAGCCTGATTCACGCCAGCCGCCTTCATACACTCTCTCCCACCAGAAGAACGGACACTTCCCCTACCTCTCAACGTATCAACACTGACCGCATAGCCTGATTCACGTCAGCCGCCTTCATACACTCTCTTCCACCAGTAGACACTTCCCCTACCTCTCAACGTATCAACACTGACCGCATAGCCTGATTCACGTCAGCCGCCTTCATACACTCTCTCCCACCAGAAGAACGGACACTTCCCCTACCTCTCAACGTATCAACACTGACCGCATAGCATGATTCACGTCAGCCGCCTTCATACACTCTCTCCCACCAGAAGAACGGACACTTCCCCTACCTCTCAACGTATCAACACTGACCGCATAGCATGATTCACGTCAGCCGCCTTCATACACTCTCTCCCACCAGTAGACACTTCCCCTACCTCTCAACGTATCAACACTGACCGCATAGCCTGATTCACGTCAGCCGCCTTCATACACTCTCTCCCACCAGTAGACACTTCCCCTACCTCTCAACGTATCAACACTGACCGCATAGCCTGATTCACGTCAGCCACCTTCATACACTCTCTCCCACCAGAAGAACGGACACTTCCCCTACCTCTCAACGTATCAACACTGACCGCATAGCCTGATTCACGTCAGCCGCCTTCATACACTCTCTCCCACCAGAAGAACGGACACTTCCCCTACCTCTCAACGTATCAACACTGACCGCATAGCCTGATTCACGTCAGCCGCCTTCATACACTCTCTTCCACCAGAAGAACGGACACTTCCCCTACCTCTCAACGTATCAACACTGACCGCATAGCCTGATTCACGTCAGCCGCCTTTATACAGTCTCTCCCACCAGAAGAACGGACACTTCCCCTACCTCTCAACGTATCAACACTGACCGCATAGCCTGATTCACGTCAGCCGCCTTCATACACTCTCTTCCACCAGAAGAACGGACACTTCCCCTACCTCTCAACGTATCAACACTGACCGCATAGCCTGATTCACGTCAGCCGAATGTATACAGTCTCTCACACCAGAAGAACGGACACTTCCCCTACCTCTCAACGTATCAACACTGACCGCATAGCCTGATTCACGTCAGCCGCCTTCATACACTCTCTCCCACCAGAAGAACGGACACTTCCCCTACCTCTCAACGTATCAACACTGACCGCATAGCCTGATTCACGTCAGCCGCCTTTATACAGTCTCTCCCACCAGAAGAACGGACACTTCCCCTACCTCTCAACGTATCAACACTGACCGCATAGCCTGATTCACGTCAGCCACCTTCATACACTCTCTTCCACCAGAAGAACGGACACTTCCCCTACCTCTCAACGTATCAACACTGACCGCATAGCCTGATACACGTCAGCCGCCTTTATACAGTCTCTCCCACCAGAAGAACGGACACTTCCCCTACCTCTCAACGTATCAACACTGACCGCATAGCCTGATTCACGTCAGCCGCCTTCATACACTCTCTCCCACCAGTAGACACTTCCCCTACCTCTCAACGTATCAACACTGACCGCATAGCCTGATTCACGTCAGCCGCCTTTATACAGTCTCTCCCACCAGTAGACACTTCCCCTACCTCTCAACGTATCAACACTGACCGCATAGCCTGATTCACGTCAGCCGCCTTCATACACTCTCTCCCACCAGTAGACACTTCCCCTACCTCTCAACGTATCAACACTGACCGCATAGCCTGATTCACGTCAGCCGCCTTCATACACTCTCTTCCACCAGTAGACACTTCCCCTACCTCTCAACGTATCAACACTGACCGCATAGCCTGATTCACGTCAGCCGCCTTCATACACTCTCTGCCACCAGAAGAACGGACACTTCCCCTACCTCTCAACGTATCAACACTGACCGCATAGCCTGATTCACGTCAGCCGCCTTCATACACTGTCCCCCACCAGAAGAACGGACACTTCCGCTACCTCTCAACGTATCAACACTGACCGCATAGCCTGATTCACGTCAGCCGCCTTCATACACTCTCTCCCACCAGAAGAACGGACACTTCCCCTACCTCTCAACGTATCAACACTGACCGCATAGCCTGATTCACGTCAGCCGCCTTCATACACTCTCCCCCACCAGAAGAACGGACACTTCCGCTACCTCTCAACGTATCAACACTGACCGCATAGCCTGATTCACGTCAGCCGCCTTCATACACTCTCTCCCACCAGAAGAACGGACACTTCCCCTACCTCTCAACGTATCAACACTGACCGCATAGCCTGATTCACGTCAGCCGCCTTCATACACTCTCCCCCACCAGAAGAACGGACACTTCCCCTACCTCTCAACGTATCAACACTGACCGCATAGCCTGATTCACGTCAGCCGCCTTCATACACTCTCTTCAACCAGTAGACACTTCCCCTACCTCTCAACGTATCAACACTGACCGCATAGCCTGATTCACGTCAGCCGCCTTCATACACTCTCTCCCACCAGTAGACACTTCCCCTACCTCTCAACGTATCAACACTGACCGCATAGCCTGATTCACGTCAGCCGCCTTCATACACTCTCTCCCACCAGTAGACACTTCCCCTACCTCTCAACGTATCAACACTTCCCGCATAGCCTGATTCACGTCAGCCGCCTTCATACACTCTCTCCCACCAGAAGAACGGACACTTCCCCTACCTCTCAACGTATCAACACTGACCGCATAGCCTGATTCACGTCAGCCGCCTTCATACACTCTCTCCCACCAGTAGACACTTCCCCTACCTCTCAACGTATCAACACTGACCGCATAGCCTGATTCACGTCAGCCGCCTTCATACACTCTCTCCCACCAGAAGAACGGACACTTCCCCTACCTCTCAACGTATCAACACTGACCGCATAGCCTGATTCACGTCAGCCACCTTCATACACTCTCTTCCACCAGAAGAACGGACACTTCCCCTACCTCTCAACGTATCAACACTGACCGCATAGCCTGATTCACGTCAGCCGCCTTCATACACTCTCTTCCACCAGAAGAACGGACACTTCCCCTACCTCTCAACGTATCAACACTGACCGCATAGCCTGATTCACGTCAGCCGTCATCATACACTCTCTCCCACCAGAAAAACGGACACTTCCCCTACCTCTCCACGTATCAACACTGACCGCATAGCCTGATTCACGTCAGCCGCCTTCATACACTCTCTTCCACCAGAAGAACGGACACTTCCCATACCTCTCAACGTATCAACACTGACCGCATAGCCTGATTCACGTCAGCCGCCTTCATACACTCTCTCCCACCAGAAGAACGGACACTTCCCCTACCTCTCAACGTATCAACACTGACCGCATAGCCTGATTCACGTCAGCCGCCTTCATACACTCTCTCCCACCAGTAGACACTTCCCCTACCTCTCAACGTATCAACACTGACCGCATAGCCTGATTCACGTCAGCCGCCTTCATACACTCTCTCCCACCAGAAGAACGGACACTTCCCCTACCTCTCAACGTATCAACACTGACTGCATAGCCTGATTCACGTCAGCCGCCTTCATACACTCTCTCCCACCAGAAGAACGGACACTTCCCCTACCTCTCAACGTATCAACACTGACCGCATAGCCTGATTCACGTCAGCCGCCTTCATATACTCTCTCCCACCAGAAGAACGGACACTTCCCCTACCTCTCAGAGTATCAACACTGACCGCATAGCCTGATTCACGTCAGCCGCCTTCATACACTCTCTCCTACCAGAAGAACGGACACTTCCCCTACCTCTCAACGTATCAACACTGACCGCATAGCCTGATTCACGTCAGCCGCCTTCATACACTCTCTCCCACCAGAAGAACGGACACTTCCCCTACCTCTCAACGTATCAACACTGACCGCATAGCCTGATTCACGTCAGCCGCCTTCATACACTCTCTCCCACCAGAAGAACGGACACTTCCCCTACCTCGCAACGTATCAACACTGACCGCATAGCCTGATTCACGTCAGCCGCCTTCAACCACTCTCTCCCACCAGAAGAACGGACACTTCCCCTACCTCTCAACGTATCAACACTGACTGCATAGCCTGATTCACGTCAGCCGCCTTCATACACTCTCTCCCACCAGAAGAACGGACACTTCCCCTACCTCTCAACGTATCAACACTGACCGCATAGCCTGATTCACGTCAGCCGCCTTCATACACTCTCTGCCACCAGAAGAACGGACACTTCCCCTACCTCTCAACGTATCAACACTGACCGCATAGCCTGATTCACGTCAGCCGCCTTCATACACTCTCTGCCACCAGAAGAACGGACACTTCCCCTAACTCTCAACGTATCAACACTGACCGCATAGCCTGATTCACGTCAGCCGCCTTCATACACTCTCTGCCACCAGAAGAACGGACACTTCCCCTACCTCTCAACGTATCAACACTGACCGCATAGCCTGATTCACGTCAGCCGCCTTCATACACTCTCTCCCACCAGAAGAACGGACACTTCCCCTACCTCTCAACGTATCAACACTGACCGCATAGCCTGATTCACGTCAGCCGCCTTCATACACTCTCTGCCACCAGAAGAACGGACACTTCCCCTACCTCTCAACGTATCAACACTGACCGCATAGCCTGATTCATGTCAGCCGCCTTCATACACTCTCTCCCACCAGAAGAACGGACACTTCCCCTACCTCTCAACGTATCAACACTGACCGCATAGCCTGATTCACGTCAGCCGCCTTCATACACTCTCCCCCACCAGAAGAACGGACACTTCCCCTACCTCTCAACGTATCAACACTGACCGCATAGCCTGATTGACGTCAGCCGCCTTCATACACTCTCTGCCACCAGAAGAACGGACACCTCCCCTACCTCTCAACGTATCAACACTGACCGCATAGCCTGATTCACGTCAGCCGCCTTCATACACTCTCTCCCACCAGAAGAACGGACACTTCCCCTACCTCTCAACGTATCAACACTGACCGCATAGCCTGATTCACGTCAGCCGCCTTCATACACTCTCTTCCACCAGAAGAACGGACACTTCCCCTACCTCTCAACGTATCAACACTGACCGCATAGCCTGATTCACGTCAGCCGAATGTATACAGTCTCTCACACCAGAAGAACGGACACTTCCCCTACCTCTCAACGTATCAACACTGACCGCATAGCCTGATTCACGTCAGCCGCCTTCATACACTCTCTCCCACCAGAAGAACGGACACTTCCCCTACCTCTCAACGTATCAACACTGACCGCATAGCCTGATTCACGTCAGCCGCCTTTATACAGTCTCTCCCACCAGAAGAACGGACACTTCCCCTACCTCTCAACGTATCAACACTGACCGCATAGCCTGATTCACGTCAGCCACCTTCATACACTCTCTTCCACCAGAAGAACGGACACTTCCCCTACCTCTCAACGTATCAACACTGACCGCATAGCCTGATACACGTCAGCCGCCTTTATACAGTCTCTCCCACCAGAAGAACGGACACTTCCCCTACCTCTCAACGTATCAACACTGACCGCATAGCCTGATTCACGTCAGCCGCCTTCATACACTCTCTCCCACCAGTAGACACTTCCCCTACCTCTCAACGTATCAACACTGACCGCATAGCCTGATTCACGTCAGCCGCCTTTATACAGTCTCTCCCACCAGTAGACACTTCCCCTACCTCTCAACGTATCAACACTGACCGCATAGCCTGATTCACGTCAGCCGCCTTCATACACTCTCTCCCACCAGTAGACACTTCCCCTACCTCTCAACGTATCAACACTGACCGCATAGCCTGATTCACGTCAGCCGCCTTCATACACTCTCTTCCACCAGTAGACACTTCCCCTACCTCTCAACGTATCAACACTGACCGCATAGCCTGATTCACGTCAGCCGCCTTCATACACTCTCTGCCACCAGAAGAACGGACACTTCCCCTACCTCTCAACGTATCAACACTGACCGCATAGCCTGATTCACGTCAGCCGCCTTCATACACTGTCCCCCACCAGAAGAACGGACACTTCCGCTACCTCTCAACGTATCAACACTGACCGCATAGCCTGATTCACGTCAGCCGCCTTCATACACTCTCTCCCACCAGAAGAACGGACACTTCCCCTACCTCTCAACGTATCAACACTGACCGCATAGCCTGATTCACGTCAGCCGCCTTCATACACTCTCCCCCACCAGAAGAACGGACACTTCCGCTACCTCTCAACGTATCAACACTGACCGCATAGCCTGATTCACGTCAGCCGCCTTCATACACTCTCTCCCACCAGAAGAACGGACACTTCCCCTACCTCTCAACGTATCAACACTGACCGCATAGCCTGATTCACGTCAGCCGCCTTCATACACTCTCCCCCACCAGAAGAACGGACACTTCCCCTACCTCTCAACGTATCAACACTGACCGCATAGCCTGATTCACGTCAGCCGCCTTCATACACTCTCTTCAACCAGTAGACACTTCCCCTACCTCTCAACGTATCAACACTGACCGCATAGCCTGATTCACGTCAGCCGCCTTCATACACTCTCTCCCACCAGTAGACACTTCCCCTACCTCTCAACGTATCAACACTGACCGCATAGCCTGATTCACGTCAGCCGCCTTCATACACTCTCTCCCACCAGTAGACACTTCCCCTACCTCTCAACGTATCAACACTTCCCGCATAGCCTGATTCACGTCAGCCGCCTTCATACACTCTCTCCCACCAGAAGAACGGACACTTCCCCTACCTCTCAACGTATCAACACTGACCGCATAGCCTGATTCACGTCAGCCGCCTTCATACACTCTCTCCCACCAGTAGACACTTCCCCTACCTCTCAACGTATCAACACTGACCGCATAGCCTGATTCACGTCAGCCGCCTTCATACACTCTCTCCCACCAGAAGAACGGACACTTCCCCTACCTCTCAACGTATCAACACTGACCGCATAGCCTGATTCACGTCAGCCACCTTCATACACTCTCTTCCACCAGAAGAACGGACACTTCCCCTACCTCTCAACGTATCAACACTGACCGCATAGCCTGATTCACGTCAGCCGCCTTCATACACTCTCTTCCACCAGAAGAACGGACACTTCCCCTACCTCTCAACGTATCAACACTGACCGCATAGCCTGATTCACGTCAGCCGTCATCATACACTCTCTCCCACCAGAAAAACGGACACTTCCCCTACCTCTCCACGTATCAACACTGACCGCATAGCCTGATTCACGTCAGCCGCCTTCATACACTCTCTTCCACCAGAAGAACGGACACTTCCCATACCTCTCAACGTATCAACACTGACCGCATAGCCTGATTCACGTCAGCCGCCTTCATACACTCTCTCCCACCAGAAGAACGGACACTTCCCCTACCTCTCAACGTATCAACACTGACCGCATAGCCTGATTCACGTCAGCCGCCTTCATACACTCTCTCCCACCAGTAGACACTTCCCCTACCTCTCAACGTATCAACACTGACCGCATAGCCTGATTCACGTCAGCCGCCTTCATACACTCTCTCCCACCAGAAGAACGGACACTTCCCCTACCTCTCAACGTATCAACACTGACTGCATAGCCTGATTCACGTCAGCCGCCTTCATACACTCTCTCCCACCAGAAGAACGGACACTTCCCCTACCTCTCAACGTATCAACACTGACCGCATAGCCTGATTCACGTCAGCCGCCTTCATATACTCTCTCCCACCAGAAGAACGGACACTTCCCCTACCTCTCAGAGTATCAACACTGACCGCATAGCCTGATTCACGTCAGCCGCCTTCATACACTCTCTCCTACCAGAAGAACGGACACTTCCCCTACCTCTCAACGTATCAACACTGACCGCATAGCCTGATTCACGTCAGCCGCCTTCATACACTCTCTCCCACCAGAAGAACGGACACTTCCCCTACCTCTCAACGTATCAACACTGACCGCATAGCCTGATTCACGTCAGCCGCCTTCATACACTCTCTCCCACCAGAAGAACGGACACTTCCCCTACCTCGCAACGTATCAACACTGACCGCATAGCCTGATTCACGTCAGCCGCCTTCAACCACTCTCTCCCACCAGAAGAACGGACACTTCCCCTACCTCTCAACGTATCAACACTGACTGCATAGCCTGATTCACGTCAGCCGCCTTCATACACTCTCTCCCACCAGAAGAACGGACACTTCCCCTACCTCTCAACGTATCAACACTGACCGCATAGCCTGATTCACGTCAGCCGCCTTCATACACTCTCTGCCACCAGAAGAACGGACACTTCCCCTACCTCTCAACGTATCAACACTGACCGCATAGCCTGATTCACGTCAGCCGCCTTCATACACTCTCTGCCACCAGAAGAACGGACACTTCCCCTAACTCTCAACGTATCAACACTGACCGCATAGCCTGATTCACGTCAGCCGCCTTCATACACTCTCTGCCACCAGAAGAACGGACACTTCCCCTACCTCTCAACGTATCAACACTGACCGCATAGCCTGATTCACGTCAGCCGCCTTCATACACTCTCTCCCACCAGAAGAACGGACACTTCCCCTACCTCTCAACGTATCAACACTGACCGCATAGCCTGATTCACGTCAGCCGCCTTCATACACTCTCTGCCACCAGAAGAACGGACACTTCCCCTACCTCTCAACGTATCAACACTGACCGCATAGCCTGATTCATGTCAGCCGCCTTCATACACTCTCTCCCACCAGAAGAACGGACACTTCCCCTACCTCTCAACGTATCAACACTGACCGCATAGCCTGATTCACGTCAGCCGCCTTCATACACTCTCCCCCACCAGAAGAACGGACACTTCCCCTACCTCTCAACGTATCAACACTGACCGCATAGCCTGATTGACGTCAGCCGCCTTCATACACTCTCTGCCACCAGAAGAACGGACACCTCCCCTACCTCTCAACGTATCAACACTGACCGCATAGCCTGATTCACGTCAGCCGCCTTCATACACTCTCTCCCACCAGAAGAACGGACACTTCCCCTACCTCTCAACGTATCAACACTGACCGCATAGCCTGATTCACGTCAGCCGCCTTCGCAACCAACAAAAAGTAACGAAAAGCCTAACACAAACAAAAACTCTGAATGTAGCAAAGTTATTTGTAAAGTAGAATTAAAACCGAACTACCAACAGCCATGTTAGATCCTTCTCTCCTTCCATCACAGAAGACAGGTCAAAGATAATTTTAGCTCGGTCATGTTTTTAGCGACAATATAAACAATGAGTAGAGATGCAAGAAAATGGTTTTATTTTTCTTCACTTTTCGTTTGAGAAATTGAGAATTATGGTGTTTTGTGGTGTTATTGTTTTTTTTAGTCGAAAATCATGTTTTTACATAAAATCATTGATAAAACTAAAAAAGGTTACATTTTCTAAACTATTATATGTGTATGGCCCTAAATGTATATACATAGTGATGGGCGTCAAAGATTAGATTAGACTGCAGAGAAGTAAGTGGTGATGATGCGGACTGCCTATTTTCGCTTTTTATCTCGTAATTCTTGTGAAGATTTGAACGGAAGGGAATTCAAAATTACGAATTTCTGTTAATAATGGTGTTATTTTGCTAGAAAGTGACAATTATGGTGTTATATCGCAAATAAACTCATAATTCGTTTTATAAGCATTTTATGGTGTTATTTCGCGATTTGAATCTGAATCCCAGTGACGCATAACGTAAAGAAATGTTGAAACCAGCACTCTAGAGTGTTTTGTTACACTTTTCGTTTTATCGCTCATTGCGAAAAACTTGCATCTCTAACAATGAGTTACGACCTCGGCTAAAACGGACAAGAGGCTTCCAAACCTTTTTTGTTCGTGTCGAACTTGGAGTTCGACGCCCTGATGATAGGGACCATAAGGTTCCAGAAACGTCGGCGCAATATGGAGGTAGGACGTGGTGGAATAACCCGCAATTATTTTAATTTTATTGACATATATGCGATATAATATGCGCACTTAAATCAAATATGTACTATATACTCTACTATATATAGCTAGTCATCTGGCAATATAGAAGAAGCGCCTTCTATTATTATACCCTACTGTATTTTTTTTTCTGTGAAAAATGAGAATAAACGCAATTCGACGGACAATTTATATTTCTTGCATTTTTGTCTGAGAGAAGAATTTTGGTGAGGGTTTGATCGATAGATAGATAGATAGATAGATAGATAGATAATCTTGATTCATCTTCAATCAATGTACATAGAATAAGGTGCATGATACTGTTTAGCCGATCAGTAGTTAGTTTATATATTTATTCATAGTTTATTTAATTTATTTTTTTATAGTTTATATATATTATATTAAGTTTTAATAGTATAGTTTATTCGATCTATAGTAGTTCAGAAGCAACTTTACCTATGCGTTTGTCATCGACGTCACAATAGTCCGTCCATGACGAGAGTATGAGTAAGGTTGCTTGGGGACAACTATATATCGTTATTTCCTGTGTGATTGTGTTCCTGTTTTGTTGTGTAGCGTATTGAGATTTGACTATAGTCAACACATTATCTTATGTTCATATAGTAGTTGATACCTCCACCATTTAAGGGGAAAGATTATCGTCAATATTAAAAGCATGTGGAATTACAGTTCGTAAATAATATCTCAATAATGCTACACCATATCGAAATCGTGGTCCTTCAAACTTATTGAGTACCAATCATTCTTAACCTTAATGCTATCATCTTTTTTTTTCTAAAATATGCGTAACATACATAAGTTTTACTTTGAAATTGTATCGTTGACCTCTGAGAGTAACAAAATTATTTTGTTCTCAAATTTTCAGTCGCCGGTACCAGCAATAATGCTTCTCTAATACAACTCACGTCGAAATTATCTTTATAAAAAATACGTGATCCTGATAAACAATATTTTGTGTTTTGGTTCAAGAACATATACTTTGGCCTACACTCTAAAGTACGTTCGGTTGCATTATCTTTAAAGGTACATTGTTTATCACTAGGAAAACGCTCTGTTTGACGCGTTGATTAGCGAGCGCGTCCATATCTACGAACGTTCTGGCGAAAAGATCTCAAAGCTAATAAAAACAACAATTAACAACAATTGACGAGTGGTGATTTACCCGCCCCTGACGTCACAAAGGAACGTGGTGCCCATAGTTGGGACAAATCCGCTAACTACGCTTTCACGCGCTTAATGTACGACACTTATCTCGTTCTAGCTGTTATAATATTCACTTTTTAGGTATAACCTATAGGAAAGCGTATTTAGTTCACATATCAGTGGTTAATATAAAGGTTATTTCAAAATTATAGAGCCAGTAGTTAACTGGTTATAGCAATTTGCGCATCAAGAGGATAAAATGAGCAACGCGTGTTTTGTTTTTTCAAATTCAATTGGCGAAAAACTAATGATCGGATTTGACGAGAGTTTCTTAAGCATGTGTTCCAATAATGTGAGACAATAAGCAAATCAACTTCCTAGATAGAAATTGCCCAGAACGAAAATTCATAGCATGCAATAATATGCAGGGTGTAGCGGTTAGGCCTCAAAAGTAGCGGTTTCGACCGTGAAACTAAGCACCTTATTGCATATTAGTGCATGCTATGAATTTTCATTCTGGGCATTTTCTGTCTACAAAGTTTATTTGCTTATTGTCTCACATTATTGGTACGTATTCTTAAGAAACTCTCGTCCAAATCCGATCATTAGTTTTTCGCCAGTTGAAGTTGAAAAAACAAAACACACCTTGCTCATTTTATCCTCTTCAGTGCGTGAATTGTTATAACAAGTTAACTACTTCGTCTATAATTTTGAAATAACCTTTATATTGACCACTGGTATGTGAACTAAATATGTTTTCCAGGTTATATCTTAAAAATGAATATTATAACAGCTAGAACGAGATAAAGGTGAATTCACGACCTTGCGTGGCCGTGCATGCAGCGCCGTCCGTGCTGCTGCAGTAGTGCGTGGGAAGTTCTATGTGTTCACGACCCGGCCGGCCGGGCCGGCACAGAATATGCGGTTTCACTGCCTAGGCCTCCGCCTATTGTATCACTAGGACTGCCGTATTACTAGGCCGATACATATAAATTCAGTGTTAAGAAATAATAAGATATTGGCGTAGGCCTAGGCATTACCTTGTAGGCTTTCTAGAACATAGAGAAATTCCTAGAATAGAGAAATATAGCATTCTAGGTTGCTTTTTGTGTTGTAAAAGACGCGTTCATGTAACTGTGTGTAGGGTTATGTTTGTTTTGATTTGAGCCGTGTTGCAGTTTGGTTGCAGTGATCACGGCCATCTAAATCGTGATATTGTCTGTTTCTGATTGGCTTAAAGCCTCGGTGGGTCAGTCGCCTTGGCCACAGCCAGTGTGAGCCATCAGAATATATACGATCTATGGAGGTATGACTTGCGTGCAGTGCTGCAAAAGTTGAATGTCGACCAACTTCGGCAGCGCTGCACTGCACTGCATGCAAGTCGTTTCTGATTGGTCTACCAGCCGCTGCACCGCGCTGCATGCACGGCCACGCAAGGTCGTGAATTCACCTTAAGTGTGGATGTGTTTTGCGTGGATCCGTCCGGACAGTAGGGACTTTTCCCAACTGCTAGTCACGTGACACAGTACTCGGCGCAAGCTCCGCCTATCACCACTTGTCAATTCAAGAATGCGCATTACAAAAATGTTTCTAATTTCCATAGCTATTATACTTCCCGATATTGTTGAATGCAGTGCAATGTGCGTTGCTAAGAATTTTCGTTGTCATTCTGTCTAGTGTTTTCGCCGCGGTCCGCTAACGTTACTAACAGTTATTGACAGCATTTGATTTTGAAATGTAATTTCTGCCTCTAATACGCATCAGATTGCGTTTATATTAGTATATTCGTGACCGGACAAACATTTACTATAAGATAGCCACCTCACATTTTGCTGTTACTGTGTTTCAGAAATATATTTTCGAGTAACTTTTGTGTAACTTTGCCAATATTTTTCAGATCGCCATAAAATGAACATATTCGTGACCAGAAAAAGCTTTAGAAAAATTTGGGGTCTCACATTTTGCCGCCATTTTGTTTCAGAATTTTCTTTTGCAGTAACTATGGTGTAACTTTGTAACTTTTCGAACGATTTTGCCTCAAATCTATACACCTTCAATCCACATCGAGACTAGTGGATGGTCCAAATTTCAAGTTGATCGGACTTTCCGTTCGACCGCTATCGACAGACATAAAAAAAAAAACAGAACGAAGTGCCATAAGAGTCTATAGTGGAGACGCTCGCTTCGCTCGCTTAATTATTTTGAACAACCGGTACAAATACACTCGCCTTACCGGTAGATTAAAACAAAAATAAACAAAAAAACAAAAAAGAAAATGCAACTGAATGCACTTTAGACTGTAGGCCAAAGTATGTTCTTAAACCGCAATAAAAAATATTGATCGCCCTCGCGTCTTTTTAGTACAAAACATAGTTAGACGGGAAGTGGATTAAAGAAGCATTATTGTCGGTACCGGCGGCTGAAACATTAAGAGCAAAATAATGTTGATACTTTCAGAGTCAATGATTCAATTTCAAAATTAAACTTTTGTATATTACACATTTTTAGAAAACTGGAAAGGAAATTTATTACAATAAGTCATACTAATTGTATCATAAGTTTCTTTAAACAGTATGAACTCAAATTGGGTGAGCCCGATTTCACTATTTCGATCTAAAGTAACATTCTTGAGACATGATTAAAAACGACAATTTCACGCATTTCAATACTAGAGTGAACACTACAGCCAATATTAAAACCCTGCGAAATTAACATATATTGGTCATCCCAATAACGCCACACAATATCGTAAAAGTGACAAATACTCTTTTTCTGGATTCATGAGCGCTCAATACCGTATGAAAAAGAAGTAATTGTTGTTGTAATTGTTAATTAACTTGTTAGTTATCAATAACAATTATAATTATTGTAAACTAACAAATCTTTTATATGAAAAAGATTTGGTAGTTCGTAGTAATTGTAGTTGTAATTGTTTATTAATTTGTTAATTAACTAATCTTTCATATGAAAAGGATTTGGTAGTTTGTTTGTATTAATTCTAGTTGTTATTGTTAATTAACTTGTATAAATTGACAATAACATTTATAATTTTTGTAAACTAACAAATCTTTTTCATATGGTCGAGCTCTCACGAAAACAAAATAAGAGTATTCGAAACTTTTTCGATATTGTGGGCGTTATTGAGATATGACCAAAATACGTTAATTTCCCGGGGTTGATATTGGCTGTAGTCATTCCTCTTAATTTTATCTATAATATTGTATTACCCCATCACCGCCATGGCCTTCTATAGACAGACTGACATACATACATGTACATACAAACAGAAGACAAACAGACAACAGACATCATCACATTTCTTCCAACGTTGAGCTGCGCTGCTGTAGTAGCTGCAATAAAATGCGTTCACAACGATGTCTAAGGCTAACGTGTAGCGTTTAAGGATTAATGTTTATCAACAGTTTGTGACGTACCGAGCGGTGATTGGTTGTTACTAAAAAAGTTGGATCTTAATTAATATCGGATTAAAAAAAGTGTGGCCCTCGAATTTGGAACGTCGCAAACAAATAAGTACGCCACATGGAGAAAAATCAAATCCACCATAAATTGAAACGTTCTTTTGAGAATCATTTTAAACTACAGTCGCCGTCACCTAAAGAGTTCACTGGAGTTATGCTGAATGTCTTCCCCTCTTACCTTCCCCTCTTACCTTCCTACCAGTGTCTGCATACTGCGAAGAGAGGCAGTAATAATAGACCGTCGAGCTGTCAACGGTCATCCAATTAAATAAACCATCTTTCAATACAAATAAATTCCGTTATTTCAATTCCACTATATTTGTTTGTATTATTTATTACTGTCCTGAGTTGATATTTTCAGGAAAAGACAATACAAATACGAATTTAAACGGAAAATTGGTTGATTTACAATAAACAAAGAGTAGATTGTAGTTGAATTGAAAGTCAAGATAAAATGCTCGTAGAACTTTCCTATTTGTTTCGTTCAAATTCGTAATGTCGTTTTTCCCTGAAAATATCAACTCACGTAAAATAATTAATGAATGTAATTAGAATAACGGAATTTATTTGTATTGAAAGACGGTTTATTTAATTGGATGACCGTTTACAGCTCGACGGTCTATTATAGAGATTAGATCTTTCACTGCCTCTCTTCGCCCGTGCGCGGACACTGGTGGGGGTAAGAGGGGAAGACATTCCGCATAGCTTGAGTGAACTCTTTAGTTGACGGCCACTTTATTGTATAGTGTTTTATGCCATATATTTGTCACTACAGTGCTTTATACAAAAACTAAATTCCCTAAAAACAACACGTTTTTGCAATTCCGGATCTTTCGAGTTTTCTAACCACAATACCACTAGAGATATCAAAATAAGACTTAATAGTTATTTTAATAATATACTGGCATTATAAAAATGTAGTTTTAATTTATTTATAATTGTAATTAACATCTAATTACATAATAAGCATGCAATTAATAAAATTCAATTCAATTCAATTTATTAGACATTTACAGGTACATATTATTTCCAGATATTCTATCATTTAATCAAGGCAACCACATAAGTAAAGAATCCTTGTTCGTGGTTGCCCTGTTACAAGTTTAGTCTTTAATATTAAAAATAGACTATACTTAAAAACTAATCCTACTTACTACTAGTAGAAGCAATGTTATTTTATTTTAATTACCTACCGGTACTAAAATTTATTTATTTATTAATAATTAGCATATCAACTAAATATCAATATCCTGTAGTTAGTGGACGGATAGAAACTACTCACAAATGCCCAAAATACATATCAAAATATTAGAATTAGAAAAATGTTTCATGAAATCAAATGAACTCGGCAATTTTAAGGAAATAATGAACTTCTGAGATGCAGCGTGGCCTCGTTGTCAACTCACAGCGCACGATATTTCATTGTTGCCGTAAAATCACGGAATTCATAAATTTTCATGACACATTTTTCTAATACTAATATTTTAATATATATTTAGGCCATTTGTGAGCAATTTCTATTCGTCCACTAATTACAGGATATTGGTGTTTAGTAGTATGCTAATTAATTAATTAATTACAAGTTAATTAATAGTTATAAATAAATAAAAAAATGCCTTATGCCAGTATATTACTTTTAAAAACTTTTAACTTTATTTTGATATCTCGAGTGGTATTGTGGTTAGAAGATTCGAAACATCGGTAATTGCAAAAACGTGCTTTTTTTAAGTAGTTTGCTTTATATAGAGCAATGCAGTGACAAACATACGGCATAAAACTTTAAAGCACTACTTAAAAATGGTTTTAAAAAGAACGTTGCAATTTATGGTGGTTTTGAGTTTTCTCTATATGGCGTACTCATTTGTTTGTGATGTTCCAAAGTCGAGGGACACCTTTTTGACTCAGATAGTAGAATAGTCAACTTTCTTAATCACTATTCTTAATTCCTAGGCATTGTGAACGATAACATGTGAAATCTTATACTTCAACTCTCTTAAACCTTAACCGTTAGTTTAGTCTTAGTATTCGTTGTGAACCGAGTGTAAATAGTTAAAAGTTTCGACTCACCGATGTTTCTTCATGCTTGCTGTTCTAACATCCAGGCGACGGTTCGTTCTCGTATCGCTGTCGTAGTTGTAGTGGTTTTAGTGGTTGTAGTGGTCGTAGTGGTTGTGGTGGTCGTAGTGGTTGTGGTGGTTGAAGTGGTCGTGGTGCTCGCAGTGTAGTCTGGTCCTGGAATAATAACACAGCTCCGTTGTACACCACGAGACAAAAGTAAATCTAGGGTAGGACAAAAATGATATTTACCCAAAAACGCGTCTGCAAACATTTTGATTTTATGCTTTCAAATTATCACAATAAAAAGAAACCAAATGTCATCGTCACAACATTGTTGGATGTAGCTAACAGTTTTCTCCTCATTATTATACTCCTATATTCTCACATATATTATTGGTTGCTCATATGTTAGGATTTAAAACTGTACATCCCACGGTTTAGTTTCAAATCTGATATTATTATGTTTATTATTTTTTCTCTTATACTTTGTGAACTACGTACTGTAAAGGGATATTATAAACAAATTATAATTTGTTGAAGTGGCTCCAGCGTGTATAACCCAACCTTGGATTCGTATATCTACT
Source organism: Isoperla grammatica (assembly GCA_945910005.1). Taxonomy (NCBI): domain Eukaryota; kingdom Metazoa; phylum Arthropoda; class Insecta; order Plecoptera; family Perlodidae; genus Isoperla; species Isoperla grammatica. The sequence continues at coordinate 49,425,871 of OX246740.1, forward strand.
GTCCGTTCATGCACGCTGTCTCAACAGAAATCAACAGATTACAGACGAATGGAATGTGGACTCATGCTTACCATGTGGGTGATGATACGTCACGTTGTTGGCCCTGCCGCGGTGGGGAGAGGGGGGGGGGGAGGGGCCCCCACCCCCATTCTGAAAAGAAGTAGAGCAGTAGGGCAGACAAATAACGAGGTCTGCTGCTAACACACTCGATCTCGGTATGAAACCGATATTAGCATGTTGGTTAGAGATTTGTAAAGTCGTTTGCAACTAAAGAAAAGTGCCAGATATCAAGAAATTGACCCTCCTCCTTACCATCTCCACTCGGCACGGGTGAGAGTGCTCGGGAGCAATCGGAATGTGGTAGACCGTAGACTCATCTATCAGGGTGTCATTGTTAAAAATAGCAATATTTTCATGTACTGTATAGTTAAATTAAATCTTACAGTTTCTTTTCTCATTTATATTTATTTAAAATGAATTTGTGTTTTTTAAATAACTTGAAAACTGCCAAGTTTAGAGTAGTGGACCAGTGTAATCATTATAATTTTAAAAAATGGCAGTTTTCACATTATTATAAGAATACAAGGTAAATTTTATATCAATTCTTCGTAATTATTCCACATATCAGAAAATAGATGAGAAATTATAACATTTAACTACATCAAAAGATTGCTATTTTAACCACGTTTACCACGCTAGCTGAGTCCCTACCGAATCCTACGGACTTGGACGTCTATCACTACGTTTATCAGGAGCTTTAAACCGGTTTAAGTAAATCGTTTTAAGGTTGAATCGGTTTAATGGTGTTGGTAAACACATCGATTTAGCTAAGAACGGTTTAACTTTAGGTCACTTTCCAAAGTGACTTAGAACAGTTAAACCGATTTAATTTGACGTGATAAACACTTAAAACGGTTTAAGACGCCATCTTTCCGCAACCTAGCGGCAACTGAGTGTACTCATTTGACAATTATTGCAAGGCGCGAACGCGATAGGTTATGTAGGTGTGAAACACCGCTTACTGAATGTTGCGCACCGCCTTACTGTACGTGTTTTAAGACGATTTGACGACATCTGTCGGGAGAATATCAAAGTTGCTTTTTTACGCCAAATTGTCAACGCCTTGATAAACGTATCGACTTACGGAAACCGTTCTACCTTAAATCGACTTTAAAAGCCCTGATAAACGTAGTGTATCTTTATAACATATTGTTTATATTGTACTAAAAGTACGTTTCAGCAGTCAGAAAGTAAATATTAATATATTATTGTTTTGATATTACTTTCAGTACAATATAAACAATATGTTATAGGGATAGACGTCCGACTCCGTACGATTCGGTACGGACTCGACTCGCGTGGTAAACGTAGTAATTGACACCCGGATCGATGGGTCTACGATCTACCCTATTCCAATTGCTCCCGAGCACTCTCATCCGTGCCGAGTGGACGTGGCAAGGAGGAGAGGAAATCTCGTAACACCTGGCATGTTTCTTGAGTTGCAAAGGACTTGAGGGAGGGTACATCATGGAAGGTCCTCGGGTCAGTCACTGGGCCTCTAGTTGCTGAGACACGGTCATTAACGTGAGACCTCTGGGACACCCGGTGGTCTTTACGGTCGTCTTACGGACACACGAAGCCGGGGCGTGTTCTCGGTCAGAGTTTCCCATATCAACCACTCGTATTTTGCTGCGTCCTGCCAACACTCGACTGGGTAAGCTGTGCTTTGCCTGGGTAGACGAATGCCAGCCTACCACACTGGGATTCATACCCTTGACTGAAGGATGGATGTGATGCGAGATAGCACTAGCAGAAGTTTTATCTATTACATCACTACCCAACCTAAGGATCGACATGGGCTGGATGTGGCTCTTGTGATCCAGTACTCCACGAAGTCCTCGTGTCTCTGTGCCGCAAACCGACTTGTGACAAGTGTGCAACGCTTTGTGCTTGGACAGTCTGAACAAAAACCAAAGACTAGAGTTAGGGGTGAAATCAAGACTTCTGTCTGCTTTTAATCGATTGTAAAAGGTTCGTGAAAATGGTAAATTCCGTTTTTATTTGACAGATTTCGGTTTCATTCAGAGAAAGCTGTAATTCGCGAGTTAAATCCATATTTCTTTTATTTTCACGTGCGTAGCTTATTCACTCAATATTTACACTAGGATGCTTTCTCTACGATAATTTTGAAAAAGCTCTTATTCAGGTTTGCTTGAGACACCCAACATTTTTTTCCCCGTAACTTACAACGAATAACTGAGAGCATTATATCGTGAGTCCACATCGAAAAAAAATCTCTCTAATAAAAAATGGCTGTATTCCCGTTTTTCGTCATTAAAAACACGAAAAATGTGAACTTCGGTGTTATCGTAATTCGCGAAATAATTGGCCGCATTCTAAATACTATAACATAATATGCAAGTTGGTTAGAGTATAAGAGTGGTCTGTGTCACAAATCGTCGTTGGCCTCTCATTGGTTGAGACACGGTCATAACGGGAGACCTCTGAGACACTCGATGGACTTACGGACGTCTTACTATACACTCGGTTTCTGGTACAGTAATCCTTGGAGTTGTCCGTCGCACTTCGTGCCCCTCTGTCCCCCACAACAAACTGACTTGATCTCATCAAACAGAGAAGTATTAAAGACATCCAAACAACATCATAAGATAGAAAGCAAGAAATAGTGACACAATAGGGACGTCTTTGGATGTCAGTTTCAGTGTGTTGGGGGGGCTGCGCCTGCCACCACCCGACCGGGTAAGTTGTGCTTTGCCTGGGTAGACGAATGCCAACCTACCACACTGGGATTCATACCCTTGACTGAAGGATGGATGTGATGCGAGATATCACTAGCAGAAGTTTTATCTATTACATCACTACCCACCTAAGGATCGACATGGGCTGGATGCGACTCTTGTGATCCAGTACTCCACGAAGTCCTCGTGTCCCTGCGCCACACGACTGACCTTTGTCCCTTAATTGTGTAGTGTGCGTGCTTGGAGGCCCGAGGCAAAGCGTTGTTATACTTGCTGGACGTTCCCTACACCGTCACTACACTTGAGGAGGGTGTCCCGTGTTCGATGCCAGGCACACCTCTACCGACAACAACCGGAGTGATTTCTGTAGCATTAATTTTCTATAAATTTAGCATTACTTTTTATTTTGCATTATATAAAGCACTGTTTTTCTTTTCTTCAAACCCTTGGATATAAGGGAGTTTCGTGCACTTCTAATGAGAAATGATGTGCAGATATTTATAATAAATTGAATTGTAACGACTTACGAGAGAAGAGTACTTCTACGTCAAAAACCACAGAAACGTTTCATTTTTTAATTATATCTCAAGAATGCTACGATTCGAAAATCAGAAATCGGAAATCTGAGTCAACAGCACACGGTGTTTAGGTAAGTACTACAGACTAAATTAAGTTTTATAACCATTAACGTAGTTGTTTTGATAGAAAACTAATTAGAAATAAAAACCCTACTAATTATAATGTAAGACACATTTAGAGCATTCAATGTGTAGGGCTTACCAAACCACAGAACGCTGTTGAGTCAGATTTCAATTTCGAAGTCCATTCTTGAGATATAATTATAAATGAAAATTGTTTGTGGTTTTTAACGCAGAGGTATCCTTCGCTCTTAAGAGCGAAAGGTACCTCTGCGTCAAAAACAGCAGAAACTTTTCTTGTTTTGATTATATCTCAAGATTGAAACACAAAATCGAAAATCTGAGAAATCGTAGAGCTGTGGTTTAGTCAGCGCTACACACTGAATGATTAATGTATTTAACGTTATAATCAGTATGACTGTGATAACGATTTCCTTAAATTACTAAGGAAATCGTTTTCACAGTCATACTGATTATAACATTAAATACATTTATCATTCATGTCTGTAGGGCTTACCAAACCACAGCGCTATGGTTTCTCAGATTTTCGATTTTGTGTTTCAATCTTGAGATATAATTAAAAAATCAAAATGTTCTGCGGTTTTTGACGTAAAGGTATCCTTCGCTCTTAAAGGGTTACAATGCAATTAAGTAAATCTCAAAAGGAATTGGAACACTCTAATTCTTTGTAAAATTAGCGTTTTTAAAATATATATACACCGACTTACAATGTAAATCCTAAAACGCTGAAAACAACTGATCTCTGCTTATGCCTCCGCCACAGATAAACGGTCTCCCAGGTTGTATGTAAGCAGGGTGGCACTGATAAAGAGCAAGCGGGGGAAGGGGCGGCGGGACTAGTGTCGTGGAAGGCGTCTGGGAGGGAGTTTGTGTGAGAAGAAGTAGTAGTGAGTTCAAGATAGATAGATAGATATTTGGGCTTAACGTAGTAGTGAATTCAAGCTCACCAATAGATCTCCTCAGCCTGTCCAGTATCCGTATAGTCCAGTATAGATCCAGTATCTATCCAGTATCTGTTGTAGTGTGGCCGCGGTCCTGGAACAAAGAGATACAAGGTAATCTACTGGTCCCGCCCTAGCAAGCAAAATCAACTGTAACATTCTCAGAAGAGACGGTCGCTCCACGCGGTCTATGTCAACTCGCGGTATCCGTTTGTGTAGGTATCCCCTGCATGGAGTGTACCAGCCGTGCTTGGAATGTGCCTAGACAAAGCCAGCCAACGGGCGCGCTGATCACTACAATACCGGATGCAGAGCACGAGATGCAACTAGATTTAGGTTGGTATTTGTCACATAAATAAATAAATAAATAAAATAAATTAATTCACATTTAGAGTCTACCCACTCAGTAACTACACTGATTTGCAGTGGGGGACTTTAATTTAAAACGACTAAACCAACCATGTAGGCTTCGAACACCATCGACGAGTGAGCGATAACCAATCAAAGATCGATATTTCAAATACGAAACATATGAATCTGTGATTGGACAGTGCGAACACCTGCGGACAAATGCCACAATCAACAAGGCCGATACAGAAGAACTTGGAATTTAGTGAGTGCTTCGCAAGGACCTCTTGATCTCCGCCTAGCGAAGGCTCGTCGACAAGCCTCCGCTAGGCGGAGATCAAGAGGACCTTGAGTGCTTCGTTGCTTGGACTATTACTATTTTTACTATATATTTATATATTATTATATATTACTAATATTACGTCATTTACTGTACTTAATCTATGACGACAGCACCTTGCAAGATAGAGGGCGACCAGTGTACGGTAGACGGTTACAAGGTATTTTTAAATGTCTTAATATTGCACTTTTACTTTACTTATTGTTAATTTCCCGTTTTTTAATCATATTACAACTTACACAAGTGATTATAATGACTATTACCATCCGCAAAGTGGAACCTACGTAAGGACAATGAGTGCAAATTGTTATAAAGATATCTGCATAGCCCACATTTCTAGCTTGGCGGTTAAAGTTAAAATTATTAAACTTTTATCACGTGTCGGGATTTTGTTTTGGACATAAACGTAAACAAATATTTAAGTCCGTCTATTAGTATTATTATTATTATTATTATTATTATTATTATTATTATTATTATTATTATTATTATTATTATTATTATTATTATTATTATTATTATTATTATTATTATTATTATTATTATTATTATTATTATTATTATTAATTTGTTGAGTCAGTCTTCGAGAGCGGTACTGGTCGGACGTGTATCTGCGTTGCTCCGTATACATATGACTAAGTCGCATACTGTATAGTGTAGCGATGTCGTGCGCTAAATGCAAGCAGGATCTGCCGGGCGATGGTGATTGTATTGTGTGTTTCGGTTGTAATGGTCAGTATCATTTCAACTGTGCGGGTGTGCAAAAATCGACTCATCGTGCTAAATCGCAGGAGAATAAAGAAAATTGGCGGTGTGCAAAGTGTCGCGAAGCAAAAAAGTCGGGTCAGTCAACACCGGTTGATATCCACCCAACCTTTAATCTGGGTGTAATTGAAGAGCTTAAAGCTGAGTTCCGAGAGAGCTTCAAAAGTTTAACTGAGGAGCTACGCGAGTTTAAAAAATCTTTTTTTTACGAGTTCAACGTTTTAAAAAACGCAGTGCACAAACTTGAGAAACAGTGTGAAGAGAAAGACAGAGTGATTGAAGATTTGACTGCGCAAGTAGTTGCTCTCGATCAACTCAGCCGGGCAAAGACCTTCGAATTAGACAATATTCAACAGTGCCGGGGTGAAAACGTGGAGCAGCTGGTGCTGAAGGAGGGATATCGAGTCTGCTCACCGTCTGCCTTCTCGCTCTGGGGGCCAAGACCGCCGACCATCACGAATTATCGTACAACTTGCCAGCAGGAAGAAGAGAGATCTAATTGTGAGTAAAAAGCGAGAAGTCGCTGAACTTACGAGTGTAGATGTTACTGGTGTTGAGAACGCGTCTGAAGATCGAGTTTATATCAGTGAAAATTTGGCACCGTATTACCGTGATTTGTTGCGGAGAGCTAAAGATCGGGCTCGAGAGTTTGGTTTCAAGTTCGTCTAGTTAAGTTCGGCAAAGTCTTTGTGCGGAAAGACGAAAACACACGCGACGTCATTAAACTGTGGTCCTTTAAAGACCTAGATAAAATAGTGATTTGAAGGTCGCTTGTTCTGTAGATATATTGTTGACAATTTCCGGCTATGAACCTTGAAAACGAATGGAGTGAAGTAGCTAAGTGTGATGTTATTGATGATTTGAATGATTGGTTTCATGAAAAAGATGGGCTTATTTTTATTCATTTAAATGTAAGATATTTAACAATTTCAAAATGGGATGAGCTAAAGGTAATTGTACAAAATCAAATAGGTGTGTTTGATGTTTTGATTTTGTCTGAGATTGGTAAATTAGAGGATGATAATTTTTTTGTTCTTGATGGGTATGAAATGTTGTGCAAAACTAGAGTCAACAAGAAGGGGGGTGGCATTCTTATTTATAGTAAATCTTCTGTTTCTTGTGTGGTGGTGGAGCAAGAGTTTTTATTCTGTGAAGGTCTGCATTGTAATTTAAGGTTTTTAGGTGGCGTAGAAATATCTTTGTTAGCCCTTTACAGACCTCCGTCTCAAAAAACTCCAGTAGAAATGAAACAAAACTTTATTAATGAGTTAGATTGCGTACTTGGGCATATTAACAACAGGAATATAATTGTCATTGGCGATATCAATATTGATTTACTGGATGATTCAGACGGTTGTGTTATCTTGTATGAGGACACACTGGCTGGCCATGGATTTGTGAAGTGTATACACGGGGTTACCAGGGAGGAAGCGATGTGTAATACTTGGTCTAGGACGTGTCTCGATCACATATTTGTGAGAGGGCAGTTTGTTGATCTTAGTTCGGCTATATTTACATGCAAACTGAGCGACCATTACATGATTATGACGTCATTAACATGCCCGGCTAGTCCAGAGAAGCAATTATTAAAAAGTAGGAGTGTTTTAAATGAGAGGAAGGTGCTATCTGTATTGACGGAAACTAATTGGGAGAATATTAATGAGATTGATGACTGTAACGAACTTTATTTGGCTGTATGTGATACCATTAAAAATGCGCATGATCAATCGTCATACGTAGTTAGGCAACGGAACGGGAAAAGGGTAAATAAAGTTTGGATGACAGGTGAAATAGAACGAATGACACAACATAGAGATTGGTTATTTAGAAAATGGAAAGATGCTAAGGTATCAAATCCAATGAAGCTATTATTAAAAGAGGATTTCAATCGTTATAGAAACCAGGGCCTGGATTTACAAAGATGCGTAACTCTAAGTTGTCCTAAGTTAGGCAAATCCTAGCTAGATAAATCAAGATAAATCATGTCTAGGTATTAATACACATTCACAAATCAAATATTATTAGTTAAATTGTTCATATTCTACTATATTTTATCTTTATAACATTGCAGAACGACATATTGGTGATTTATATCACTAAGATTTGCCTAAACTAGGACGTCTTAGCACTTAGGCACCTTTGTGAATCTGGGCCCAGGTGGTTAAGGAAATACGGCGTGCGAAGGCAAATTATTATAGACTTAAAATTGAGGAAAGCAAAGGGAGTATTAGGCAAACCTGGCAGACTATTAATGGAATTTTAGGTAGGAAAAAAAGAGATTCGGTTGATGATGTAATTCAGAGGTATTTCAGCAGTCAGTTCACAGATGAAGCCATTGCGGATAGGTTTGCTGACACTTTCGTTGACCAGATTACTCAGATCCAACATGTATGCGATGTTAAAACTATGTGTCATACGGCAAGTACCACTCAATCACAATCCTTTTTCATGGCTAGCGTCACGGCGCCACAAATTCATAAAATAATACAAGGTCTTGACAGTTCAAAACAAGCTGGTGGGGATGGTATACGTGTACTTGATTTACAATATGCAAGTGATAAGATAAGCCCTATTATCGCCAAAATTATTAACCTTTCTTTCACCAAGGGTATAATACCAGACTCTTTAAAAAGTTCTGTGGTGCGACCAATTTTTAAGAAGGGGGACCATACACTTTCCGAAAATTACAGACCAATCGCGTTGCTACCAACGATTGAAAAAATTATGGAGCGTGTCGTTGCTGATGCGTTGAATAGTTATTTAGAAAAATTCAAAATTATTAACTGGCAACAATTTGGGTTTCAGAAGGGTAAAAGCACTTCGGATCTTCTTGTCAAATTTTCTGATCTTGTTAACTCAAAATTAAATGATAATAAACACGTTGTTGCTACTTTTATTGATTTCAGTAAGGCTTTCGATACGCTTAACCACAATAAATTATTACTGTGTCTTGAAATGATTGGGATTAGAGGGCCTATGTTGAAATGGTTCAGGAATTACTTTAAGTCTCGTAAGATGAAAGTTAAAATTGGAAATACCTTAAGTCACGAGAGGGAAGTTTTAACGGGAGTACCACAAGGTTCTATTTTAGGTCCCATTTTATATTTGATCTACGTGAATGATATGGTTAGTTGTCTGAAGCATTGCTATGTATTTTTATATGCGGACGATGTAGCGCTAGTTTCAGTGCACAAAAATTTAAAGGTGGCTGAACTATACATGCAAACAGATTTTAATAACTTGTTGAGGTGGATCCATGACTATGACCTTATAATTAATTTTACTAAAACTAAGCTTATTCATATATGTACACCCTATGCTAAAAACGGCAAAGAAGAAGTCAAAATTAGATGTCATAATTACGAATATTTACATCACAAAATTGATTTGTCTGTTTGTAAATGTGTAGAACTTATAGAAAATGTAACTAGTCACGTATATTTGGGATTAACTAATGACAAACATTTTACATGGGAACCTCACATTAAATCGATTTGTAAGAAATTAAGGTTTTGTGTAGGTCAAATTTACTCTTTAAAATATTGTTTATCATTCTCTATGTTGCGTAGCGTGTATTTGGCTCTTGCCGAATCATTAATTTCTTATGGTTTGCTTGCTTGGGGCAACGCTTCACGCTGTCATTTGCATCATATTCAAAAACTACAAAATAACATTATCCGCATTATGAGACCAGACCATTACAACTTTCTTCCAATACGTGATTCTTATATAATGTCTAACGTGCTTCCGGTTGAGAAACTTTTTACTTACAGACTTATTCTAAATTTTTATTTTAAAGATTCCTATAAAGAGCTAGTTCAAAAGCATAAAATTACACGTAGTTATTCCAAAATTCTGTACAATGTCCCCTCCTTTAATAACAAACATGGCCAAAGGCGTTTAGAATATCTAGTTCCTAAGTTATTTAATGAGTTACCTATTGATTTGTCCACCATCACACATTTATGGGAAGTCAAGCAATATTTAAAAAGCTACCTTTTAACTATTTAATTTTTATAAAGTATCCTATCATTATGAGTTTAAATTGAGTTTGAAGCCATCCAGTATCCTGTCTAGTGTCTATTCATTATGAGTTTAAATTGAGTCTGAAGCCATCTAGTATCCTGTCTAGTGTCTATTTATTATGAGTTTAAATTGAGTTTGAAGCCATCCAGTATTCTGTCTAGTGTCCATTTATTATGAGTTTAAATTGAGTTTGAAGCCATCCAGTATTTTGTCTAATGTCTATTCATTATGAGTTTAAATTGAGTTTGAAGCCATCCAGTATCCTGTCTAGTGTCTATTCATTATGAGTTTAAATTGAGTTTGAAGCCATCTAGTATCCTGTCTAGTGTCTATTATGAGTTTAATTGAGTTTGAAGCCATCCAGTATTCTGTCTAGTGTCTATTCATTATGAGTTTAAATTGAGTTTGAAGCCATCTAGTATCCTCTCTAGTGTCTATTTATTATGAGTTTAAATTGAGTTTGAAGCCATCCAGTATCCTGTCTAGTGTCTATATATTATGAGTTTAAATTGAGTTTGAAGCCATCCAGTATCCTGTCTAGTGTCTATTTATTATGAGTTTAAATTGAGTTTGAAGCCTTCCAGTATCATGTATTGTGTCTATTATTTATGCATGTTATATTTATAATTGTTCACATGAAAGTGTTATTGGACTTTATCTTAAGAATTTTGTTGTTGGTGTATTTTGTTTATTATTGTTTTGTTAAAATTGTACCAGTTCGCTCTGCAATGTTTGTGTTTATGCAACCCACTGTTAAGCTAAGGTTTTAGCTTAGTGGGAATTCTTATTTAATGCGCAAATAAATAAATAATTGATTATTAAAAAAAAAAAAAAAAATTATTATTATTTTTATTATTATTATTATTATTATTATTATTATTATTATTATTATTATTATTATTATTATTATTATTATTACTATTATTATTATTTTTATTATTTTTTATTATTATTATTATTATTATTATTATTATTATTATTATTATTATTATTATTATTATTATTATCATTATTATTATTATTATTACCCCATAACGGGTACGCTACAAGTTTTAATAAAAAAATTAAAACTCATTAATTTTCACTAATTATTTTTTTGTAGTTTGGCATCATGGCGTATATTTCTGGTTATGTTAAAGTGGATTTGGTCTTACCTTGAACTGCATTCTCGCCCGTTCGTGATGACTCGCCACTGCTGATCTCGCGGCCCGCGCGGGGGGAAGCGTAAAGCCAGCAGGGAGGCAGGGGCCCCCTGCTGGCTGAGACGGCCCCTGAAACCAACGACAACAATTAGAGACGAAACAACGATGCCACACGTAAATCTAAGACATCCCTACACAGGTAAGTGCAAGAGGGAGGGCGTAGTACAGGAGGTTCGGTCGTCGGACCGGCCAGCTGGGCCTCTCGATTGCTGGAGACATGGTCATAACGGGAGACCTCTGGAACACCCGGTGGACTTACGGACGACTTACCGGTTCAACGCAGCCAAGGCGTTGTTCTGGCCAGCGATGCCCATATGGACCACTCGAACCATGAAGAGATTTGTCACCACACGTCCGGGTCGAGTTAGACTCGTCACCACACTCGCGGGTTTATTTCCCTTGACTGAAGGATGGGTGGTGTGCCAGACAAGTATTTCTAGTTGCTATTGCACAAACACCCAACCTAAGGACCGGCGTGGACTGGATAGTGCTTTTAATGATTCCAGTACTCCACGACCGACCTCGTGTCTCTGGACCGCTCGACCGACTTTTACCCTTAACATCTTAAATTCCTGTCCTTCAAAGTTTGCCCCTTCCCTTACATTATAATTATAACCTAAATTATTGTAGATATAGATTAATGTTTGTATAATATTTCAAATTCTTATTGTCATATATTATGAAAATGCTGCGATGGCATATTATGCCAAGAATAAAGCAGAAGGCTTCTAACTTATTTGCCGCTTTCGACTTAAGCTGCGTTCCAGAATTTAACTTGCAAATAGTCTCGAATTCCCTGCGTGACGCCTGGACATAAAATGTAGTAGTAGTAGAATATTTATTCAGCTCATATGTCAACTCTTTAACATTGATTTTTAAATAAACTTAAAATTTTACGATGTTTATTACTAATTTATAGGTTATCATATTCTCATCAAAGGGTAGTCTCTACGTCAAAAACCGCAGAAAATGTTCATTATTAAATTAGATCTCAAGATTGCAACAAGAAATCGAAAATCTAAAACAGCAGCGCACTTTGCTTTGGTAAGCCCGACAGATTGAATAAAATATTATAACCATAAGCGTAGTATTTTGATTATAATTCGATAATAAGTAATAACATTAATTATTTATAAAAAAACATACTGATTATAATATAAGTCACGACTTAGCGCATTCAATGTGCAGGGCTTACTAAACCACAGTGCGCTGTTGATTCAGATTTTCGATTTCGAAGCCCATTCTTGTGATATAATTTAAAAATGAAAATGTTGTGCGGTTTTTGACGTAGAGGTATCCTTCGCTGTTTAACCCTGAAACAAGACTTATTTTTTGTATCCAAGTAAAAACTCGCCTTATTTCTAGTTTCGTGATTATGAATTTGATCTTTTATTTTAACGCCTTTATACAAATACTCCGGTAATAGTCCTAACTTAATTTTGAGTATAAATTATAGCACTGTATCACTTTTTATCTTTATTACTACAGGTAATTCATTTGCAGGATTTCAAGCATCGATTTTATTAAGGTATGTCGGTCACAATTCAAAATAGTTCTCATTCCTATATTTTGTAGCTTTTGTAACTTTTCTGATTTTCCTTTTCCCATTTTAAATAAAACCGTATTAAAATAGTTGAAGTGTGGCTGGATAATCGTTTCATATATTACAAATGTTGTCCGTGATGAGAACTTGCATATTCTGCGTAGATCTCCTATTTATTTTGCAATTTTCTTACAAATAAAAATCAACATGACTTTTTAAATGTATGGTCACTAAAATTGACACTAATGGGATTTGTTTTGCTTTGTAAATGGAGGTAACATACAAGATAATTGAACTCTCACTTCAAGATTAATTCTGAAACATATAAGAAGCAAACCAGTATGCACACTGGAACACTTGGAATCAATGATTCATATGTTTCGTATTTGAAATATCGATCTTTGATTGGTTATCGCTCACTCGCCGATGGTGTTCGAAGCCTACAGGGTTGGTTTAGTCACTTTAAATTAAAGTCCCCCACTGCAAATCAGTTTAGTTACTGAGTGGGTAGACTCTAAATGTGAATTTATTTTATTTATTTTTAGTAATCCGATAAACTCTGGAAGGCAGCTATCTCGTCCGCGGGTCGGTCACTGGGCCTCTGATTCCTTGAGACACGATCATAACGGGAGACCGCTGGGACACTGGATGAACCATCAACTTCAGGAACACTGGGTCCGGACAAACTGGAGAGTTAACCTAGTCCTTTTTAGTTGAACCACTATTGCGGCATGCCACCACCCGCCCGGGAAAGTTGTGCTTTGTCAGGCAAATGGAAAGACAAATGCAAACCCCCACACTGGGATTTATACCCTTGACTGAAGGAATTGTGTGCAATGCGAGACAGTATTTCTAGTTGGCTTTTATCGCTACACAACCTAAGGATCGACATGGGCTGGATCTGTCTCTCATGACCCAGTACTCCACGAAGTCCTCATGTCTCGTGCCGCTAAACCGGCCGTCAGACCTCTGCGCAGTGATTTGTGATTGGACAATCCGAGTCACCGCGTCATTGCTGTGCTGGACGTTCCCTACACGAGATCACGTACACTGGGAGGGTGTCCCGTGTTCAATGTCGACCATCCCCCGCCACAAACAACCTGGATGACCTATGCCCTCCGCCTCAGACGTTGGTGGGTCGGCCTCCCAGACGGAATGTAAGCAGGGGCGGCGATGATAAAGAGCAAGCGGGCGGAATAGGGAGGGGTTCCCCGTGTTCGATGCCAGGACCCCCGCCGACAAGCAACCTTGGGTGACCTATGCTCTCCGCCTCAGACGTTGGAGTGACGGTCTCCCAGATTGATCATGTAAGCAGGGGTTGACGCTGGTAAAGGGCAAGCGGGAGGAGGGGGAGGAATCCACTGTGGGACCAGTGTTATGGATGAGGGGGGGTGGGAGAAGGTGGGGTGATGAGTCGAACAAGTTGTGAATAATAAACTCACCATAAGATCTTCTCATCCAGCCAGGTGGTCCAGCATCCAGGCGCCTCCCAATACTCGTCACGTGGTCAGGTCCTGGAATATAAGGTCTATGATTAGATTTTGGGAGTTACTTGTCCGCGCAAGTATTGTCCGTTGGGGGGATTGTAATTTGTAAGTGTGCATCACAGCCAGGCTCTAAATAAAGCTATTCATTCAGATGATCGATTCGGTTATCGATCGACGTAAAAAAAATATCGATATTATTCGATATTATACCGAAACAACATTTGCATTTGTTTCAAACCAAACTAGAAACAATTGTATACATAGAAAAAATATTAGGATAGACAATAAATAAATATTTCAATAGTTTATGTTCAGTGTAGTTGTTTTAAACGTAGCTTAGCTTTATGAAGGTACAGACCCGAATTATACCCACGTCCATGACCAGGACCTGAACATGTCTCCTGTTGTTCGACAGTGTTACGATCAACAGACAACTAATTTGGGAACTACCCAGCTGGTAACGAAGAAATAATAAATATTATTATTGTAAGAGACAATAATCATTACCACAAATATTGTGACGTAATAATAAAAGCAACAACAAGAGAAAGAACACAACAATGTAACACAATTGTATTTAAAAATATAAATACATTTTAAGTTCGTAAAGACAACCAACTAGTCCTCAATATCGTCGCATTAACTGTCAATCTTACTCATTATGTTATTGTCAATTAAACGCATAATTATTAGTGCCCGCACACCAGATGCCCACACAAGTTTGTAACTTCTGTCAGTAGGTTTACAGCGGTATCACAAATTATTCATAGGTTGCACGTATGTCACATCTTTGTGCGTGGCAGGCCGCCACGCGCAGAGATGTGACACGTGCGTTGTGCATTTGTGATCCACATTGACGTTGCCATGGAGAAATAATTAATGGCTGTTGTGGTAGAGAACAGAAATTTTAGTTCTTTAAAATCCAGCCTGTTTTTTGATTAAAATTGGTATGTGTGGTATTTTTTTTTTTTTATTTACTTTTTAAATTCTAAATTAGGCTTATTTATCAAATTTTAAAAGTATTTTCCAATGGTCTAGGATTGGTCCTCATCAATTGTGTCGCATCATGGCCGCTGTGACGTCACGTGGGAACTATGAATACTCTTATTACTGTATGCAATGTATTATGTGGAATTATCGAATAATAAAAATTGAATGGAATTGATTGGTAATCTAAACTGGCAACCCTATGAAGTGAGCGAGTAGAAATATGTGCGTTCAACTAGCTCATCTTGTGCGCTCAGCTGTATTCAAAGCCGGTGGTTCGTGGTATAGAACCACCTTATTATACGGCCGAATATACATTAGCAACATGTTGATTGGTATCCCGTGTTTAAATTAATTCAAGAACAAAATCGAATATAGCAAACAAAAAGCAAACAAAAATATGTTTTTACAATTCCAAAATTTCTGTCATGTGTTGTCACCATTATTGTGCTTACCACTGTAAAAAAACTATTGAAATCCGACTGTAAGTTAAAAAATAAGATAAAACATGGGATTTGTTTCAGTAATGTTTTTCTTGTAGGTTTGGTCTTGACGGCTTTTTCTGGTTATGTTAACAGCGTCTAGTTTATGGTCAAGAGTGTTGACTGAAAGTTTCAATCAAATCCATCAAACCGTTTGACCTGTGCTCGACGAACAACATTTTACACAAAAGCACACAAAAATATTTTTTTACAGTTTGGTGGTTAAAGTTACAACTTTAAAACTTCTTAATCATTTTAATAATGTTCCAATATTGTTATTCATTGTAAAGACCGTTAAATGTTCGTGGAAGTATTCTTGAAGAAGGAAGTAAAAACAAGAATCAGCTACAGTCAAGTATTACCGTATTTCGGAGCACTGATAGAATGTCTACGTTGACGCTTGAGTCATGTCTCCACGCGAACACAACAACGATCTGACGAGCAACCTCCCCCCTCCCCCCTCCCCCCGAACCACGGAGCCGTCACACAGACGTCATGGAATATAACCAAGCACACTAAGCATATTACCTGCAGTAAAAAGCCAAAAATTAAAAAGCATTTCGTATCACCTGTACTCTCGCTGATAGTTGACATGTCCTCAAACATTCCTTGGATCCGACGCCCCCTCCCCCCCCCCCCCTTTTTAGTATCAGCAGCGAGTGTCACAAAAAACACTGTAAAGAATCTAAACCAATAATTGTAATAAATGATTACAATATCTAACTTTAATGTTTCAACAATGTATTTCGTAGCAGTGGGTCGCCGATTCTTCAACAACATGCGATCATAATTCCTACGATATGACGCGCCTTCCAATCCCTCCCCCCACGCCCCCCACGGATCACTTTTTAAACTGTCCCCCAAGTGTCACAAAGTGCGCACTGCACCCTAAACTACCTGTTATACTAACAACTACATAGCCTAATGATAAAGCGTCCATTTTGTAGCATCTCTACCATAATCACTCAAAACTATGCCGTCATACGTAGCACATTCCTGCGATCAGTCACCCACCCACTATCTTTTAAAGTGTCACAAAGTTTTTTAAAAAGCGCACAGAACCCTACACCACCTGTAATAAAGCTCCTGCAAGCTGTACTTACATTTAGCCGGTTCCACGGGGCGATATACGGAGCACAGACAAGACACAACGGAGCACTCGCTAGTTCCACCTTTCACTTATCACAGACACTAACTGACTGACTGTGTGAGTCAACCAAACAACTCCCTCCCCACCCCGCGTGCCTACCTCAGACAGACAGAGATAAGCATTAGACCCAGTGGAGGAATGGCTTCATTCAATCAATATACATTTTATTTCTTTAAATCCTACGTACCGAATATTCTCGACATTGCACAACTAAATTTTAAATTGAATTAAAAAAAAAAAAAATTACGTTTTAAGTTTGAACTGAGAATTGATTGATAGGTAGATTTATTTAAAACAATCATAATAACAGACGCACGTTCTAATAAAAGATTACAAACGGTTCGAATACTTTTTTCTAAATCGAAAACAATACTTTAAATTTACCTGAACCACAACATTATAACAACAACAATATATGCTGTTTTCTATGTTTCTATTTGATATTTTGCATCACACATTTAAAGCTTATTATTTTGATTTTTCTTCCTTGCGTTTAAGACCCTGATTTGCTACGAGCCAAAGTGTTCGAATCAGTTCAAACAGAACCGAAACAACATTTGAATTTGTTTCAAACCCAACTAGAAATAATTGTATAAATAGAAAAAATGTTATCTTGGTTTCGAACTGAATAGGATAGACAATAAATGAATTAATATTGCAATTTATGTTCAGTGTACTTGTTTTAAACGTAGCTTAGCTTTATGAAGGTACAGACCCGAATTATACCCACGTCCATGTCCAGGACCTGAACACGTCTCCTGTTATTCGACAGTGTTACGATCAACAGGCAACTAATATGGGAACTACCAAGCTGGTAACGAAGAAAGAATAAATATTATCATGTAAGAGACAATAATCATTACCAAAAATATTGTGACGTAATAATAAACGCAAAGGCAAGAGAAAGAACACAACAATGTAATACAATTGTATTTACAAATATAAATCAATTTTAAGTATTTAAAGACAGCCAACTAGTCCTCAATATCGTCGCGTTAAGTGTCAATCTTACTCATTATATTATTGTTAATTAAACGCATAGTTATTAGTCTCCCCACACCAGATGCACACACAAGTTTGTAACTTCTGTCAGTAGGTTTACGTCGACATAACAAATTATACTCTAATTATTGTATGCAATGTATTATGTGGAATTATCGAATAATAAAAATTGAATGGAATTGATTTGTAATCTAAACTGGCAACCCTATGAAGTGAAACGAGTAACGACTATAGTTCATTTACTTCGCTGTTGGTAGGCCAAAGGGCATAAGCTCGGGTAGTGTTTGCACCAACCTCTGACCAAAGTACGAGTATCCCCACTCTCGCCTCGATACGTAACTACCTTCGGTCGGCGAGCCTTGCATTATCTCACAATCGCTATTAATCATGATAACGGTCGATGCTTGAGTAGAGGAAGGAATGTCAGGGTTTGGCCAAACGATCCAACTTTCAGATCTCGAAGGTCTCTGTGTTGTCAACTGGGGTTTGTATGGACTATAGAAGTATGTGCGTTCAACTAGCTCTTCTAGTGCACTCAGCTGTATTCAAAGCCGGTGGTTCGTGGTACAGAACCACCTCGTTAACATTACAGTATTATATGTTGATTTGTATCCCGTATTTGAATGAATTCAAGAACAAAATCGAATCATTTGAATTTTGAAGTGTAAAGAAGAAAAAACAATTTTTGATAACGAAGATTGGATGAAAACAGGGGCCAGCGTACTAATCAATATAAAATACAATATTGGTATCTCGATAAACATTATCATTCACTTCCACATACATTATCAACTACAAACCAAAGTATGTCAGGGGGGGAGGGGAATCGGTTCCCACAGTTTCGTAATATCAAATAACTTCACATAGAAGATACGTTCATTCATACGGAATAAGCTCTTTGGAAGAGATTGTTTTACATCAAAACTATGCCCAACCCCCCTCCCCTCCCCCCCCCCGATCTTATGTAGATTGAAATTACATATTTTTGAACTCATTAGTCTCAAATGATTAATTTTTGTTCCAAATTAAAAACAGTTTTTTGTCTTCGGAATTAAAAAAATTATCAGGACATGTCTATAGTTATTATCGTTTTAGAAGTTCGTGTCGAATTGATGGTAAACCCGAGCTTTAGTACAGGATGTGACATGTAAATCAAGGGTAGGTAAGTACTGAGAACAAATATTCCTTCTGTACTAATTTTGTATTCAATATGGTTACTGATCGTTACGATATCATTAACTGGCTACAGATTCATAAATTATCTTGAGCCTGAAAATAATAATAATAAATAATGTTTCGTAGGAATACCTGTTATAGGGTGCACACTGCACACCAGCTTTACCTGACGTGCCCCTCTTCAAGTAACTGACTAGGTTATTAGGGCGTTCGAATAACTGGGAAGTAATGTCCAAGGGCTATTGTTAGTACTCAATCCCAGCATTAGCCTTTACGACTGAGGAAAACCTCTGAAAAAAACTTTAGTCGGGACTGCCGGTGGCCGGAATCGAACAGGCGACCTCCCGAAATAGTCTCGCGTCTTACCACTGAGCCACCTCTATCGGTTGAAAATAATAGGGTGAGTGCAGGAGAGTAGTGAAGTAGTGACGTATGTTCTCTAGCCTACTTATTGATTTTCTTTCATGGTCGGTAGTGAACATCGAATACGGTATCTTATGACTAAGCTCGACCTAGCCAGGTATGCGGCCGCTGACAAGCATCTTACGCATAACTCCAGCCAGACATAACAGACTAGCTGGGGGAGGGGGGGGGAGTTGGCTGCAACGCAAGGTCTACAACAATCGTATCGAACACTTCTTCCTAAACCGTAAAGTTCCAAACTTAATTGATATTATTTATACGTTTGTTCGGACTAGGGATGACATCGGGTACTCGGGTACCCGACTCTTCTTGTACCCGACTCCATTTTCTAGGAGTCGACTCCTTCAAACGTCGGTTGCTGTGTGTAAGTGTATCATGTATTGGCGGTCTGTTTCCCTTTCTGTTTCCCTTTCCCTCCAATATTCGCCTAATATTACAAATCAGTAGTAAAAAAACAATAAAGAATTGTACTTTACTGCCAAATCACTTTTTTTGCTCCCGCCTGGAACACACGCAGCCCGCCGAGGGTGTTGCATTGCAACATTGGTTAAAATTAATCGCTTTTACTTTATCTTTTTGTCGTTCGAGGAGTCGACTCCTAGCCGACTCCGATATTTACTACCCGATGTCATCACTAGTTCGGACCCTGGTTTTGTTCCACTCCTCCCTTCTCTTGGTCAGCCGTCTCACACTGTCTCCACTAAATAAAGAAATCCTAAAATAATTCAAAACATTTCGTAGCACCTGTAACCACGCATCGTTCGCGTGTGTCCTTGGACATTTTTACGAAAGAACGCCCCTCACCCCCCTTTCCTCACTTAGTCATCTGCCCCCCAAAAGTATCACAAAACCACACAGTATATTCTAAACCATCTATTCTTAGCACTGGCAGAACGGAAGCGTTTGGCTGGCAAGCATGAAGGAAAAATGAGAAAGTAGGAAGAAGGAAAATAATGGGGGCCACGTGAGATGAATACAGGAACGACAAGAGAGGCACGAGAGCCCTCATTGCGGGCACCGGTCACCACGAGGAGGGACCCACCAGGATTCGAACCTGGAACGCAGATGCCATGGTTTGCAAAAGTGATGTCTGGTAAAAAACAAATTAGAATAAGCTGGTAATTGTTATCTTTGTAACTTTAGGGCGGAATGCGAATATTAAACGACCGATACCCCCGTAAATGGGGACAAATAATTTTTTCATTTTTGATCAGTACCTTGAAAACTTATCAATTACATTTAATTAAATTTAGTTATTTAAATATTTAATTTAAGTTTAATTTACATTATTTAAATTGAATTTAAAATTAAATTGAAATGTAACTATTTTGATTATAATTATTATTTATTTAAATTTATTTAATTTAATTTTAACTTAATTATTCCTCTCTGCTATCAACATTTCCCACATTGTAACAGAAGATTGCGGGAATACGAGTTTTATATTCGTGTTAGGTCTCACATAGTCCTCAGAACAAGATATTGTATTCTGTATTTATTGTCTAGAGCAGCGTCGCTACAGCATTTTCTATTTTTACAAATCTCCAATATGTACATATAGCAAGGCTATAACTACCAGACGACTTCTGTCCACAGTCATGTATGCGCGTGCCTAATAGACGTTGGGTGACCGGTGAACGCACGGAGATCTCTTGGGGGGGTTGGGGGGGGGGGGGGGACACACATTTTACAACGTGTAAGAAAACTTAATTGTTCCGCTAAAAACTCTCATCAAATTAAAAAAATAAATGTTGAATAAGTTTAATATGCTAAACAGCTTATGCAACAACTTAAGCAACTTTGCAACGGGTGGATGCAAAGAGTGAAATAAGAAAAGGAATGTCAAGAAACGGGAAGCGATGTTCAAGATTGCCGGGTGGCTAGACAGTGCCGAGAGTATTGAGTGGAAAGGATGGACATCAGGAGAAAGAATAATAGTTTAGTAGCCTACTGAGAAGGAGAGGAATGAAATACTCTTATCAGAGAAAAGGAAAGAGAGAAGCAAAGAGTCCAGTATATACGGAATAACTTTAGGGAAAACCTTTCATTTGTGTAATGTGGTATTTAGTTGAATTTTATTCCCACATTTGTATGAATTTCTTTATTAAACTTTCATGTATTTCACGTTAAACGAGTCCCCCCCGCCCCCCCCCCCCCCAAAAAAAAAACTGACGAAGTATGATTATTTTAGCCAATTTTGTAAGTATAGTTCTACTGCTAATTGCAATGAAAAATTGTAGTGTGATGATGATTGAAGAATGGACAACAATTTTAAAAATGTTTATCAACAATATTAAAACAAGCAATTTACTCCCCCCCCCCCCCTCAAGAGAAAATATAATGTTGTCTTAGATTACGAATAAACATATTATTATAAACCCATGTTATGGCACTTGAAAATAATCAATAATGATTGCAGCTGTACTCAGTGGAAAATAACCAGGGTACTAGAGTTTGGACTTGAAGGTACAATCATGTAACATGGGGTGATTCAGTGAGGGGGGGGGGAGGAGTCGTATGGTCTACTTGACTTTCTCTGTGAAGAACGCCCATGACAACAACGCAACCCTGGCTGCGCTCGTCACCCAGCCTGATGACGTGTCTACGCATTGCACTGAGCCTAGCGACCTTCTTACAATCAAACAAACATTCCAGACAAACAACGTCCAAAGAGAATAGACAGTGTTGCTAAACCACGAATATTTCAGTACAGAGGCTGGCGTGACGCAACATTTAACAATTATTTCATTTTGACAATTTTTAATGATTGACTATCGTGATTACATCGTTTATCGAATATTGATTTGTTTTTTAACTTCAAAACTGATGTCTGCCTACCCTTTCACTGCTCATAATCATAACGATGTATTTGGACTGAAAACGAATTATGGACATAAAGACCACGATAACTTTATAGTTTATACTTATATCTAAATTGAATACATTGTGTTGTGTTAATGTTACAAAGAAAGAAACTTAATTCTTCAATGATCATAGTTCCCACGTGACGTCACAGCGGCCATGATTGCGACACAATTGATGAGGACCTAACCTAGATAATTCGCAAATACTATTCAAATTTAACAAATAAGCCTCATTTAAAATTTAAAATCTAAACATATAAGTAATAACAAAATACAAAATTACCACTCATACCAATTTTATTTGAAACACGGTGTGAATTTTAAAGAACTCAGAATTTATGTGTTCTACCACAACAGTCTTCAATTGTTTCTCCATGGGACCATCATGGGACCATTTCAAAAAGTATCTAGGACCCTTTGTATGATTATCGTCACGGTCCTCTAAATCTTTGCATTGCGACTTTTTTCCACTCGCAGCGATAAGGTGATCACCGGTTTTGGTCGTTATGAGAAGGCTGTGGCCCAATCACAGCCATCCATTCGCCTTCCGTAATGACAGAAACCGGTGAGAAATTTAACTTAGCCATGAAAAAAGGGCTGATTTACCCATCCAGGAGGCTCTGGACTTGAGCTCGAACTATGGTGGCGCTACAGTCTTCTATTCCAATGTCTTTGGCAAAATGCTGCCATCACAGCCTGCTGGATGGGTCAAGTAGACCTTGTCCGCGCTGATTTACCCATCCAGCAGGCCATGGATTTGGGCTTGGACGGTGGTGGCGCATTCTACGTCAAGCTTTGCGTGCAAAGCCTCATTAAAAATATAAAATCAAGGTAAGTAGATGATGATCTTGTATGAATCAATGAACCTTGATATAACATTTGAAAACTGATTTTTAATTGTTGTGTATTGTTGTTCTTGAAGATTTAGAAGACCGTGATGATACTCATACAAAGAGTTCTAGATAGTTTTTTAAATGGTCTGAACCCCCCGTAACAGCTTAGTAGCTCTCCTTGTCATAAGACAGTCAATGTTTCAAAGTGCGTACAACGCGAATCACAGTCAACCAACAGTTCATTCATAGTTCACTCTCAAGGGAGCCATCCAACACGCAACGTTGCAAACTGTGAATGACCACCAAAACTGTTTGCTTGATAGCTTCACACAAGCCCGACACTGATTGCGAGCTCGGCGCATAAATAACAATACGTAATTTCATTAATTAATAACTTGGACGACAGCCGGACTACGTCACGCGATGAGAGGCAACGTGGCTGGACACGTCACAGACAATAGGGAATGTTCAGATGATTTTTTTATAGTTCCATCTAGTTGAATTTCATTTTATATAAAGAATAATATTAATTTTTGTGTGTGTTTGGAAATTATTTCATAGATAAAAATCACCCGAAACTTTTACACATCGTTTTGGCGGGAAAAACGGGGAATGAGGTCAAACGTTTGGATCACAACCACCCAATCATATCAAGAAACGCTGTTTTGCTAATAATTTCACTCACAATACAATGTTTTGTATCAAATTTGTTTCTAAAATGCTCAATAAACACTATTGAACATAAATTTATATGAATATAATCAATAATTACAGTTTTTAAAAAATATTTGAAAACATTGTAGTTTTAAAATAAAACGTCTGAAGATCGACAACAATGAAGTGCTGTTATAACAGGCGAAATAGTTGTGAATTCCAAAGAGCTTAGATAAATTAATTCATAAAATTTGTTGTTTACCAACGTTTGACGTCACTGACCGTTTCACAATGCAAGTAGAAATGTCATACTTTAAATGCTAATAGAATTGGAACTATGCACTTTTCAGACATAAACATTATATCCACGTAATTTTTGGATAAGGATCTATCATTTTTTGGTACTCTGAACAATATTTATTTTTGATGAACATTCCCTATTAGCATTTCATTGGATGTCAGCATGTGCGCAGACAGACAGGGCATAGTAATATTATTTTGGATCAACTGAACTAGGTTCAATCGCAGTTGGTACAATCTCACGTCACGCCAATCGCAGGCAAGATAATTGTTTTGACAATGTTGTTTGGCTCATCACAGTCGGAACAACCTCAAGTCCCGACAATCGCAGACGGTACAATCGCAGTCGGTACAACCGTAGTCGGTACAATCTCATGTCACGCCAATCGTAGGCCAGATAATTGTTTTGACAGTGTTGTTTGGCTCATCACAGTTATGGTACAACCTCAAGTCACGACATCCGCTGTCGGTACAATCGCAGTTGGTACAATTTAATTTACGTTAATAATTGTCTTGACTTCGATTGGCGTGACCAACTGCTACACTCACAATATAGTTCGTTTATTTATTACGTTTCTAGTGTTCCAGGCGTACATTCCTACGATCTGACGTGCAACAACCTCCCCTCCCCCCACCCCCCACTCCTTCATTCAACAGCTGTCACACAAGTGTCATAAGAAAACTACATTTTCTGTATCAACCAAAAGTAATGGTATTTCTTGCGAACAGGTGATCCGTCTCTGTTCTCACTTTTTTGTGTAGTTCTTTGCGAGATTGATTATGTAATTAGTATATTCATACATCTTACACTTCCAGTTTTTTTTTTATTTGTTTTTTTTACAAATATTATTTTTTGATAGATTTGCATTTTTAAATACATCGTTTTGACATTTAAATCGCGTTCAAACGGCAATATGGCGTACTAGCGTGAGCGAATCTGTTCCGAGCAGGCAGAGAGTGTAGTGTACCAACGTAAGAAAATAAAAAAACCTTAAGAGACACCTTCTTTAAATAATACAAGTGCTACGATTCATCGGAATTTGATTAGCAACACTACAACCGAGTTGGAGTGGAGACAAATGAAGAAGGAATTCTACACGAAAAATACTTCCAGATATATTTAAGAGTGTTTCAAACGAATAACAATATTGTAAAATAATTAAAATTATTAAGAAATTAACATTTCATAATACAACTATGATTAATAACGCAACTTTGGTGTTTTGTACGAAAAAAGTGAGTACAAAAGACGGATCAACTATTCGCAAGAGTAACCAAGTAATAAATAACAATAAGAAAAAGTCATTCTTGGGGAAAGTTTAAAAATTTCAAGTTGGGGGAGGGGCGGGGGAAGGGGGAGACGCGTCAGATAGTAAGAACGTTTGAGGCTATGTTGCTGTAGAATCAAGAGTAGCAACTACAAAATGTATTATTTTACTTTTGATTATTGTTATTTATTACTAACTGGTTTTCTTATGGCAGTTGGGGACAGCTGATGAAGGGGGAGGGGGGGGGGGGGGGTTCCACGTCAGATCGTTGGAATGTATGAGGGTACGTTGCTGGAAAATCAAGTCATAGGAGTTTTTGCCTCTAACTTCAATATCTAGTTAAAGTGTTAAGTAAATTTAACCGTCAGGTAAGCCAAGTTTGGTGTATTTCTATTGGCAATACACCAAACTTGGCTTACCTGACAGTTAAATTAAACGTACCCTCATACATTCCAACGATCTGACGTGGAACCCGCCCCCCCCCCCTTCATCAGCTGTCACCAACTGCCAAAAGTAATAAATAAGAATAATAAAAAGTTAAATAGTTAAATAATACATTTTGTAGTTGCTACTCTTGATTCTACAGCAACATAGCCTCAACCATTCTTACGATCTGACGCGTCCCACCCCCTTCCCCCTTCCCCCGCCCCTCCCCCAACTTGAAATTTTTAAACTTTCCCCAAGAATGACTTTAAAAATACAGAAACAAAAAGTAAAACAAGCATTTCGAAGAATCTCTACTCTGACCATTGAAAACTATGCCGGCATACGTAGTACATTCCTGCGATCTAGTCCATCCACTAGCCCCCCCCCCCCCCCCCACCCCCCTTCTCTTTTTAATTTGTCACATACATTTCCTAACAAGCACACTGTACTCAACACCACCTGTAATAAAGCTCCTGCAAGGAGTGCAATCTAAAATAAATGATTATAATATCACACGTAAATGTTTAAACAATGTATTTCGTAGCAGTGGGACGCCGATTCTTCAACAACATGCGATGATACATTCCTACGATATGACGCGCCTCCCATCTCCCCCCCCCCCCTCGATTCACTTTTTAAACTATCCCCCAAGTGTCACAAAGTGCTAACAGCACCCTAAACCACCTGTTATAAAAACTACAGAGCCAAATGTGAAAGCGTCCGTGTCAGCGTCTCGACCATAACCACTCAAAACTATGCCGTCATACCTAGCACATTCCAGCGATCTAGTACCCTCCCCTCCCCCCCTGATCTTTTTAATCTGACACATAAATTTCATAAAAAGCACACAGTACCCTACACCACATGTAATAAAGCTCCTGCAAGCTGTACTTACATTTAGCCGGTTCCACGGGGCGATATACGGAGCACAGACAACACACAACGGAGCACTCGCTAGTTCAACCTTTCACTTATCACAGACACTGACTAACTGACTGACTGGGTGATGAGTCAACCTCTGTACGCCAGCATGCCTGAGACAGAGATAAGCATTAGGCCCAGTGGAGGAAAAGACAACTTAATGGCTTCATTCAATACACATTTTACTTGTTGAAATCCTACCTACCGAATATTTTCGAAATATAACTACTAAATTTTAAATTGATTTAAAAAAAAAAAAAATTAAAATCAAATTAAAAGTTTGAATTGGTAATTGTTTGACTGATTGAACACCCAAAAAAACGCATATTTGTAAGAGATTAAAAACGGTTCGAATCGAATACTTGTTCCTAAATCGAAAACCATATTTTGAGTTTGCCTGAACCGTAATCGAAACAAACCCAGGGTTGTTTTCTATTTTTCTATTTGATACTATCAATCACATATTTTAAACTTATTATTTAAATTTGTGTCTTGCATTTGAGAACCTGTTTTTTCTTTTACTACGTTTCAAAGTGTTCAAACACGTTCAGACCGAACCGAAAGGATCTGGATTTGTACTTGTTTCAAAATAAACTGCACATTTTTTCCTGAACCGAAAAATTTTCCCT
Organism: Isoperla grammatica; assembly: GCA_945910005.1. NCBI lineage: Eukaryota > Metazoa > Arthropoda > Insecta > Plecoptera > Perlodidae > Isoperla > Isoperla grammatica. The sequence continues at coordinate 49,453,056 of OX246740.1, forward strand.
GAAGCAAAAAATGTTTAACTCAATTTTATAAAAGGTAGAGACATTTATTATTATTATTATTATTATTATTATTATTATTATTATTATTATTATTATTAATTTTGGTTCATTCTTGTCACCATAATATGCAATTACAAGCATATACACATAAAATAACATAGGTAAAATAAACTTTAATTTTAAAATTTATTACAAAATAATATTCAAAATCCCGCGTTAATATATATCGATATATATCGAAGGTCGAATTGCGTGTATAAAATGGGACCAGCTGGTGCCAACTTCCTTTTTGTTGTCACTTTGACTTGACACATCGGTAGTGCCCTAACCTCAAAAAAATATTTGAGACTGCACCAACAGTAGTAGGCTAGTAGGTTTGCCTAGAACGCCTAATGTTGACAGTAGTTAATAAATAAGTATAGAACATCAGGTTGGAAGGTACATCGGGAAGGATTAAAAGTCACAACATGTGCTTCACAATAATACTTCAAATAAATTAAATGTTCGTGTAACCTAGGCCTAGGTCTATCTAGGTAGGCTCTAGCCATAGAGAAATGAAACGGGCCTAGGGTAGCCCTAACTTTATGTACCTAAGCCTAGGCTAGCCCCTAGTGCAATGGAACCGAACCCATTAAGTGTTATACTTGTGAAAAGTGACAGCAAAGGAGACAGACTTCTTTTTCGATATCCTTTCGCTGCAGACCCACGAACCGAATCGAGCCAACAAAATCGTCGACGAAATCCGTATGCAATGACTATAACTGAAGACTTACTTCAAAGTCCACCACCACAAACATCGAACATAAACAAGGGTCACCTCACTGGTTTCTCTGATGAGGTATTGTCAACATTATTTGCCGTCAAACCAGATCTGTGTGAATCAAAATTTGAATTAAAAGTGAATGATGTTCGATTCGTGGGACATCCAACATTGTTAACTGCAGAAATGGCTAATAATTCTAAGCTTTTACCTAGACAAACAGGGTGGAGATCTAAAGATAATCCATCCATACTTCTGATCAACATTGTGTTTGCTCTACAAGCCACAGCAAGCCATTCTATAGTAAAATGTTATTATGATTTGAGTAAAAGGTTGGGGATAGCCTTACGACATGAAGAAAAGCGTTGTCGTTACGTAAGCCAGGAGACTAAAACGATGGTAACGGCACACGATGAAATTTCTGCTAGGTACGTTTTATCTAGGACAAAGGCCGCTCTACAATATCTGTCAACTAACAGGGAGTGCTGCAGTGCGCAATAAAATAATGGATTCACTCACAATCTAAATTTTGATTGGTTCTGGCAATCTACTACATTGATGCCAAGTTCGATCTTGGTGAACATGCCCGTTACAATTAGACCTAGACATTGAACGATGCAGTATAAGATAATACGGAAACTGACATTACAATTGGCATTACAGTTATCGTTCCCAGGCTATTGTAGAGCGTCCTTTACTCCAGGTTGCCTATGTACAGTTACATGTTCTTAAATAAATTCTATTAACTATGGTGTTTATGCTGGTAATTAAAATTGCTAGCAATAGTCTACTCTACCGACTTTCCATTGTACTTCGGCAGCAGTAAGGCTAGGCCTATGCCTAGTCTAGCCTGTACATTATAAAGCACTATGACAATTCAACTGCACCTTGTCTATACTATCAATGTAGCCTATGTGTGGTCACTATTATGTCACTAGTGTAGTCACTACTCTCTGTCACAGATCTGTTATATTACATGTATTTTGCAGAACTGAAGAAGATTTCAATGATGAAATGTCACCATTTGATTTGATTTTACAACGTAGTGCATTGGCTCGGGATCTGAAATCAGTTTACGACGATCTCAGTTCAACGGGAATTGTTCACATTCGCGTCAATAGATGGATTGAAGTAAGCTTCTGTCTACCACAGAAAGTTCACCGTTTCCACAAGAAAGATTTCATAATTGAACCAGAATCAATTCACAAGTATGTATTAAATTAAAGTGTCTAAACTAAGCTAGGTAGGCCCTATGTGTAAATTATTACGTAGAGTACCTAACTTCCAAGTTCTAAACTTGACTAGATATGTAGCTTATGAGGTTGAGTATACTCCAAATTGTTTTTAATGCTATAAGTGCCCCAGGGAAAAAAATAAGTGCGATGCGATTTGAATGTGATGCGACGCAAATAAAATATTGCATCGCAAATGTGCGATGCGAGTTTGATACGCAATACATCTTTAAAATTTCCTGAATTTCACCCTTTGAAAAGGGCAGAATTCGAAAGAAATGACAAACAGTGCGTTAGATCTTTAAACCTAATTTCACGGTGCATTAGACAAACATTGGCCACGTTTCTAGGAAGCCCAAACCCTTTGTTTAGGGTTGAGTCGTCTCCTTCCGGCTCTAGACATTGTGTTGTGCTCACCGAGACATTGTCTCAGTAAGAATTCGGTCGGGCTATCGGAAAGACGTGCGTGTCGAACTTTACGTGACTGCAACAATGTCGATCCGTGTATCTACATTCAACAATTGGATTTGTGATATTGATCCTCAAAAGTTGTGCTTAAGTGCGTATTAAGTGAAAGCAAAACATATGTTGTTAACATATATTGTGAACTTTGTAGAAAACATGACCGTATTATTAAGTGCTTGCGAAACTTTAATTCTTCCTTCGAGGTATTAGTGGTAGCAGTTTAAAAAAAGACAACTGTGGTCGGAAATGCATGTTAATGCGTTCAATGAAGAAAGGAAGCAGAACACTTAGACGGGATTTTTTACGAAGACGCCATTGAGAAAAGCTATGAGCATTCAATCAGATGCTACAAACGCACGTGTGAATAGCAAAATGGACAATTCGTATTTCTTATCGAAGGAAGAGATTGCATTCGCCAAGTACCCAATAATCATTGTATTGGAACAGGGACACGGCGTTGATTTAGGACAGACTTATCACTCACCACCCCAATGCGTTGAATTTACGAAATGCATTGCTATTGATATCGATAATATGTTAAAAGAGAAACTACAACACTCTGATGAGATCAGTATTTGTACAGACGACAGTACAGACGTGACAGTTAAAGAGAAAGAGAATGATACGAAGGTAAGAAATACAAATTTCACCTTCATTTGTATATGACCCACGGGATGTCATTGTATTCGTACAAAAACACTTTTGAACTGCTATACAAAATTCCCCAAGTGCGATGGATTCTTCGATTTGAATCGCAAAAATGCTACGCAAAATAAAATTCTATTTTTTTCCCTGAAGTGCCCATAACTTTTCTCTTTTATTTTATTTCACATACCGGTACTTGAAGTCGGTCCACAGTCAACAGTGTTCCGATTTTCCAGGTGCCTGCAGTCACTGAGGCCATATCATGGTACTCTCTTACTGGTAGAACCAAACGAACTGTTGGACAGTCTGTCACCCGACTCATCGCCCGCTTTAGTCCGCCTTGTACGAATGTACAGTCCTTTGAAAAGTCTGCAAACATTATCAGCTGATGCCGATCTGACCCTTTCGCAGGTAGCGCTACAAAATATCATGCATGACACTACTCTGACTATCATGCACTGACACTACTCCCTTTCCATACACTTTTCATTCGTATCATGAAATTGAATTGCAAATTTATCTTACAATATTGTCTAATTTTAATTTAAGTAAAATAAATCTATTATTTGACATACATTTTAATAGTCTAGACTCTAGCAAGTTTTTATAAAACATGAATTTAGAAAACAAATCATCAACATGAATCTTTCCACATTTTGTTGTACGCTACTGCCAATTAAAAAGAAATAAAGGAACAACAGAGACCAATCTGGGCTATATATCATGTTTTAGGTATTTCAGCTGACTGGCCACCTGTTATACTGGGCAAAGGCAACTGTGATATATCCACTGTGTGAAAGCAACGTATACGTGATAGCACCAGATGCTCCGATTCATAACGTTAACTCGCCGCTTGTTGAGCGTTTTTCGGAACAATTCCCAGGCATGAATCTGATTCAGGTAAGCTACTCTTTTAACAACATATCTATACTCGACATTTAATTGTTTTTAGCCAAAAATGTTTGTATGTACCATTAAATAAAAGTAATGGTATGTAATTAGGGTTTCTAAAAGTTTCAACTAGTTGTAAGAGCCGTTTGAACTAAAAAGTAAAATTAACAATATGCACTATAATAACCAAACCCTCTACAGGAACATCATCATTATTTTGAATTACATATTTAAATGTTAATTAAATTAAGTTGAATTCAAGAAGATTTACTGCATCAGTTAGAAACTTATGGGGGAGGTACGTTTTGTGTAACTTTAGTGGGAGTGCAATAGTGGCAATACACATAGAAGAAAACTACCGTCGAACATTTTTCATATGTCATATGTGTCGGTTGGTATCTATAGGTGATCGGAGAGTTTTCCCTCCCAACGTCGATAAGTCAAAAAGTGAACCCGCTGAATTATCCAGAGCAGCAATCGCAGTTGGTACAGATGATTGTGTGGATGCTACAACATCGGCTGTTGTTGCAGTTGCACACTTACGTACACTTCATGCCAACTGATGAAGGATCCAGTGTACCCCAGGTAAAGTAATGACTAATGAATGATACCCTCATATTCGTAACGCCGTATGCCTAGGCTTAACCATGACTATTTATTTCTCAACATTTGACCTGCGTGATGTCACAGGGACAAAGAAAAACTTGGTAGAAACATTTACATACATAGTCTATTATCATCACTCAACAGACCACAAAAACCATCGACTTTTTGTTTTAACAAGTTATTGTAGACCTGTCCTACTATATAACTCAAACAAAAAAACTATATTAACAAATAAAACTTACCTAAACGACTAAGAAATTGTTAGTGGAAAAGATTCAGAATTGTGAATATGTACTTAAACGAATAAAGTCTAGTGTACGATTGGCGTCAACGCTAACTTCAACTTCAACACCTTGATAAACCTTTATATTCATATAGAAGCATTCACGATTGTAGAAATGCGTCAACCGTCAACTTGAACCGTCAACGTCAAAGTTCAACTCATTCCAACTTTGACGATTGGCGTTAACGTTTGACGCTCGCGCATGCGCATGCGCATTCACATGTCACCAAAGAGGTTCCAAAGAAATATCTGTTCGATTTCCAAATAAAGCATTTTCTTCTTTTGATTTTGTTGATGTTCACTGGCACACAAATAATAACCTCTAAAATGACAACCACAAACAGCTGTTGTTTACATAAAACCACAGAATGCTCTACATCAAAACTTTGGGAACAACGTGTAGAGATGGCCGTGCAAGAACGAAGATCAACGAAGTTCACCGATGAGTACCGACGCTGCTTCAGTTGCCGTCGAATCGTGAATCAAAAACGTTAACGTGAATCTATTACCGGTTGACGATTCAAGTTGACGCCAATCGTAAACTAGGCTTAATGCAATGCAACAACAAATTCAGTTCAACACTAATGAATGTTGAAAATCTCTAAAATCTAGTTGAGAAACGTTTCGAAAACAGAGGCTTGGGACCAAATACTTGCCCAAAGAATAGAATAACCTGACAATGTTGGAACAAGGTGTACAGATAAAAAAATAGATATTTGTCATTCAGCTTTAAAAGATATTTTTATATGAAACCACATTTTGCTGTGTCACTCTTTTGACTTCGTGTAGCATCCTCGAGATTTCGATAAAAAAAAAACAGTGTTGTATGGTTTGTACAGATGAGTCGCGAAAGAGAAGACAGCTACCATAGCAATCTGGACGAGGGGGTCGCCTCGCTCGCCCTCGGACGGATGGCGAGCGAGGGCGATCTCAGCAACGTCAGCGACGAGAGATCCGTCAAACACGGTTCCGACTCCGACGTCAGCTTCTCCGAGGATAAGCCCACCCTCCTCGAGGAGCAGCTGTTGGCCGGCTTCACGGACCAGGTACGTGATAACGCTACCATATTATGATATAGGGGGGAATTGTCCTAATGAATTAGCATTATCGAGTAGGGCCGAGTCGTGTAAACGTCATTCATACACATTTAACTGTGTCTTATAACCCGCCACCCCCCATCCAAAACTAAATATCTAGTATCATTTTTTTTTTCTTCTTATGCGATGATGACTTTTCAGCCATTCATTTATACATTTATAGTATCATAAATAAGTTTGTAATCCTATTCATTAGGGAGGCCCGGGATTGTCTATATAAATTGTAAACACAGATCAAAAATCAAAATATAGCCTTATTAGATGAATGTTATTATTTTTAAACATTTTTTAAATTTTTTATGTAAAGAAGTTTTCTCATAAAATATTGGCCAAAGCACCATACAATAATTCCAGATTTTGTATTAATGATTCATTTGCAAATGATTATGCTTTTTAACTAAAAAAGTAATAGGCCTATGTGTAACTAACTGAAAGGTTTCGATTTGATTTTAAGGCTTTAATGAATGCTTTTGGGTACCAATAATATTTCGTTAAATAATGTTATGTCAATCCTGGATAATGATGTATATACATCACTAAGTATTGTATTGAATATTGACTTTTGTTTCCATCATTAACACACATCTTGTTTGGACTAACGTTCACCACTCTGTGCGTTTAAAATTTAAATCATTGTTAACGTTATTTTTCATTATTGTCGATTATTAGGAACGAGAAGCGATCCTCAAAATCCCCGCTGCGGCAAACCTTGAGGACTTGAAACTGTTCACGCGGTTCTGTCAGCGGGGTTACTTCCAAGGTGGCCACCACCTAGAAGAGGTGATGTACCTGGAGAATGTGAGGAGGTCGCAGCTGCTGCAACTGCTGGACAAGTTCAGGGACGTCCTCATCACTTGCGAGACCGAAGACCCAGCCATCGCAATGTTTTACTCGCACTCCTAGTTTACCCTTCACCGTTTACTGCAATAAGTGAATTAAAAAAAAAAAAAGTTCAATAATTGTGAACGAGAATAATCCAAACTGTCTTACCGTTATGTTCTGAAAGATACAAAGTGGCCGGTTGTAGAAACACCTGACGAGTATCTTCGTGATGATTCTCTTCTTTGTATTCACATTCCCGAACAAACATACATATATGTACATATATGGACTATCCAAGATATTTCGAATTGAACTCTGTGTAAATGGTTTTACTTTTAATTAAATTAAAACTGTAAAATAAACCAAAACATTGCACAGGTCATATGGTAGCTGTTATGCTTTTTTTTCCTGTGCAGAGTTGGCCTCTTCAGCCATTCTTCTTTCTTGCTATCCAATACAAGACTGCCTCCTTCTCTGTCCTGCTCATTTTGTAAGGCAGGGAGTTAAATGTTTAAAAAATAACAATGCTATAAAGTTGCCCTCGCCATTGATGAGCTATTTAATCTTATAAATATGTTAATTGTGTAGAATAAAAATGGAATGCTATTTAAAATAATCATTATACATGCGTAACATGAACTGAATTAAGGGCGTAGGATACAAAACATTAAAAATATATTTTGTTTTGCAAATTTTTACATAAGAATGTTAGTTTTATTTGTGATGTGTATGTATATATTGTTGTACAATATACATTTTTTCAAATCACTTATGAGCACAGATTTATTTCTACAGATAAACTCCTGTCTATGTGAGTAGCTATCTAACATATAAAAATGTACCCTAATTAAGTACAAAAGTACTTACACTAAATGGCAATTGTGTGGCAAGGAATACTTTATGAAATAAGCAGTTTGGCCATTAATGGCTGTAGCCTTGCTGCATGGGGTTTTCAAGTGCACAATACACTACACCCCCATAGAATAGACTGCCACGCCACTGTGCCAATCATGGCCAAACTGCTCACAGCGAGGACTAATTATTTCTTGTGTAAAGTCTGTCAAATTAAATTATACATGTGCAAGTTATAAATAAATTTGAGATATAATCTCTAACAAAATATTTAAATAAAATTTTCTATCTAAATAATACATAGTACGTAATTACTTATTAGTAAAATGTAATCACTAATATGTTACAATTCCCAATTAATGCCGCTCCCTAAATTAACGTATTAAGATCAATATTCATCGTTTATCAAAAAAAAAAACTCAACAGTCATGCATTGCACTGGGGGGTTTAAAATCTACACACATCTCATTTTTATTTTTTATAATTAGGGTTGTCTTTTGATACCTAGGCACTTTTTTTTTTCAATTGGCCTACAATAAAAAATTGTCAATACTAGATATAATATTATCAAATTTTGGAAAAATTAAAATTAATATTTTGTTTCATATTTAGTTCATTTCATTTACTATCAGTCCGTAACACTTCTGTTAGAGAAAAGTCATCCATCCCCTAGTTTTTACGTACTAAAAAATCGATGCATGATTTCTTGTTCGATTAGCCTAAATCAAAATTCACATTTTTATAAAATTCCAATCTTACAGAAAAGGAATTAGAAATGGCGCAGTGGGGAAGGTCAGTAATACGTTGGTTTAGTATATCATGGTTGCTGTGTTCCAGGTTTGAATCCTGATGAGCATAGAAGTCATAGGAGTAAAATTTTTCCATTTTCATATGGCTCACTTATTTTTTCGATTAGCCATTACTACGTATACCACGCACTTCAAATCGGTTTAGCCATGTCGATTTGTCTTCAAGTCGGTTTGAGAACTGTGGTATACGTGTCTTCAAATCGATATGAAAATTATTTCCAAATCAGTTTCTGAATTGATTTGGAACTAGTCAAATCGATTTGACAACTGTGGTATACACTCCAATCGATTTGAGAATCCACTGCAGTGCGATACCAACTACAACAACAACGATCTAGCAAGCGGTGATTGAACAGCTGTGTTGCTGTCACAGTTACACGTGATTTTATCAAGTTGTATCTTTGATTGTTCCATTCGACGTTCAACAACAACTGCCGTGGTTTCGTGGCGGTTTGGCGAAGGCGATTTGAGATTTTGTGATATACGTGTACTTTTCATTGCGACTTGAGGTCAAATCGACACGGCTATGACGGTTTGAAGTGCGTGGTATACGTAGTAATTGTTGCCAAAATATTTATCATTGTGGTGATCGCTAAAGTTGTAGTAGTTTTTCCTGAAGGACCACTGACAACCACTCAATGGAAAGAAAGCTGATAATTTATGTAGTTCATGGAACGGTTTTCGTAACTTGCATTTCCTGATGCCCAATGATTAAGCAGTCTACCGTTAGCTCACGTAAGAGTACACACGTAGTACTGTAACTTAACATGTTTTAAAAATCCTTATTTGATTGATACAGAAATTAATTAGTTTTGTTAATACATTACACCAATTTAATTATATAAACTATCAGGAAGCTGGGCTAGACCTCGATCTATGATGGGTAAAAAGCTAAAAACACACTGCAAACATTCTAAAAATAGTCACCTTACAAATATTGCTAAGTGACCATTCGGAGAGCACGGACGGTATTTGATGCATGCATTTTTATGGTTGCGAAATGATACAGTTATAAATATCACATAAATCACAATTTTAGCTCTGTATCAAATCATATAGTCTAAATCAAACATTAAAATTAACTCATCATACGACAACCCTATTAACAAAAGAAAGTACATTCATTACAATATCTTGTTCAGTTCATACTCAGGTCAAGTGGCAAATAACCACCAGTATTGTAATAAACATAAGAATCTAAATTTTATCTTGTACGAATCACACGTTTGCCTATACTCTATATTATATCTACAAGTTCAAAATACATACTATACATATATATAAAAATTAACTTTGTGACCAAATTTAATAATTACAGTCTAACAATTTTCACACAACCATAGTAGTCTATTTATATAATTTTAGACAATGTACCGGTTCAGTTCCAAATTCAAAGAAATCTGATCTACTGATAAAAACTCCCAAGGAAATCGAGATTTCTTTGTAAACTAGGCACTGTACTTTAAAATCACCTCAATTCATAAGGCTCACTTAGATGCTTACATTTACTGTGTATCCCCTAAATGAAAATTTACAAAATGGAATGGTAAATCTCATTGTTAATATTTACCTTACAATGTTTTAGCCCAATGTTTGGAATTTTCAACCTATCCAGAGTTTATTAAAATCATTTACGCGTACAGAAGGGAAAATGCAGCGTGGGTCAATTAAGTGCATTCCCTAAACTTAAACCAAGTAATAGAATTGTTACGCTACTACATTGTGTTGTATTCATGTTTCAATCTTCATTTAAGGGATCCACCAACGGATTTTATATTGAGCGCCGTAATCGATCGACTAATTAAATTACTACACTAATATTACATGATTAGGACGTTTGTTGAGATTGATCAATACGACAATGAGATTTCTGGACCACTTTGCTAGTTTCTTTTTCCAGCTGCTCACAGATGAGTTTTGGGATATATGAATGAATGAATGATATGCAAGGTAGTTCCTAACTTGCTATTAAATCAACTGTACCTGTTTACACTAATAGAAGTGTATGAAAATGATTCAGGTACCTATTTTGTATTTTAACCACAAGTGAGCCGGAGCTCAAGGGAATGGGTAAACTCGGAAACGAAGCCATTTGAATTCTCTTTGAAAATGTACAGTAATTGACACAGGATACGTGACTTTAAAACTTGAAAAACCTCACAATTGTGATATTAATTAAAGCAATGAACCCCAGTAAATTATTATGTTCAATTCTATATTGCAAACGCCTTATTTAAAATAAGAAATATTATTTGAAATTGGTATTTTAGGACGAGTTTCTAATCTGAGCATAATTAACACTTGACAGTTTTTATAATATTCAAAATCCAGCAGGTAGAGCTTTCATCAAGTTTCAGTTTAATCTAAATTATGAAATAACAATATAATTTACTATATTCATGATCTGAATAATTAATGTTTTCTCAGCTATTGCACAAGTTGTTACTATTCACAAAGCCCAAAAGCCCTTTACTTACTTGCAATGTACTCTCCATTTGTACAAGCCTTGGATCAGACAATGTTAGGAGATAATAGTGGCTGCTATCTCCTAATAACTACACTTTACAGAAACAACAACCATTTTCCAATTATCACGATAAAAAGTCAAGATGCTCGTCGACACTTGAATCGAATTCGAATGACTTCATTTCCGCATGATTTACCCCAAAGGCAAAAAGGATTCGTAAGGCAAGCACTCGCTCGCTTGCACATATACGAACGAGGGTCTGTTTATACATAGTTCTCTCCGACGTTCTTGTGCGTTGCTCCGCGCCAGTTTGCAACGTCCGAAGTGGTCGCCGGAGTCGGTTTGACCGGCATGACCCGCCGTGTCGGCGCGACCTCGGGATTGAGGCCAAGGCCAGGCTTGGCTGGGGGGACCGGTGCACTGGGAGGTAACCTAAACGTTCACAAACTCGTTTAGTCCAAGTTTCTTGCAGGGTGACGAAAACCATAAAAAAAAAATGTTCTTCATGCCAAAAATATTGTCAAATTGTAGCCTAAATTGTGGTTATTGAATAATACTGAATGACAGTGACAGCCTAATTTTACAAGTGCTAACACTGAAAAAAAATGGTATCAAAAAATATTCTCAATTTCAGATAGTTCTACCATTGAGTTTATTAGTGTAGGGTTAGAGACCCAGCGGCCATTGGCGGCTATCTACCAATAAATTTCCCGTGGACTCTAGTAGTACGATCTCGTACCGCTAGAAAGCGCTACACGTACCCACTGATGTCAGCGTTCCTGTGGAAAGAAAGGGATACTACGTAGTACGCGCAGATGCGAAGTCGGTTAGGTAGTAGTATCCAGATGGTGGTGGATATTGTTATTAAAGCATTATCATCTGTTCTGATAAACATGTCAAACGGGCACGAAGTTAACAATAAGTAAGCTAATACTTTATTACAACACAATATATAAGGTTTTATACATTATATAGGCTAGGCTGTAGTACTACGTTACTAATGTAGGCCTATTTATCTAGGCCTAGGCTTATTGTAGCCTAGTAATGGCCTAGACTAAAAGAGTTGGGCCTAGACCTAGGCTAGACCTAAGCCACGTGATCGTACTACGTAGTATCCCTTCTTTCCACAGGAACGCTGACATCAGTGGGTACGTGTAGCGCTTTCTAGCAGTACGAGATCGTACTACTAGAGTCCACGGGAAATTTATTGGTAGATAGCCGCCAATGGCCGCTGGGTCTCTAACCCTACACTAATAAACTCAATGGTTCTACTACATTTGTATTCGTAAAAAGAAATGTAAAGACTCTTACCTAGTATTCGGGAGGCTGGGAGTGTCTTCGGGACTACTCTCCTCCCACGAACCATCGCTGCTCGTTCCGCTTCCCCCCGCTTCGCTCTCCGCCGAGCAATTGTTGTTCTGACTCGATAGGAAGGACATTTCCATTGTCGTTTGGTTCTACAACACGAGACGTAGACACGTGAAACGGTGCACAGTAGATGTCTTGCATTAATCCACAGCCGTTTGATCCATAGTATAGACATTTGATTACTATTTCAATCAGAAATTAGCACAAAATCAAAACAGTAAAATCTCATTTATATGTTGGATGAATAGCAACTGATGATGAATAGAAATCCAGATCCTGGTTCGATCACTGGCCGAGACAAATTTGTATTAGAATTGCTATCTCTCCCGACATTTTTACAAAGCTATATTAAGAATTAAGAATTTTAGTTTTTAATGTAGTAACCACAAACCAGAACTACTTTGTAACCAAGTACTATCTACTAATAGTGGAAAAAATGGAGGGAAAAGGGACAGCCAGAAAACACTTAAATCATTGGACGTGTTGTAGAAATAGTAGAGAAACTATACCTTGTCCTCCTCTGATTCCACCATGGGATTGCTGGTGATGTTTATCTTGCTGTTGTGTAGGAAGCCATTCTGGGGTAGCCGCCCGTTTATGTGGGTCTTGCTGAACGCAGTCACCGCCTGAAGCTGGAGCGCCGGATCGCTGAACTTGGCGGTCTGCTCGTCAGAATCTAGAAAAGCAAAACACTTTCCTTAGAACGCTTTTAACTGGTGACCAAGCTATAGGCATTCCGATTATTATTTGTACGGTCAATGCAATGCATCCAATTAATTACAGTAATCCCTCTTTAATTCAAACTGTGAACTGTAAAGAAGCAAAACATTAGTTTTATCAGTAGGGCCACGTATGGAACTAAAAGCGTTCATAAAATAACTTTGCTTTTCAATATTAAACAATTTTATATTTGATAGTGAACATATAATATAGCGGTTTATTTTTCTCTTTCTCTAATAAAGAAGTTAACATTACAACAATATGTTAAATCACAGTTCAGAGAAGTGCAAAGCCTTGGTTTTAGTAAAACGTACATTTTCTACGATACTTGTTCATCGAGTTAACATCTATGAAACAAAATGCTACTTTTACTCTACATATATAAAATTCAAAACACATATTTATTGAGACATGAAGTTTGTTCTTTACCTTCCGCGGGCTGCTGGTTGTTTTTCCGTCTGTTGCACAGGAATATGACTAGGACCAGAGACAACAGAAGACCGAGGCCGCCCAGAACAGCTCCGATCACGATGTACAGCTGACCGTGAGAAGACGAATCTGACGAGCTGGAGTTTACAATCACCTCCGGTACGAAAGGAGGGGGTTGCTCCGTGGGAACACCTAAAAAACACAAAAAAACAACAAGATTATAGTAAATAGGGATGGGACGTTTAAACGTTTAAATGTTTAAAGGTGGGAGTGGCTTTAAACGTTTGTACTTTTAACGCCTCGTTAAAACGTGTGTATAGAAGTGTGTGTATATCAGATAAGAAACGAATATTTTACAACGGAGCATACTGCAGTACTTGTCTACTATTATAGTTTTTTCTAGCTACAAATTGTAATTTTACCCAATGTTTCGGAACTTTTCGGTAATTTACTGCAAAGGTCATTTTATTCATCTCGTGGCAGGGGATAGAGCGAATAAAACGTTGAAACGTTTAAACGCCAGTTTTAAAAACGGTTAAACGTTTAGACTATTAAACCTATTTGCCCATCCCTAATAGTAAACTGCCTTTATGAACATTTCAAAGTTTTAGAAAAATGTCTTGTAGTCATAAAGAAGGATACATTTTGCTTGGGGGTGGGTAGACAATAAATACAAATTTTTTTACTGTAAGAGATACATATAAATAGCATTTTCAATTGCCATTTTATAGCATACTGTTTATAAACATTTCCAAGTGTTAACAAAAATTGAAACACAAAATGATACATATATGTTCCTGCCTTCAATATTATGCAAGGAAGATGAAATGTGACTGGGAGGTGAGTCAACAATAGATACAAACTTGTTTTTTATCCACTTATTTGTAAATGATAATTAATTCTAATTTTTCAATGCTATAAAAAAAATCACAAGTTTTTTAAGTTTTCATATAACGCTAAATTAGTTAGAACTTTTCTAATGTACTCACTGAGCGTCTTATGCGTAAGAATAGCGCTGAAGTCCGACGCGGCCCCTACGGTAAAGCTCTGCAGCTTAATATCGTAGGCCGTGTCTTGCTGCAGATGCGTCACGATGAACGAACGAATCTTCTCTCCCTCCACGGTGGCCTTGATGTAGTCTCCCGCGCTGCTCGTCGTGCGGTAATACACGTAGAAACCTGGACACACAACGTTCACCATATTAGAGCGAGACGGACACATGTAGATCAAGGCCCACATGTAAACAAGTGTTGACGAGGTTGACGGCCCAATTCCGGCTCCAGACTGGACATGACCTGCTTGCCAAGCACTTGTATAGGTTTAGAGTTTTTGAATCCAGTATATGTAGGATGTGTGGGGTCAGGAAACAAGACCGGAAGCATCTTTCTCTTTGTACATATCTGAAGGATGAACGGGACAAAATGCTAAGTGGCATGAATCGAAAGGAACAGCAGTTTACAGTTAGTTTACTGCCATAAGCAAATACATTATTAATAAACAAACCTATTATCAGAATAAAAAAATAAATAGTTAGAAAGTTTTTATTATATATCATAATGCAATGTACATTTTTTTAACTTAAAACTTAAACCTTTCATACATGTTTTATGCCAAATATGGAAAATATTCAATGCACTGTATACTGTGTAATGTAATCGATGAATAAAGTTATTTTGAATTTGAATTTAAATTTACAGGTTACTAGATAACAGATGATGGCATGAGTAGTGTCGATTGTGGGCAAATGAAAAGAAGGCAAAGATATACCTTCCACGGGTTGACTGGGCGACGGAATGTAGTGCCAGTGTATCTGCAAGGCGGTGGGGCTGACAGCTTCCGTCTGCGTCAGCGTGGGAGCGCTCAGAGGATTCTTGTTGTTCGAGGGACCTCGATGGAGGTGAAACCGGCCCGAGTTGAGACCCAACTTGTTGTCGTTGTTGGAATACACGGCCGCTATCCGAAACCTGGAGGTACGTACAACATTATAAAGTTGTTGCAACATAATTTATTGAAGTGCAAAAAAGACTTTGCGTGTTATTTTAATTTATTTACTGCAAACATCAAAATGAATTTTATTCAATTACAAGAAATAATAGCTGTTTGTTTGTTGTTTTAACTGTTGTTTGTTCTGTTAGTTGTATTGAATTGATATAAAGGTTTATATTTTGAAGTACCTATTAAATATTGAGACACTCAAGATACAAATTTTAATTTTCTTTGGACACACCCTACAGTTGAGGTTCAAACATTAAAGTATGATCACGAATCGCTTTTCCGAGTCTTGTATTACCAAAATTGACACTTTATTTCCCATTTCTTAAATACATATATATCTACACTGTATTCCAACATCATTTAGTTGGGTAAAGGAGTGTTTCCACCAACACTCTACTCAAGGGCATCACGAAATCATCACCGATCTGCCAAGCTCATCTTCACACTCCTCTTCCCGCGACACAACCTCTCTCCACTTTTTCCTGTTCTCCCACCACCTCTCCCTCTCCTCAACCACTGCCTTCTTCTCTCCTCTCCCCCACATCTGCTTGCACTGGGTCTTGCCATCTGTCACGAGGTCTTCCTACTCTTCTTTTTTATAATAATTACAAATTTGAATACATATAACGAAATTGAAGAGTTTTATTCACCGTGATTAGTGATACGTGAAAATTAGGGATGAACATCGATAAAATAAAAACTATCGATAATCGAAAAGATGACTGCATTATCGATCGATAATATCGAACGATAATAAATTTACAAAATTGAAGTAATCTTTTACAGTTTCAGTGATATGTCGCCTAATCGAGCACATAAGGATATGGCAACATTACTTGGACACATCTGACGTGACACTGCTGAGAGTATAATCACATTTTACGAGGCCCGAGGCCTAGTATTTTGGCGGTATCTTTGAGTATTTCAATACTAGAAAGGTCCGAGAAGAACGAAATAATGCTTTACAAACCCGTTTTTTTAGATATCAGACCATTCGATAATATTTGTATTATCGATTATCGAAATTTTATTGCATATCGAATATCGAACGATAATATCGATTATCGTGTGCATCCCTAGTGAAAATAGCATTTTCAATTGTCATTTTATAGCGTTTTGTAGCATATATGTTTTTGCCAAGATTAAAAAACTTGAGAATTAAGTTTTCTCAAATTTTTATTTTTAAATCATGCTATTAAAATTAAAATCAACCAAATTGCATTTATCATAAACAAAGTATAATTACTATGTTAAATATAGTAAAATAGGAACACCAAAAAACATTAGTTTCTACTGAAAAATAGCCCTTTGTAGCATCTATACACAAAACGCTATTTTCACCTATCACTAACCATGAAAATTACCCCGAAAGGAATAAAACTACCGTCTGGCGCACCTGTAGATGTGCTCCGTCTCCAGCCCATCTACCTCGTAGCTCCTGATGTGCGGTGGAATGTCGTCGTTGTTGGTCATCCAGCGCGAGGCCTTGCTGCCCCTCCGACGGCTGTTGCTCCGCCCCCCTCCCATCTCGCGGTACTGGACCTTGAAGAACATGATGGGCAGTCCGTCGTTGGGGGGTACCGACCATCGCACCATCACTGACGAGTCGGTCAGGCGTGTTATGTTGGGTCGCGTGGGGGGGATCATCACGGCTGGAACAAGAGCGATCATCGGTCACGTGGAAGAGCGATGAAAAGGAACGTAACTAATAGAATCAAGAAACTAGAAAGTAGTTATAGGCTAGTAGGTATAGTAATAGAACTCCACTTCCAGTAGGGATGGGATAGTGTACACGCTTTAATGCGTGTACACGTTTACTGTTTCTCTGGAAACAATAAACGCGCCGCGTGTAATACTATACTGTGTGCGACCGGCCACGGAGGGCTTGGCGCCGACGATTGGTTTCATGCGATGTGCGACCGTCCTCACTCCTCAGTTGTCACAAGTGATCCGAGGTCAGAACCACGAAACACGCTGGATTACGTCTTGAAACCGTTTGCGGGAACAACCCTTTAAAACATGATTTTTCGGCCTAGACAGAACATGATTTTTTTTCGAAAGCGGGACCCCACGAACAAGTACACGGCTTTGCAAGCAGCAGTGTACACGTTTAGTGAATTACACGCTTTTGCCCATCCCTTACTTCCAGATTCCTCTAGACCAGCGGTACTCAAACTGCGGCCCGCGGGCCGCATGCGGCCCTGCATTAACAATTTTGCGGCCCAGAGCTTTTGTGTTTTCATTAATATATTTTACTATTTTAACTGACTATTTGTTTGCTGTATATGAAAATAATATTGTATTCGTGATGAATTATGATATATCGCAAACCAACTAAACTTTACTTGGTATTTGTTACCTGTAACGTAATATAAACTAATGAGTAATGCTTCGAGTTTTACGCTTTGACTCGAAAAAGCACCAAATATCTATAATAGTCGAACAAATTTTGCGCCTTCGGCGAAAAGACCTCCAGCGGCTGGGGCTTTGCCACACCTCACTTTTCCCTGTTAAGCCCCCCCCCTCCCCCCCCCCGAAATAATTCCTAGTTACGCTACTGCATACTTGTATTAGTGCGGCCCAGCTTTACTTGGATTTTTGGTAAAGTGGCCCTCCAGGAAAAAAGTTCGAGTACCACTGCTCTAGACCAACCCTCCACAAATCCACTAATTGTCCTCCCGCATCATTTAATTTGTACTCGTAGCGAGGTGTATGGTGCAGCTGGGGTCAGGGGCAAAGCCCCTGCCACAAATTTCGCCATGGACGAAAAAGAAATTGGCCCTGCGTTATTTTTGATGGCCTTAAACGTGTTATGAGATGATATCTTGTCATAAAACACAATACAACAGAATTCAACATTGCAGAGCCTATGATTAATGGACAAATGATATTCTCAGATACACCAAAGTTTACAGTTGCAACCTATCAAAAGTCACTCGCAAGTTGCGAGCTAGTGAGTAGAATTTTCGAGGGTTGCTCTAGACAAGAAAAAATACAGTCATGGCATTAGAAAAGTAACTAAATTTGAGGATCTCTCAATTTTACTTGCTGGCACAGTTTTGGGGGTAAAAATCCTGAATGTCTTGTTAATTTATTCCTAGTATCGTTCATACCATTTCCTTTGGGTCCTTTCCTCCCGTCCTTCTTCCTCCCGTTCCCTTTCCTCGTGTGATCCTTCTTCCCACCGGAGTTTCTGTTGCCCGCAGTTGGAGCAGGAGTCAGAAACGTATCGACTCCACCTAGAGGGGATTCTGTGGAAGAACATCAAACATAATTAGATCTCCCTCTATACGTATATGTATAATGTATATCTCACACAATTTAATACTAAAACTCAAAACGGTTAAATTGTTCTATTCGTAAATGTCGTCTTACCCTCAAAGCCCGAGTCTTGCTCCGGAGGCAGCTCTCCGTTGGGGTTTGCTGTCACCTGCTTCGGAGACACCTGTAGCAGGGCCGACCCGTAAACCGAACCCAGCGCGTTGGTGGCAAAACACTGGAATATTCCCGCGTGCCACTTCTCCACTTGACTGATGTGGAGCTTAGCACCTGTAAGCAACATCGTCAACTTCAAAACTCGAATAACACGGTTGCAATTAAATTAGCTTAGGATTTAGAAAATGATTGAATTTTAACTTTAGCAATATATTGAACTCTGCACAACTAATTCAATTTTTAAAATTACATTGCCTGTATTATTCTTTGATTTATATAGGCACAAATATGTTTATTGTCATTTAAAGCCACTATTTTAAAAGCCATGAGTAATCATTTGTGTATCACATTGTGTTCGCGCCATTTATTCGTCGCTGTGGTTTTGTATTTTCTTGGTGTTGGTTTACCTGTATATTAGGGGTGTGCGAGCCTACGATTTTTAAGTCGAGCCGAGCCGAGCCAAGTATGAGAAAAAAAGCTAGATTTTCGAGCCGAGCCGAGCTTTTGAAATAGCGTTAATTGTAAATTTATGGCTGCATTTTATGTTGATGCAATGCGATAGAAAGTGTATGTATACCGAAATTTCGGTACATCTAAGATCAAGTACATCTTTGTTTATAACATAATGTAAGTTACGGACATAATTATATTATTATAGGGTTACATAATGTAACCCTATACAACCCTGTTATTGTTGCGCGGTAGGTTGATAAAACAGTTTAGTTGAACTGTTTTACCGACCGTGGGTTGCGCTAGCGATGGCCATTTAGTTCACAGTACCGACCATAGATCGCATGGTGGGAGCTTAGAGAGTGTATGAATACAGTAACAGCAACTTTTCAACTTCTTGACAAGTTTTTTAAATGCAGTAGAATATTAGGAGGACATACTTAAGTAAACTAAATTTCGTGTGAAATATTGATTTTATTGCAACTGAACCTACAAACAGATCGAAATTCCATATCACAATGTTGGTTGTAAATAACGTTATAATACAGTTGGGTTGGGGTTACTTTATTCTCAGTGGACGGTTGCAGTCCCCTTACCATTGCTCAATGTTTGTCTCCAAAAAAGCGGAACAAAGTTTGGCTAGAACTTTCGTGAAAATTAGAACTAGGCCTAGATGTTTGTTGTTTACTGTGAAAAGCAGAAAGCATCTGTTTTTCTACTCGCAGAATAACGAAACATCGTGCTGCATCTATAGATGTAACATTTTATCCTCACGAGATCGGGGCCTAGGGAAAGCCCAGCTAGGCCTAGGCCAGGTACCCAGAAAAGTATAGCCTAGGCCTATACGTTCTCTCAAGTCTATGTTGGGCCTAAAACCCCGAAATTTTTCTAACTTCATCGTACTTGCAGAAACACCTAAATATTCGTTTCTGCCTTTTGGATTCTTCAGTCTGCGTTTATAGAAGTATCTAGTTAAAACCGCGCGACGACTGACATTTTTAGGCCTAGACCTTGGCCTAGACAGCTCGGCTCGAGAATATCGAGCCGAAAATGAAGCTCGGCTCGGTACCGAGCTTAAAAAAAAGCTCGAAAAAGCTCGTAGATTCGAGTACTCGCACACCCCTACTGTATATTATTTCATATGTTTCGATTTTCGGCCAATCACGTCATCTCTTACAGTTTTCCTGTTTAGAGCTCGTTGCATTATATCTAATCTCGTCAGTATTGTTCAAGTCTCGACCTCGTCCAGTCAAGTTGATTTTCTCTCTCGTTTTCCTCTCGTGCGTTCCCGGACCACAACGACTACTTCTACGCTGCTGTCCTGGGTTCGATCGCCTTCCAGGCATTTTCATCTTTCCTTCTTTTCTCTTCTAAACTCGAGTTTCTTTCTTCTATCTCTTTCTCACGACGGCCACTTTCCGCCAGTCGCTATTATCAACGCTTCGTCACCTTTCGAACATCATTGGGGTAAGTTTTCAATCAAATATATACAGTCCACTAAAAACTCCTCGGAGTGAGCACCCCGGCTCAAACACATTGAATGTATGTGTCACTTTTAATTATATTAACACATAGGCCTACAAAATAACTCTTATTAGCAAGATTACTTATTTAAAAAAAAGTTCTCCTATACTCAAGTGAAAATTATTTTGACTCGCCCTTAATAAAACAAAACATATATGTACAGGTACTTAACGTGGATATTTGTAATGATCTTTTTACCAGATAAAAAAATAAATTATCTCCAAGTGTGTTCAAACTTCAAAGTGGTATCACGCGACTCAACGTGTTACGTTACGTAAGACTAGTTCTCACCGTGAGCCTTGACGTGTGTGTCGTTGCCCAGGGATTCCCCGTTTAGCATCCACGTGACCTCGGGGTGGGGTTGACCTTTGACCTGACACTCCAGCTTCACCTCCCCTCCCTCCTCTGCCACAGAGTTTGATGGCTCCTTCACGATCTCCGGGGGTTCTACGCACACAGAGGGTAGAATAGAAGATATGCACACACAGAGGGTAGAGTAGAAACACACACAGAGGGTAGAATAGAAGTTATGTACACAGAGGGTAGAGTAGGAGATGCACACACAGAGGGTAGAATAGAAGTTATGTACACAGAGGGTAGAGTAGAAGATGCACACACAGAGGGTAGAGTAGAAGTTATGTACACAGAGGGTAGAGTAGGAGATACACACATAGAGGGTAGAATAGAAGTTATGTACACAGAGGGTAGAATAGAAGATATGCACACACAGAATAAGCTCTTTGCAATAGACTGTTTGAAATCAAAACAAAAGACCATGCAAAAAACCAATAAGGTTTCCTGTTTGGTTAGGGCTGGTCCACACAGATTTTGTAAGCATAAGATTTAAGGTTTAACGCGTAGTCGTAAAGTTGGATCATAGGAAACACGTACTGGCGTTCACACAAAGTTTTAGTTTTAAGACATTGTTTTCATTGTTGTTCTTGGCAACAACGTCTTAAAACCTTAAATCTTATGCTTAAAAAATCTGTGTGGACCAGCCTTTAAAAGGAAATAATAAATGACTATGCACTTGTATTTACTACTGTAGTTTCTCTACCAGTAGCTTAAAAAATAGGAATAATGATTGAAGAATAATTAAAAAAAAAGAAGAATTGAAGAATAATAATAAATAACATTTAATTCTGTATTTTAACAAAACCAACGATGATTGTAAATTTTGTATGTAATCCAAATTGACACCTTGCATGTCCTTGTGATGTGCTTATGAGGTAAAAATTTAGAAGGTTTATTTAAATAAAAATAAATAAAATAGACAACTTTCATTGGTTGTGTCTAGGAATGAATGAATGCAACGTGTCAGCACTCACCGTGCAGGTGCACCATGGCGACGTGCGTCAGCGTGGGCCCCACACCGTTGTTCAGCTCGCACACGTAGGTTCCCTCGTCACCGCGGCCCACGTCGAGGAGCGCCAGACCTCCGGGGACCAACTGGGCTCGGTTGGCAGGCAGGACGCCTCCGTACTTGGTCCACGCGACCTTGGGCGAGGGGTTCCCCACGGCGCTGCACTCCAGCGTCACGTTCCATCCTGCACAAGACAAACCACAGGTTTGTAGTCATGTGCAACGACATTTGTTTCAATATCCATATCAGCGCTGCAATCGAGCGTCACGTTCCATCCTGCGTAAGACAAACCACAGGTTTGAAGTCATGTGCAACGACATTTGTTTCAATATCCATATCAGCGCTGCAATCGAGCGTCACGTTCCATCCTGCGTAAGACAAACCACAGGTTTGAAGTCATGTGCAACGACATTTGTTTCAATATCCATATCAGCGCTGCAATCGAGCGTCACGTTCCATCCTGCGTAAGACAAACCACAGGTTTGAAGTCATGTGCAACGACATTTGTTTCAATATCCATATCAGCGCTGCAATCGAGCGTCACGTTCCATCCTGCACAAGACAAACCACAGGTTTGAAGTCATGTGCAACGACATTTGTTTCAATATCCATATCAGCGCTGCAATCGAGCGTCACGTTCCATCCTGCGTAAGACAAACCACAGGTTTGAAGTCATGTGCAACGACATTTGTTTCAATATCCATATCAGCGCTGCACTCCAGCGTCACGTTCCATCCTGCACAAGACAAACCACAGGTTTGAAGTCATGTGCAACGACATTTGTTTCAATATCCATATCAGCGCTGCAATCGAGCGTCACGTTCCATCCTGCGCAAGACAAACCACAGGTTTGAAGACATGTGCAACGACATTTGTTTCAATATCCATATCAGCGCTGCAATCGAGCGTCACGTTCCATCCTGCGCAAGACAAACCACAGGTTTGTAGTCATGTGCAACGACATTTGTTTCAATATCCATATCAGCGCTGCACTCCAGCGTCACGTTCCATCCTGCGTAAGACAAACCACAGGTTTGAAGTCATGTGCAACGACATTTGTTTCAATATCCATATCAGCGCTGCAATCGAGCGTCACGTTCCATCCTGCGCAAGACAAACCACAGGATTGAAGTCATGTGCAACGACATTTGTTTCAATATCCATATCAGCGCTGCAATCGAGCGTCACGTTCCATCCTGCGTAAGACAAACCACAGGTTTGAAGTCATGTGCAACGACATTTGTTTCAATATCCATATCAGCGCTGCAATCGAGCGTCACGTTCCATCCTGCACAAGACAAACCACAGGTTTGAAGTCATGTGCAACGACATTTGTTTCAATATCCATATCAGCGCTGCAATCGAGCGTCACGTTCCATCCTGCGCAAGACAAACCACAGGTTTGTAGTCATGTGCAACGACATTTGTTTCAATATCCATATCAGCGCTGCAATCGAGCGTCACGTTCCATCCTGCGTAAGACAAACCACAGGTTTGAAGTCATGTGCAACGACATTTGTTTCAATATCCATATCAGCGCTGCAATCGAGCGTCACGTTCCATCCTGCACAAGACAAACCACAGGTTTGAAGTCATGTGCAACGACATTTGTTTCAATATCCATATCAGCGCTGCAATCGAGCGTCACGTTCCATCCTGCGCAAGACAAACCACAGGTTTGAAGTCATGTGCAACGACATTTGTTTCAATATCCATATCAGCGCTGCAATCGAGCGTCACGTTCCATCCTGCGTAAGACAAACCACAGGTTTGAAGTCATGTGCAACGACATTTGTTTCAATATCCATATCAGCGCTGCACTCCAGCGTCACGTTCCATCCTGCGTAAGACAAACCACAGGTTTGAAGTCATGTGCAACGACATTTGTTTCAATATCCATATCAGCGCTGCACTCCAGCGTCACGTTCCATCCTGCGTAAGACAAACCACAGGTTTGAAGTCATGTGCAACGACATTTGTTTCAATATCCATATCAGCGCTGCAATCGAGCGTCACGTTCCATCCTGCACAAGACAAACCACAGGTTTGAAGTCATGTGCAACGGCATTTGTTTCAATATCCATATCAGCGCTGCAATCGAGCGTCACGTTCCATCCTGCGTAAGACAAACCATAGGTTTGAAGTCATGTGCAACGACATTTGTTTCAATATCCATATCAGCGCTGCACTCCAGCGTCACGTTCCATCCTGCGTAAGACAAACCACAGGTTTGAAGTCATGTGCAACGACATTTGTTTCAATATCCATATCAGCGCTGCAATCGAGCGTCACGTTCCATCCTGCACAAGACAAACCACAGGTTTGAAGTCATGTGCAACGACATTTGTTTCAATATCCATATCAGCGCTGCAATCGAGCGTCACGTTCCATCCTGCGCAAGACAAACCACAGGTTTGAAGTCATGTGCAACGACATTTGTTTCAATATCCATATCGGCGCTGCAATCCAGCGTCTTGTTCCATCCTGCGTAAGACAAACCACAGGTTTGAAGTCATGTGCAACGACATTTGTTTCAATATCCATATCAGCGCTGCAATCCAGCGTCTTGTTCCATCCTGCGTAAGACAAACCACAGGTTTGAAGTCATGTGCAACGACATTTGTTTCAATATCCATATCGGCGCTGCAATCCAGCGTCTTGTTCCATCCTGCGTAAGACAAACCACAGGTTTGAAGTCATGTGCAACGACATTTGTTTCAATATCCATATCGGCGCTGCAATCCAGCGTCTTGTTCCATCCTGCACAAGACAAAGCACAGGTACAGTCGTTTGTAGTCATCTGCAACAACATTTGTTTCAATATCGATATCGGCGCTGTTTTGCAGATACCGTTATGTAATATGTGTATTGATATATCGAAATTTTTTCAAATGAAAATAATTTCACTTATCTATTGAGTCAAAACTATGGCTACTTTGGACTATTAGGATTAAAAATTACCTGCCAAGATTTCTCAGATAGTTGATGTTTAACGACATTCTAAACCCTAAACAGCACAAACCGAATCTGTGATGATCCCTTTGTTGCCTCTTAAAACAGACCTACCGGGATTTTATCTCGGAGCCAGAGGAGTTTGTAAGGAAAGGAAATGGAAAAAATATGAGACCAAGTTATTGAGGAATAGGAAAGTGGAGGACGTCATTTGTTCATCTCATACGAAAGGAAGAATTGTCACTGTGCCAGTTGTTAGTGGAACTGCATGAACCTCGCCATTTTTGTATTGTGTTCCAGCTTACAACAAATGTTATTATTTAAAATAAAGACATGTTGTATTGAATTGTGTTGTGGTTAGTGGATTAGATGATTGAGCTACCTGCTTGAACGACGTAGTTTTCTTGCAACGGCTCCAGGAATCGAAGCGAACTCCTCCCGCTCGCCGGCCGGATGTCGAGAGTGATGTTGTGAGAGTCGGAGATGGTGATGCCGGTGATGTAGTTGTAGGCGGAGCATAAGTAGTTGCCACTGTCTCTCGTTGTCACGTTGGGCAGGAGCAACATACCGGTAGGAGATACCGGGGCTGAGAGTAAACAAAACACAACCGTAAGAAATGACTGTTGAAATCGACAATTCTAAATTTGTAAATAACTGTACAATAATTTTTTTAATATATTCAATAGAGCTAGGGGAGAAGGATAGGAAGGAACCAACAGATTACCTTGTAGTAGTTGCGGCCTTCGGAGTCGATAGAAACACAAAAGATATAAACACAAAACGTCGAGACAGTTTCGGCCTGACGTGGGCTTGTTCACCCGACGAAGGAGTCTTTTCTCCACCTTCTTTTCTTCTGTGTTTCTATCAACTCTGAAGGCCGCAACTACTACAAGGTAAGCTGTTGGTTCCTTCCTGTCCTTCTCCCCTACAGTGGAGACACCTCGGACAACGAACCAGAATTTCCGGCGAAAACCGGTTCTGAGCGATGACCATATTTTGTACAACCCTTGGGAATGCATCGCATTCATGTCAATATTCAAAGCTAGAAGATCGTTAAATCAGATTGCGGACTGTCGTATTCTGTTAAATACCCCGTGCTAGTTTTATTATTTTTGCTTCTGGTTTTACGTCATTTTCAATTATCACAATCGTTTTCTAAATGCATTTATGCATATTGTCATCTATGATGAAGGCTCCTTCACGATCTCCGGCGGTTCTACGCACACAGAGGGTAGAGTAGAAGTTATGTACACAGAGGGTAGAGTAGAAGATACACACACAGAGGGTAGAATAGAAGTTATGTACACAGAGGGTAGAGTAGAAGATGCACACATAGAGGGTAGAATAGAAGTTATGTGCACAGAGGTTAGAGTAGAAGATGCACACATAGAGGGTAGAATAGAAGTTATGTACCCTACCATGCAAAAAACCAACAAGGTTTCCTGTTTGGTCAAAGCGAAATAATAAATGACTATGCACTTGTATTTACCACTGAAGAAGAAACATATTATTATGTAATTCATGAATGCAGTATGCAAATCGTTTGATTCGCATTCATCTATTAATAACGCTACAAGAAAAAATAAAAAAGTTTCAAGCTCGTGATGTTCTGATCTATATTAAGGAATAAGTTTCCAAAACGTAAATTCAAATAAAACATTAATTTATATTTGGAATTTAGCTTTTACAGTTGTTTGTGTAGCCAATTATGAAATTCTAGGAAATCAGTGAATGGAATGTAGCGCAAACGAGTCGGCCCAACTACCCCCCTAATGAGGGGTTTACAAACCAGGTAAATATAAGCTCCACGCGGTGGATCGACTGGTTCGTTGTCCGAGGTGTCTCCACTTTAGCTCAATTACCTAGCCGTTAGGCAATCTAACACATTCACATTAAATATGTTCAAGTCAATGTTGTCATTCACGAGACAGCCCGACTCACTTGCATCCTTGGCTCTGTTCTTGTGGCACTGTAAGATGGCGGGCGGGTTACTCTCGGGGGTGGGGAGGTGGAGCGCTACCGTGTTTCCAGCGAACGCCTGGTACGTCCGTCGAGGCTGCTCGGAGAACGGCTTCAACTCGGCCAGGCTCAGTCTCGCAGGCACGGACGCAATGGCAGACGCGCCAAACCACGCCACACACTGCAAACGTACAAAATAAACAACCACGTGCTTCCAGTCAAACACATTATAGTCGAATAGCAATTCACAAAAAGCAGCAGTACACACAAGCAAGTTGGTAACTAAAAATGTTTAAAAAGTACTATCGTAAAATTCGGACATTGAATAAAAAACCTTTTCTAAGAGC
Source organism: Isoperla grammatica (assembly GCA_945910005.1). Taxonomy (NCBI): domain Eukaryota; kingdom Metazoa; phylum Arthropoda; class Insecta; order Plecoptera; family Perlodidae; genus Isoperla; species Isoperla grammatica. The sequence goes on from OX246740.1 coordinate 49,480,527, forward strand.
CAGCGAACTTTACCTTCCTTTTAAAACAACTAGTCCCAATGCAATCTTTCAAGACCCTAGGTAAATGATTAAAAAGTTTGGTTCCAGCTTGGATAGGGTCATTGCTACTTACAAGCAAACAATAATAATTTTTCGTAGGAATACCCGTTATAGGGTGCACACCAGCTTTAACTGATGTGCCCCTCTTCAGGTGACTAACTAAGTTATTAGGGTGTTTGGATAGCTGGCAAGGAATGCCCGAGGGCTATTAGTAGGACTCAATCCCAGCATTCGCCTTTACGACTGAGGAAAACCTCGGCAAAAACCTTCAGTCAGGACTGCCGGTGGCCGGAATCGAACCGGCGACCTCCCGAATTAGAGTCTCGCGTCTTACCGCTGAGCCACCTCTAACGGTTTTCCATCATAGAGGAGAGGCCAATGTATTTCATTTTACTGCTCCTTTCTTTCTTCTTATACTGTCAATAAAAATTCAACCAAAACAAAATAAGAGCTTCCTTGAAGATGACACCCAGATTGAACTGACGCAACATTCCCTGCAGTGCTACAGAAATGTAGTGTTCAATTAATGCCCACTATGACCATGTTTATACTATACTGTATTAGTAGTGGGGGATCTCAGGTTCAAAAGAACAAATTTAGGGCAAGTATTTTCACGCTTTATTACCAAAAAAGTATCATTTTACCCAAACTGAACGATGTCGAGCCAAAATTTGTTGTTTTAAAGTACTATTTCACACATTTTCAACCAAAAATTAACAAATTTTGGTAAATAAATTGTTTTACAAATTATTCTACAATACGATGAGAAATACCCTCATACTTGGTAGTCTCCGGCTTGCTTCCGGTCCACTTCCTTGACGACCAGGTGGCTGCTGGTGCGACTGCTGTGGTTACCGACAGAGCCCTCGATGCCTGCGTGTGCGTGGTTCAAGAAGTGACCACCGTGGCGCCACCTCACCTGCTCGGCCGGAACGTTCAGCGAACACTCGAAGACGACTTCGTCACCGGACGGAGCCACGATGGGTTCCGGACTCCGGACGAACCACAAGCCAACATCTACGACAAACATTTAACTCGTTATTAACGTACTTTAACCCGTTATTGGACTATGATAATAATGCACAAAGTAGTGGGATACTTTTTTTAGGCAATTCACCATGAATGCAAAAAAAGTTTTGCCTTCAAACATTTATAGGTTGCAGACTAAAGGCTGGTCCACGCAGATTTTGAAGACATAATGCATAAGGTTTTAAGACGTTATTTTAAAAACAACAATGAAGACAACGTCTTAAAACTAAAACTTTGTGTGAACGCCAGTACGTTTTTCCTATGATCCCACTTTACGACTACGCTTTAAACCTTAAATCGTATGTCTTACAAATCTGTGTGGACCAGCCTTAATATGTATGCCTTATTTTTAGATACCTAATTAAATATAAACTGTTGCAGGTTTATATACTCAAACATGTACCAAGCAAATGCATGTACATTGTTAATTTGTATTATTCTATAAGTTTCAATAAACTCAACTCTTAAGGCTGGTATTACAATCAACAAATAGGAAAGTTATTTGTAACAAATATGCTATTTGGTGGATTTCCAAGGTTTTGATTGGTGGTTGCCATGGAAAAAACAAGCTATTTGAAGAATAAGTTGTTATTGGGAGACTTTGTAATACTGGGTCTTAGCAAAGATTACTGAGTGAATGAAGATGTTTCATCGCCGTGTTAAAATACCTGCGCGAGTTTTGTCACAAATTTTTAAGTCTCACCACTAGTTCGAATTCACACCGCAAGAAGTGCTAGCTCAGCACATTTGAACTTCGTTGCTGTCTGGCGGGATATATCTGAACTCGGTTCTGGCATCGGAAGAATTTGGCTCGGACACTTTCTTCCCCCGGCGCTGAGAAGGCGCTGAGTCGAACGACCGAGGTTCCCGCTCAGTTTTAAACTTTTGGAAGAGCGAGCTCTTGCGGTGAGAATTCGAACTACATGTCGGACTTAGAAAATGTTGCTCAGACACGCGCAGACGATTTCCCATAAGAGTGAACTATCTTCCCTCACTCGGTAATCTTTGGTCTTAGTATCAGTTTTATGGGTGGGCGTACCTGCACAGAGAGGTTTCGTCTGCAGCAACACCAGCGCCACGAGGGTGTAAGTGGTTGCCGTGGTGACACCGAGACATCTCGTCCTCGCCATGGAAGCCAGCTGCTCGCCAGCCGACAGGCATTCCTGAAACACAAACAACCACGATGTTTAGAAACAATGCTATTTACCAGTAACAAAAACCTTATTAAAAAACCTATTTACTGGGTTGAAAAATGAACGTTTCACCAACCCTTCATGAAGTAGTTTCTACACCAGAAGCTGTGGAACTAAATTATATAAAATGATGACTAATAAATAGAATCACAGGTACTTCAATGTACGATATGGATACAATAATATTTAAGTTACGTATACAAATCCAGGGCCCAGATTCACAAAGGTGCCCAAGTGCTAAGACGTCCTAGTTTAGGCAAATCTTAGTGGTATAAATCACGCATATGTCGTTCTTAAATGTGATGAAGATAAAATATCAACAATTTATCTACTAATATATTATTTGTGAGTGTGTAGTAATACCCAGAGATGATTTATCTAGCTAGGATTTGCCTTACTCAGGACAACTTAGAGTTAAGCATCATTGTGAATCCAGGCCCAGGTATTTAACTAAGAAGGAAATATGAAATAAAACTGCTGCAGTCCTTATACATTTTTCATATGCACATTTCCATCAGTCAGACCAGACGTTTGGGTTCACAGATATTTTCCCATTTTTAATGGGTCGTTTTTAGAGAAACATTACCTGGGGGGGGGGGGGGGGGGGGCAAAAAGACAAACCAACTCGTGTGCCTCTCATAGCAAAATAATATTTAAATATCTATATAAAACGTAATTAAACAACAAAATAAAACATTGCAAATATTGCCGACTATGAACTCAACAGCAGGTGTAAATGGTGGCAAGGTGTTTTGATAGTGGTGATGGTAGATAAAGCCGACCCACACTCAATGTATTCCCTCCAGTTCTAAGTGACTGTAATTAAAACCAGGAAATAGAAACCAAAACAAATCCTTGCACACACAGGAGTGACCTAGGACAATGAGACAGGAGTGACTCAGGACAATGAGACAGGAAGACTCACAGTCACACCCAGGGCTTCACTACACTAATACAAACTGACCTTCGACAGTCGACATACAAGAACCCCAACTCACTGCATTGCAAGTGTCAAGACTCAAGCAAACTCTGGCTAACTATAATAAATTACTTCACTTTCTGACACCAAAGCTAAACTCTTGTATTACAACTCCAAACATTGAATTATAGACATTAAGTTAGGCTTTTTTTATTACTTTCTAACAAGAATAAGATTCTCTTGAAAAATGATAATTCAATAGTTATATTGATTTATTTTTGTTGAACTGTTTAAGATTTCTTTTACTCATTAATATTATATTTGATTAAGATAATTTATTGGGTAACTATATATTTAATTTGTATTCTTTTAATTTATATCTGTTTGGATTTATAAATAAACAATAACACTGATAGCGGACTCACACAAAGTACACCGGCAATGGCTGCAAGGCCTGTCACTCTATTATCACACTGCGTAGCACTACCTCACTCACGCAAGAGAGATCAAGGGATGAAGGAAGACACAGCCTCTTCCCTTGCTCCAGCCAAGCACACTGACCCACGTGACCCTAGAGTAGCGAGCACGTGTGCGCGCACGTGAAGCCACCCAAGTCCGTCAGGAAGGAAGTGATTGCGGTGGTGACAATATACCCTCGTGCCTGCCTGACTGGCTACAGGGAGGTAGAAACATGATCCCGATCGCTCGTGTCCTTCCGTAAACAATCGAGAGGGCTCGAACCCCAACCATAATGTTATTTAATCTATTTAAATGCCCACCTACCTTTGTGTCTATACTTGTAAGTATCGTTTTACGTGCCTACCTAAAATGCAATAAATTATCTGTTCATCTGTAAACACTCGAGAGGGCTCGAACCCCAACCATAATGTTATCTAATCTATTTAAATGCCCAACTATCTTTGTGTCTATACTTGTAAGTATCGTTTTACTACGTGCCTACCTAAAATGCAATAAATTATCTGTTCATCATCTGCTTTTTTGTAATAAAACTATTTCTATTTATTTTCACTAATGGCTGGTTGACGACGACGACGACAAAAGAGTAAAGTTACCACTTTGCTCATCCTCAATGATGACCATGATTGCGAGAGCAGGAAGTGCGATCCTATTTCGAATCCTGAATACATTCTCGTTTCACGATCAACACCCTTCAATGAGATCTATGATACCTTAATCTGCCACCCACGAGTAAGGACCAATTTCACCAAACTTTAATCCGTTCTGTTAATCGGAGATCAAAAATGGCGCCCGGTAGAAGCCGCCATGCATTTTGTATGTAATGTTTGTTTGTTGAAACCATGGTATAAACAATCCGAGGTTAGTAAATCGGCAGATTAAACACTTTGGTGAATTTCAGACTAACTCTGGCGCCCAAGTTTCATTCAAACTACCTGCTAATAAAGAAGAGTATGCCTACATCTTTGGGTAACACTTGTGGCACTTAGCACTGCCCACTGACCCGGCACCATTAGGCTACGGATTAACGACTAGCACGAAATTTAAATCTGCTGAAACCGGGCTTTAGAAAACGAGCGCATATTATGTATGCTTATATAAAAATAAGAATAAAATGAACACATTACACGCTGTTTTTTTTTATCGTAATTAAGTGTATAAGAACGCGAAAAACGTGCGTGCGTGGTAGTAAACCCGTTGATGGGATAATTGAAAGATGGCGAGCAAAACTGAAAAAAAAAACGTGCAGAAAAACTCAACTTATCTAAGGATCCACGCCTCTGGACCAAGGAGAAAGAGAGCAGTGAATAACCATTGGAAAATATTTAAAAAAACTTTTACGATGCTTAGGATAAAAAGCATTGAACCATCTTGTCATAATGATTAGAGAAGCTTATCATTCTACCTATATCTCGTACAAGAAGATTTAATTGAACCATATATAATTAAAATAATACTATGAACGATCTTAAAACGGTGTAACGCGATGATTAAACAGTCAATTATATCCCCATTTAATTACTTATTAAAAAAAATATGTTTTCGATGTATTCACGACAGCCCGGATGCGGTCGAGTATATAGACAGACTCTGTACTTGTGGCAAATATCCTAAAACAGTTCATACAACATTTATATTTAACTCGACTGTGCACATGTACATGTACATGTGTGGGTACGTCTTTTAACACCTATTCACTACACACTTTCAGTGAGGAAATTACCGTCAACTAGACTAGCAGTTACTGTCGCCATAGAGATGTATATTACGTATGACTAGACAAGACTACTGAGTGAGTACTGTTAGACAGGAAGTGGAAGTGAAGCTCACTCCTCAAAGAGCTCAAAATATGCAGCCCCGAGATATCTGCCAGACGACATGCTGTCTTGCTTTGCAAACACGCTCATGCATTTGCATCCACACTATTATAAAGTTGTTTACGGCCTTCTAGAATGTCAGTATAATATATTCCAAGACCTACATATATTGTCAGAGGGATGTGTGGGCACAAATAGACTCACACCCTGTCATTACGACTGGCGGACTAGACGCAAGAATTATGAATGAATACTATGCCACACAAGTTATGACACGCCTATGATTAATCCGGTAATGACACGGCAATATAGCAAATCGAGTATGGTGTTAAGTTACTCACGCCCTCAACGGTAATCGAGCCGATGTCGTTAGATAAACGCGGAGATATACAACGGCTGACGTGCGCAGACGCACGAGTAAATCGTGGTTTTCCGGGACGTTTAATTGCCGTATCGTCAGGTCGTTTTACGTATGAGGATGTATGCCGGGTGGCTCCGAAAAATAATGAGTTTCTCTTTTTTTTTTGCACGACAGCAACTCCCAGAGTTACCCGCACACAGTAAGCTTCTTACCTACATTTTATTGAAAAAACCACATCCTGAGAAGGTAAAATGCATTAGTGATTATGAAAATTAAACCAAATAAAATATGTACTACCAGCGATATATATTTATGACTGATTTGAATAACTTAAATTATTGTCATTGGAAAACCAACGAAAAAGCCAATGACCGGAGAAACAGGTATCATTTCGAACCACAAGCCTAGTCAAATTCAAAACAATATGACAGGAAGATAATAAAAAGTGAGAGTTGATTCCAATTTAATTAACCACCACGACAAATTTCGTTGGTATACTCATTCATTACAGTACATTTACGATAGCAAAAACTTACATAACTAAAACAATAATTTAATCCCCAAATTTCTTACATTATTCATCTTTTTCTTTTACATCAAGTTACAATAAAGGTCACTCACTATCTCATGACCAGCTGGCGTTATAGCGTCGCAACGTATAGTTAGCTATAATATGCATGAGGCTTTGTATAGTCAGTCAGTCAGTTATCTGACACGGACAAAAAGACGTGTGGTTACGAAACAATGAACTGACAGACAGAGTAGAAGTAGAGAGCCACAGTTCCTGTTGTTTTTCATCCCTCGCCTTTGTTGCGTGGAAACCTCACACGAAGCTTACGCCCTCTCGTCAGAGTAATTGTAGTAATCACGTGCAGCAGGGTAGGGGGAGGGGGGCAAAGACGAGCGGGTCACGTGACACGCATGTGGGGGGGGGGGGGGGGGGTGCACCTTGATCAGGAGCGAGTCTACATATTTACGACAAAAAGTGGATTTATAATTTCATGTGGCTCAAGAATGTATTTTTAGTCTAAATAATATAGGTAAACTTGTGGACAGTAATGCTTATCATTACAGGTTCTCGGAAATAGCTAAATGTCACATTAATAATTTTGCTTCTTCTTGAGTTACAAATAAGTTTTATGTGGAGGAGTCCTCAGAATTTTGGCTTTACATTTCATCATATTTTGTGGACGCCACTTATCAAGTTGATGAGCATGGATGTTGAGGAGGGGAAAAAGAGGAGAGAAGCAGAGGTATGGATAAGATGTTCGCTACGTGCATATCCGTTTGAAAGCACAATTTTTGAAATAAGAACTTTAGTATGGTGAATATTCCTCGGATCTAGGTGTACATCTGTTTATCATAGGCCATAGGTAGCTGATAGCGTGAGAATAATAAGGTTTCTCTTTCCTATAAGTATCTAAAAACGTGTTTCGAGCTGAAAATTTCAGAACCAAGTGTGGGTAGATGATTATAAGGTTACTACACTACACTCTGTGAACGTCGTGGATAAAATCATACAAGGCACTCAGTCAAGACAATGGCCAATACTATCATGTGTTCTATCTTTGTCTATAGTACAGCTACAGCCCGTGGCGTTTGTCCACTTATTTATACATACACACACGCGTTCCATTTCAAATTCCGTATATTCAGTCGCGAAAATACACATACAAACATATTTCACACGCTTTGCGTTCTTATACCATGCCGACTTATATGAAAATGTGGTTTGATAACTTTTATTTCATTATTTATTCGACGGCAGAAACGTGTTCACGCCAAACTTTGCATCTATTAAAACAGGAAATAACAGAAACAGAAAAGCAACCCTATAAATAAATAATAAAACAGTTTTAAGATGGCCATATTAACTAACATGCAATTAAACCCACCAGAGCTTTGAACTGGCCAGGTGCATGGGTCCTCCTAAACCATATCTATATTCAAATCGTTGTTTGTCTAGAATATAATTATAATAATTTTGCACTCTCATCAAATACGGGTATTCAAATAAGACAATCCATGTTGAAAGAGGTTTGTAAACTGCAGAAAACGACCCAAAAGTGAACGAATACGGATATTACAACTACAAACATTATCGGGTACTGAATTTCGCTTTGACAATTAAAAAAAGTTTATCGAACGCCCCCCCCCCCCCCCGTGTTTTACTCTTGTATCAACCCCACCCTTTTAAGTTGCGCTCCCTCATCTTACCGCACCAGTTTATGGTTCATTCTGAACTTGATTCTGAACTTATACTACTGAACTGAAAATTAATAATCAACTACGTACATATTATACACTTGTAAATTTGATGCATTAGTTAATTTCTAATTAGACTAAGCAGGGGCGCCGGGTTTTCCAAATTCCGAGGGGTGCTCAACTTAACAGAAAAGGGACTAAGCACGGGGGTTGGGGGCAGAGCCCCCAATAATAGCGCCGCAGACGAAAATTTTTAAACTCCGTTTTTAGATTGTTTGGTGCGTTCTAGAAAAAAAGTGGCTTGAATGCAATGCCAAAATAATGCATTTTCAATATATGTATACATATATAATAATGCCAAAAAAACATTAATTTAATCACATTGAAATTGTATCCAGGATGAAAATAGAAACATTATCGTAATTTTTTTTTTTTAAATTGAGACCTCAAAACTCGGATATATATGTATAATTTTTCTTTTAGTCTGGATATTTGGAGGGGTGCTGCGCACCCCTCCTAACAATCCGATGGGTGCTTTAGCCCCTGAGCACCCACATAGTCGGCGCCCCTGAGACTAAGAAATAATACGTTATCTAGAATACTAGATGTCAACCCTACACAATAAAATGTATTCCCTAGAAAGGTTTTTCATGCTAGTTTAATGCCTACAATGGAATAAATTGAAGAAAAAAATGAATCGGTCGCTGATCTCGCATCGCACCACACTCTTCATACGAATGAAACTATTACAAACAATTATTGATGATGAGAAACGAAACTAATTCTATCGATTGTATTGCTTACTGATTGGTGAATTAAATCGGAAACATAGTAGGACAGGTAAAACATTATAAGAACCTAGTAATTGGACTGTACACTGTTCCTTGTCACAACATAAAATTAAAACGCAATATTTCGAACCCTGATCAGAGCTCTTCAACAAGCGAAACCACTCTCAAACTCAAACTTAAAAAAAAGACGAACTCACACTTTCAGTGTGGTTTTGCCTCCTGTTGAAGAGCTCTGATCAGGGTTCGAAATATTGCGTTTTAATTTTATGTTGTGACAAGGTACAGTGTACAGTCCAATGACTAGGTTCTTATAACTGATTGGTGAATTAATATTGTCGGTTTCCGAATGGTCGGTCGCAAATCCCCCGAGAACGCACGAGCGTGAACTGGCCACGCAGCACAGTAGCATCGTGCGTGTTGCGGGTTGCCTACGCGTACTACTGCAGGCGCTCCACTAATTGAATAGGTACCTCGTCGCACGTCGCTTAGACTCGACGCTCTCCGACGCATGCAACGAGCACTATCGAGACAATCTTAGTAACTTGGTTAATGGACCTGAATCAGCTAATAAATCAACGTACCAATGAAATAGCCACGGAAGAAGGCGGTGGGCGGCCATTTTAGCCCGTAAGTTTCAAATTTTGACATTGTTTACATTGTTGTTGTGACTGTTGATGTGTAATTGCTTAGCGATAGGGGCTAAAATGGCCGACATTATCAAAAACCGGAAATGAGAATCGCAGACGCGTATTCCAAGTTCAAACCATGTTGTACGTACATCCAGATAGTTGTAAGTCCATGATTTGATCGCCATGGAGGCTCAAACACATGAGTGCGTAATTATGTATGTAAGTTTCTTATGGAGGTGGCTCGCTATTCATTGTTATTTTGGTAGCATCCAGCCACCACTACACTTCATATCCAGCTGTGTATATAAATAGTTTTGAAGATAAGTGAATGATTCATATATTACACGAGCGTACACTGTATTTATGGAATAGTCAAGTCCCTCCCTCAACACTTGATATGCTGCAACACTATTTTACACAATTGCATTATTAATATTTTTTAATGGCGTTGGTAAATTCATAGAAAACTAAACTGTCGTTTGTCTTCAATTAATTTTACAGCAATCCCCATTTAAATACAAACTACATAGGAAAGAGACTCTAACAAAATTGACTTTTTTAATTAAGCGAACATTTAACAAACCTTCTGCTTGCGTTGACTATTTTGAATGATACATAAATTAAAGAGGGATTACTGTAATAAATAAAGTAGATGAAAATGATATCAAACTAAAAAAAATGTGGTCGGAAGTATTCTAACAATTCATGGATGTGTATACATTGTAAGCCAGTTGTGAGTAATTTCGAACAAAATAAATACTATGTGCTATGGTTTAGATAGAACTTATTTTGGTACCTGACTGTACTACCTTACAATTAATTATTAATGCTCCACGGAATGAAAGGGAAGGATATCTGAGCCTGTCTCTCGCAGGGTTCCCACGACCGAAACAAAAAACATTACCAGATATCCCAACACCGACCGAGGGTGTTGCCGTGTTGGCGCTAACGAGACTAATCGAGACGATGAGTGGGCGATGAAACTCGATACCGGAATTACGTAGACTGACGGGGTTATTTTAGAAGGGGACGTTGACGGAGGACAAAGACGAGAATAGATGCGGGTCAGAGCCTAAGAAGCCGAGGGATGTGGGTTCGAATCCCGCATAATGCATTAATTGATTATTCCAAGTTGATCCGTCTCCACACACAACCAACGAACCAAATCTTCATTCTGCTTCCAATGCAGAAGGTCCCGGATTCAAATCCCGCTTCAGGCAGAAGTTTTTTTAACTTCTACTTCTTGGCTTAGGAATAAGTAAACGGTGACTTTGGAGCCGTCCTAGCAACGAAGCACTCAATAAATTCAAAGTTGTTCTGAATCGGCCTTGTTGAATCTGGCATTTGTCCGCAGGTGTTCGCACTGTCCAATCACTGATTCATATGTTTCGTATTTGAAATATCGATCTTTGATTGGTTATCGCTCACTCGTCGATGGTGTTCGAAGCCTACAGGGTTGGTTTAGTCACTTTAAATTAAAGTCCCCCACTGCAAATCAGTTTTGTTACTGAGTGGGTATAGACTCTAAATGTGAATTTATTTATATTTTATTTGAATAAAATACACATTAGCGATGTAAGTTCTGTATCATACAGAATCCGATAGAGATGGCTCAGCGGTAAGACGCAAGACTCTAATCTGGAAGGTCGCCGGTTCGATTCCGGCCACCGGCAGTTCAGACTGAAGGTTTTCTCGAGGTTTTCCTCAGTCGTAAAGGCGAATGCTGGGTTTAAGCCATGCTATCAGCCCTCGGACATTCCTTCCCAACTATCCAAACACATTAATTTATAACTACAGTTATTAGTCACCTGAAGACGGGCACATCAGGTAAAGTTGGTGTGCACCCTATAACAGGGATTTCTATGAAAAATTATCATCATCATCATCATCATACAAAACGCCTTATTTTCATGCCAGTCTCACAGTAAGAATAATTAAACATACAAAATTAACGCTTTGTTCGCAGCAGTAAAAACCTAAACAAAATCGGAGTATGCGAGCAAGCAAGGGGTACAATTTTCAGCTGCACAATTCCGCATCCGTGCGTGCGCATGTGAACCGCGCTCAACACCCCGTGAACGTGTGATAAGGGCCCCACCGCGTCCGTGCGAGCGCATGTGAACCGCGCTCAACACCCCGTGAACGTGTAATAAGGGTCCCACCGAGAGGTAATTACAAGTCTATGTGTTAGCGACTAGTTATTGGGCGCCCAAGGCGACGGCCGACCGTATAGTTTTCTATGTGCGTGTCGGGAGGCGTCGGCGGGCTAACGATATGATATACCCGCACTCCGTCCATCCGTAGACAAATTGGGAAACAAACAATACCATGCGTCACTCACTCTATTTCTGGTGCACACACACAAACACTTTTTATTACACACAATGTCGAGGAGTGATAAAATAAAATAAAATAAAATAACGCTCCCCTCCCACCCCACCCCCAGTATTAAAATCTCATCATCGCCGAAAAAAAAAGTAAAATATTTTTATGAAATTCGTTGAAATTTGCTATGGGACGATCCAACGATTACAGAGAAAACAAAAACATGGCGATCACGAGTCTCTGTAGAACGGAACGAAACCACACAATCAAATACAATGATCATCACTTTTTAGTGTGGCTGACTGGCTGGTTGGCGTGTCTGTAGACGCATCCACGCATTATGTCTAATCTCACATTTCCTGCAGCACGGGTACATTACCTATGAAAAAAAAAAACCTACAGAGCACCGGTTGCATGATGCCAGTGTTAAGATAAAGAAGTTAGCTTCGTTATCGACCTCAATTAAAACGAATCTAGATAGCACTTCATTAGAATTTGCATTGAACACAAATTAGTAATCTGTATAGTAATCGCTCTGCACTCTATAATCATGATGATCGGTTACACAAAATTAAGCGGTGATTATCGTTATGAACGCGCCTAATTGAAAAGGTGTTTATTTCGATCATGCGACATCAACTTTACCATTACATTGATTGGTGAATCTTCGATATTCTGCACTCACTAAAACATGAAGGATCATGGTATTCGGTAGCAGAAAGAATCTATAATGATAGTGACATAACACCACGAGAAGCATTGGTAAATGCTAAGATAGCTGGTATACCTCGATTAAATTATCATGGAAACTCATGCGGTAAGGAATGTCCAAGTTTGGTCCAAGTACTGTTTTAAGAGTTTAACCCCAGTGACGACAGAAACTTGTCAAGAATGTATGAGAAAGAAACCACACTTGAACCCTCCGAAAAACCAGTATACTCAACTACAGTGCTTGCTGAAGCATGAAGTGACTTAAAAACTAATTCGCTAGTGAGTGGCCAATGCGTGGGCGTTCGACTGCATCGTCTACACTCTATACACCGAATCACAGTGCACTGGTGCAAGACAGCAGAACAAACCAAATCTAACATAAACTTAAATACAAATAAATATATATACATTTTTGAATACTGATTTTCAGTGGGAGACATTTATATTATTTATTATGTGCTTCGTTACAACGACTCCAAAGTCACTGTTTACAAGAACCATATCATACAGATAGATTATTTATAGTCAAGTTCCAAAGAAAAAACAGTGTATTATTAATTTTAAATGACGGATTACGTGGTGTTTTAAATCAAATCAAATAGAAAATACATTACATTGTATTGTACATAGACCCACAACGGGCTCATCAATACCTAACCGTAGTATGAATAATAAAATATGTAGTGAAATTGGATAGATTGGTTTTGGACTGCGCTATGCATGGCGCCATTGGGTTTGAAAACCCAATAAACCCAATGATGGCGCCACTCCAGACGACATGTTACTGTCATGCAATAAAAGACCATCGCCCATGCATACATGCATTTATCGCTTGTAAACTTTATGATTATATTATATAGAATAGATCCTGTCCTGAATCGAACCCACAACCTCTCGTATACACTAGAAAACAATGCCACGACAACTGTTTTACATAAAGAGGGGTGGGGCTTTTCTTATACACGAGCTCCTAAATAAATGTGTGTGTTATTGCAGTTACTACCCACACAATTACAAGGATTGGTTCGCACCGGGGGACGTCAATACGACATTAGTGACCTCGCTATAAATACTTTCCAGTTGAATAACAGGCGGGAACAGAACCCACACCCTCCAGATTTAAAAACTTAAGTATATTTTCAAGGGGACTTCGATCCTAAGATGGTATCAGCTATCAATATATTATATTACAAGCGTGTGTTAATGTTATAAAACCTTTGTTGTTATTTGAATAAATATGCACATATCAAAACAAAGAAAGTGCACGCCAATTAACTTTATTTGGTGTTCAATATGTAGTATGTACCTTGTTTGAAAAGCAAATGAGTTCCGTATTCCGATTTTCGGTTTTCTTACAACTGCGCACAAGAACATCGAAAAGTTGATAAAAACGCCCAATTTAAAAAAAAAGAAAACACTGATTATGAGTAAAGTGATTTTAAAAAAAAAGCATTTTTACGAAATCAGATAATTAATTTTCATAATATCATATCTTGGCTTGAATAAGTAAATAGATTTAGAATTCGGTATCTTTGATTACACCGCGTAGTTATTTATGTTTATGTTGATCAATCATTCACGAGTTTTCAGATATAAGCAAAAATCCTGAAAACCCTTGCCCTAGTCTATAAACCACACCATTGAATGTTCGTTTTAAAACATGAACTAACTTCGGACCGGTATCGAGCGGTCCAAAGACTGCGATCCAACTGGACTGACCTAGCCACGCCCCCCAAGGTATCATGTGGGCAGACCCGCAAAGAAACCCTTCACTTTGTAATCTTATGCTTTGTTTAATCTCGTGTTAAATTTATGTAAAATATTTCTTTAAAGAAGGGGTTTGGTCATCCTATCCTCGCTCTCCGCGCCGCTCTCAGAAGATAACTAACTTCTTTGGTGTAGTAATGTGCAGTATTATATCGAGGCTGGTTTACGGCTCTCCATCCATCCAGCTTGAAACGATAATAACGAAGCGGTGCCGTTTTGCAGACCGCGCGTTTTGCACGCTTGATAATATTCCTCAGAGATATTTTATATTCCAAATCACTGTCGATTCAACGAGCCATCTTTAGGTGTTAGATCTTATGTTAAAACTACGACAGGTGGCGACACCTGCATTTTAATGAAGGTGCATGCATCGTTCTCGTATGCAAGATGGTACAGGTCCACTAGAAATGTTATGACTCTACAGGACATTTTTGTAAATTTACACGAGTACCGTTTAAAATAACGCATATTCCGCTAACAAAACAAGAAACCAAGTTGATCGAAGTCACGAACGTCTACGTAAGAACCTGATACCTACATAAATTAATAAAATGTATATAATTATTTTGGTTTAAACAAAATAATACGTGTTATTATTTTAGAATGTATTAATTCGGTCAGTCAGCTCATTTGCTGTTGAACAGCCTAAACAGCAATATTAGTGCAACGAAGCTAATCGAGACGACGTCCGGTTTCTTCGCGAATATCAATTATACCATGAGTGCACCGCACGTAAATACGATCGACAAGTAACGACGCCATGATAAATGATTAAAGCGCCTTGCGGGTACCGGTCACCTCGCTCCGTTGCATGACGGGAAACAGCGGTACAAACAACTTTCCAGTCACCCTGTGGCCGGTAATGGAAACGATATGTAAGAAATGTGCATCCAATTAAAATTCCTAATGAGAATAGGATTAATTTGATCGTCCCACGACGGACGGCATCAAATAACAAAACAACAAGACGAAAGAAAACACCACCACTCGCCGCGGTCTATCTGTTGTGTGTTGTAAACGGACTCTATCGAGCGTCGACCCAAGGTCTCGTGGTTTGTGTTTTCACACCTCTTTGTTTGCTGGCTCGAACCAACAGTACGAGTACGAGCCATCTAATTGTGGGCCTAGTTTATGCGCATATTTCCGACACTGCCTGTGGCGCAAGTACAATGTAGCAAGCGGTGAGCCGGTGATGTTGTGTTTAGATGGGCACCAATGGCACCTTGCTTGCTGCACGAGCGTCTTCGCCTTCTAGTGGAGGGGTTGGGCAACGCGTGGAGGCTTCGCAGACGGTCCAGGGAGTCGAACTCGGACCCCGTCGAACATTTAAACAAAACCCGAATCATAAATTGAAAGAAATGTATCTATATTTGACCTAAACACCTGATTATGGAATATTATATTGGTTCCGCGGTAATACGCTAGATAGTAGGGTTCGGGAGGTAAGATACCGGTAACCGGTAATCCTGACTGAAGGGATTTACGTTGTTTTTCCTCAGTCATAAAGGTGAATGAACTAGTTAGTCGCCCGAAGGGGAAAGATGGTGTGAAAACTCTATACATCAGGGACTCCTACTAAAAGATATACATTATTCGATTGCGATTCAATAATACATAACAAAAATCCAAACACTTTTAGCTGATTCGGTATAACCTTATGGTCTACAGAAGATAAATATATATTTCTAGATGGGAAACGCCGATTTATGGTAGATATATATTCACCATAACTGATGTGATGACTAAAGGTATGATATGGTAATTTGATACTTGCGATGCATAATCTACAAGAGCTGTTTACGCAGTTAATCTTAGCATTCCTCAACCACTTTCATCGGTAAGCTACAAATTATCCTCGAGCCAGCAGCAATAGAAAATAAATAGTCGTTGGCCACAACTATGTATTTAACGACACATATTTATCTATACGTATGTACTTCAGTTCAATATAATGTATTGAAATGACCAAGGCAGGTTGTTTACACGCATACAGACGACTTTATTAAACTCAAATGTCGAATCTACTTGCAGATAAGTGTCATAAAAATACCCACTAGAATACGATACAATCTCTGGCTAAAACAGCATTTATATAGACTTGGCGAGTCGATACCAGTTTACCTTGCTGAAGGTCTCCGGATCGACCCCCTCTCTTTCCTTACGTAGGCATGAATACTCCTTTCACATTATTGTTATCTTAGTTGAAACAACCGTGATCGACTCGGATCTGAAATTATGCAGCGTCAAACGGAATGAATTTGTTTCTCAGTACCTATAATAAAGAATACGACCATACAACTTTGTTATCCTCATTACAAACTGTCAAAAGTAAGAATCTATAAGCCTGCCTGACCACAAGGGCGATATTATGTTATTGATTTACTGAGTTTTACAATACTTCACTGAACAATGTGCAAATTTACTCAAAATAATTGTAATTTAATCTAGTGTTTTAGTTACTCCAGAGCGAAAACTGCAGATACAGTTGACGCGTATTTAAAAACACGGTACAGCAAGTACCTTCATTACCTTCTATACTATTCATCGGTCGGTCGTTCAGACTGATAGAAGGGATCGTAAATAACGTTAAATGTTTATTGTTGTTTAACGACCTAGGTACTCAACAACGAGATTATAGGGTGCCGCCTCTTTATGACTGTATGTTCGATTCTTGTTACTTTATGTCTCTATTCTTGGAATCATGCTATACGATACGAGACCATGAGGAGTGATGGATGAAGATGAAGGATTATTAGACAAAAACCAATACCTTATATGCGGGATTCGAACCCACGTTTCTAAGTGGCGTATGCGCTTAGGACCTGCGCCCCATTATGAGCTACCGCGAACGAAAGTTTGTCACAAACAAGTTGAAAAAAGTTAGAAGTTAATTTAAGGTTGTTGGTTCTTATCTTCAAATTCACATTAAATATCTTCATTTTGAAACTATGCGAGGTCAGATATAATCAAAATCTACGGATATATAAAACAAAATGATGTAAAATGAAGACAATTTGAGATATTATTGAAATTGTCTAATTTATCCAAATCAAATTTATCCATTTTGCATATTTTTTGGGGAATGTCTGTAATCATGATAATACCCCGCATCAATCCAAAACATTGATGACGAATGTAATTTTCCAGATACGAACAACACAACCTAAATCCACACGCTTTTCTGATATTTGTGTCAAACACAAATCGACTCGTATATCCCAGAGGTAGCCCCGACCCTGTAGCCCAGACCCCCAAAACAGGGAGATAAAAATTCTCAAAATTAATTACACAGTTTGGCGTGCAGTGGGTACGCGAACCCTGACAATGCACCACCACTGTGGAATGCGAAGGTAATGTACACTGTATAACAGGCGGTGGTAATCTACATGCCACAGCATATATCGTTACGATCTACAATGATTTAGTGAGGTGTGAATTATAATACACGGAATTATTCTCGGTAGGTAAAGCTATCAACATTTCAAACACCTGCAAGTAAATTATATACGCAACGGATAATTACTAGACGAGGAAAAACAATACATTGATACCGTGTTAGTCACATCGTTAACAAGTCGATCGCCTCCAGGTACTCTTATCCTGACAAACATTCCTCCCTCCCTCAATCCATCCCCTCCTGTATTGAGACGTTACATTACAACCCTCTATTTCGAAATGTTTCCAATTTCCAACCGGCTGTTTTTTGTATCTGCATATCATTATTTATTTATTAATTATTTGTATTCATTACAAAAGTGAATTGAATAGGGGTTGGCAGAAAAGAGCACAGCTCCAAACACACAAGAGTGACTGCCAACCCATCTAAAATAGCAAATATCAATCTAGCTTAAAGTCAATTGTTATCTGGAAACAACCTGTTACTCTCAGAATAATGGGAAAGTAAAAATAACGTTCTACAAGCAAATAACAATTACATAACATTTTATGGAAGGATGTTCCATATCCGCTATAAAAGTGTGCAAAAGATACAGGTCTGCCATCTTTTATTTACTTAAGATAGTACAATAGCGCAATCTACAATGACTTTGAACCGTGAAAAATAAACACACACATATTTAATCATTGATATGCTCCTAAAATTTATGAACAATGATCAATGAAATATCCCATTCGTATGGAAATAACTCTTATAGAAAACTAACACCGACAGCTTAATTATTTTTGTTATTTAGTTAATAATTAGTATTAATATATACTAATAATAATTGTATATATTATTTCCTCATATTAATTAGGCTATGTAAATCTCTATTCGGTCGGTAATTCATTATTTCATTGTTCGAGCCATCGATTCATCACAATCGAATCTTTTTGGAAGAAATTCTTTGTTTTGACGAAATCTCCGCAGATCATCTTTATAAAATGGCCACCAAGTATATGTTTACCATATCCTATATTGGAACAGTAGTGAGCTTACACTACAGTTTGATCACAGCTACAATTAAACAAATCTTTACACAACAATACGGATGATGCCTATAACAATGTGCTACAATGTAATGTACATCTCAGCTTAAAGTCAATTGTTATCTGGAAACAACCTGTTACTCTCAGAATAATGGGAAAGTAAAAATAACGTTCTACAAGCAAATAACAATTACATAACATTTTATGGAAGGATGTTCCATATCCGCTATAAAAGTGTGCAAAAGATACAGGTCTGCCATCTTTTATTTACTTAAGATAGTACAATAGCGCAATCTACAATGACTTTGAACCGTGAAAAATAAACACACACATATTTAATCATTGATATGCTCCTAAAATTTATGAACAATGATCAATAAAATATCCCATTCGTATGGAAATAACTCTTATAGAAAACTAACACCGACAGCTTTCTAACCTTACCAAAGAACCTCACCCGAAAGATATTTCTTTCTCACGCAGTTAAATCAAGGCCGCCAACTCGAAGATATTTTCTTCTTCTGTGCCAAGTTTTGTCTCTGGATTGTCATAGCAAACGCTTAAATAAGCGACATCGATTAGAAGGAAACGAACAATGTGGGTTTCGTTAATTGACTACGTTGATTGAGATAGTCCTACGCGTAACCTTTATTAATTGTCCCGTGTTTATGTGCAGAGAGGCCTATCGCAAAGATGAGGCGCGCGAACACCCGATTTTGGTCTGTTAGTGTTAATATTGCTTTAAAGTTTAAAATGTGTTAAAATTGCCCCAAATTTAAATCACAATACGTCATCCTGTGGAGAATTTAGTGCTCTTTATTATGAATGTTTCTTTGTTTCAATCAAAATTTCCGTTTTTCATATGTTTTCTTAATTACCTTTTATAATGTGATATGATGTTGCTGGACACCTTTCACAATCACACCTAATTAAGAACATCTGCAAAACGGAACTGTTGATTGGAATAAAAAAAATTCGTAAGAAAGAGAATTCATGTTTGTATGGGATGACATATTTTTTTTTTGGGGGGGGGGGGGGGGGGGACAATTTAAAACCATTTTAAAACAATTTTAACAGAAGGATACCGGGTGTTCCTCAAGGTGGTAGGTGAATCGATGCCGTGGTAATGAAGAGGGATATTTTACGTTCCTGTCGAAAGACGACAGCGGCATCACTTTCACCAAAGTCGATTAATCGAATTCCAGGTGTCATAATAGGTCAGTGGTTTCGCAATGGCGGCGATCTTCGCCCAGCCAGAGCAGAGGTTACGCTAGGCTAGTTGGTAAGACATTAATTATATACTTGATGGCGATTATTTAACACCAATAACAATTTGCTTGTTTGCTTGTCAATTGAGCTGGGAGAATCCGAGTACCTTTTTCAATAAGAAGTGATGATCTTCTTATAAAAATTACAGAAAATCACAAAAATAAAAATGTTACGATAATAAAGCAAAGCAATATTGATTGGAAACTCATTTCCAACTATGGTGGGTCGAGTGTTATTTCTGACACTATGTATAGGGTCCATCAATAGTTTGCCATGCCCAACGTTTATTTCTTATTTACATAATTAAGTAACCACAAAAAGAAATTAACATAAAGTGATCAATTGTATTCAATCCTTGTTCCTTTTAGTGAGACGAACATTTCGAATCCAAGTTAGTAATAATGTAACAAGAACCAGTGCTACTAACATAACGAACCGGGTGATAGTTGTTATGTTGGCTGCATTGTGTCGTCGACTCATTTACTCTTATCGCAATCAAGCCTCTTGACTATGACATCATAATGCAAAACATCCAATCACACCTTTCCTATGAACATACCCGCCACTTCTGAAAGTGTGTGGGATAAGTGCAAAGAATCCAATCACACGTATTCTACAAACATACCGCCACTTCTAGAAGTGTATGTGATACTGATAAGCCAAGCATAGTACATCACTAATGCAAAACAAAACAACCAATTACACTTATCCTCACAAAATATCTCACTTCTAAAAGTGTGTGTGATAAGCTCAGAATAGCACATCACCAATGCAAAACAACCAATCTCACATATTCTAAAAAAAAAAAAACACTTCACTTCAATAAAGGTATGTGTGATGAGTTCAGCTCAGTGCAGCATAAATGCAAAACACCCAATCACACCTTTTCTCAACGAAAAACATGCCTCACTTCTATAAAAGTGATATACATCATTAATCACACCTTTTCTCTAAAATAGTGCCCTCTATACATCATTCCTCGATACAAGCTTATTAGCTATAAATGTTTATGACATCATTAATGCAAAGCATCAAATCACACCTATCGTCTCCAAACGAACTAATTAATACCTCCAACATCATTTCTCGATAAGCTTAGCTCAATGTTTATGACGTGCCATGTTAAATACACAATCAATCCGGTAATATGCAAATTTCTATCACACAAAGTGGCGTAATTCCCAGTTCACTAATGGAAAAATTCTGTTTCGGAACGGAATAAAGATAAAAGTCTGATGTATGGGCTTCTTGTGGCACTCCGCTTGCATGCACGGCAGATCTATGTGAGAAGAATTGGGAAAAGAAAAACAAGAAGCATCCCTAAATGAAGGTGGTGGCTAAAAAGAATTGCCCCACTAGAGATAAAATTCTTAAATTAGAAACAAGTTTATCGCTGACGTAAAAGTAATGGGACTTTGGAGCTGCTGGTATGAAATCCTAACCAGAACATTCCTGCATGACCCGTGGGTTCCCAGACACCCTCGCTTTCCTTCCTAATATACTCGGCATGACCATTACGGTGTGGGTAAACTCGTGCATTATCTCAATTGGTCCGTCCTGAATCATTACATGAGATAACTAGCACCACAGCTCCTCAGCGCCAGAGGAATGAGTCACACACCGGCAATAAATTGAGAGAGGTGCTTGAAGAACTATTTCAGTGGGTATACACTCCCCACACCTAGAAGCTATAGATAAGAAAGTTGATAGACACTCTCCTTTCTCAACCTTGGTCTCATCTCCACATGGAAGAACTCTTCCAAATAAACTGATCAAAACTACAAAACTAGAGAAAACTAACTACATTTCAGTAAAATGTATCAATTGTTACCACAAAATATATGATTGCGCAAAATTATTCCAAATTTTTTCTTCCACGGGAGTTA
Organism: Isoperla grammatica; assembly: GCA_945910005.1. NCBI lineage: Eukaryota > Metazoa > Arthropoda > Insecta > Plecoptera > Perlodidae > Isoperla > Isoperla grammatica. The sequence continues at coordinate 49,502,373 of OX246740.1, forward strand.
ATCATGAAATCTAGAATGAAAACAGAACATTCTTTGGGAGGAATGATCCAAATATATCAATCAGAATAGAAATGAAAAATTGTCGGATAGTTGTCATCACTGTCAAGAACCACCAACAAGAGCTAACTTTGCATGAATCCTATATCGACTTACACAAAGGTGATTGTCGACATGTCCAAGATTTAAAAAAATTCAACAACAATTAAAATTGGCAACAAAACTGCTTTTATACAACCAAAAATGTGACTGAACGAGGTAAGCGAACGTGTGACACCTGTATTTGTCACGAGAGGAGTTGCAGAAGGGAGGGAAAAGAGGGAAACACGCTAAAACGATTTTAATCCACAATTCCCACCTTCCCCCTCCCGTTCGCTCCACCAGCAGTTGCAGAATTTCAATTCAAAATTACACCACACAGATCTTAGTTTGCACGTTTGCACGAGGTTTCTAGACCGCACAACCTCGTCCTCTCATCTTGTCTCTCTTGCACATTACGTGTCCACGTTCAAGCTGTCTCCCTCTACCAATTATTGTAGGTTTCATTTCTTATTATTTATAATTGTAAGTTAGGTGATTTTATTTCCAGAAGGAACTTAATGTCGGCAGGTCGAGGGTAGGCGGGTGCATTGCCCTATCGCACCGGCCTAACTTACAAACTAACTTCACTGGACAAAGAATTTACTGACACGGGTCATACGATTGAACAAAGTGCATAAACCTGAATGTACTACAACAAAACAACCATGAAAACACGTAGAAAAGTTACGTCTAGGATCACGTCGAACGCAATATTCGTAGACCCCCTGTATCCTAAGAAGCTCCTTCTAGGGCCGCACTCCACTCACTCCGACAGTGTTGCCAACCGAAGACCAGACCGCTTGAGTCAGGTGCGAATCAAGGCCATCGAGGCGCCATGGTCCTCACTTCGCTCTAACAAGACCGAAGAAAAAACCTTTCGGCTGGATGACTGAGAAGCAACGCAACGCAACGCATCGCGCAGCGCAGCTCTTGTGTTCCTAAATCAGACAGATGGAGAAGAACGCCTCGGGGTGAGACAAAAAACATTGTAACACCTTGTGTTGTGCGTTGAGCGCTGGCTGCTACACTCCTGGCAGGGTAGGCGTTCACACCCTACTACTACACTCCTGGCAGGGTAGGCGTTCACACCCTACTACTACACTCCTGGCAGGGTAGGCGTTCACACCCTACTGCTACACTCCTGGCAGGGTAGGCGTTCACACCCTACTACTACACTCCTGGCAGGGTAGGCGTTCACACCCTACTACTACACTCCTGGCAGGGTAGGCGTTCACACCCTACTGCTACACTCCTGGCAGGGTAGGCGTTCACACCCTACTGCTACACTCCTGGCAGGGTAGGCGTTCACACCCTACTACTACACTCCTGGCAGGGTAGGCGTTCACACCCTACTACTACACTCCTGGCAGGGTAGGCGTTCACACCCTACTGCTACACTCCTGGCAGGGTAGGCGTTCACACCCTACTGCTACACTCCTGGCAGGGTAGGCGTTCACACCCTACTACTACACTCCTGGCAGGGTAGGCGTTCACACCCTACTACTACACTCCTGGCAGGGTAGGCGTTCACACCCTACTGCTACACTCCTGGCAGGGTAGGCGTTCACACCCTACTACTACACTCCTGGCAGGGTAGGCGTTCACACCCTACTACTACACTCCTGGCAGGGTAGGCGTTCACACCCTACTGCTACACTCCTGGCAGGGTAGGCGTTCACACCCCATGTCTGGAGCTACACTCCTGGCAGGGTAGGCGTTCACACCCCATGTCTGGAGCTACACTCCTGGCAGGGTAGGCGTTCACACCCCATGTCTGGAGCTACACTCCTGGCAGGGTAGGCGTTCACACCCCATGTCTGGAGCTACACTCCTGGCAGGGTAGGCGTTCACACCCTACTGCTACACTCCTGGCAGGGTAGGCGTTCACACCCCATGTCTTGAGCTACACTCCTGGCAGGGTAGGCGTTCACACCCCATGTCTGGAGCTACACTCCTGGCAGGGTAGGCGTTCACACCCCATGTCTGGAGCTACACTCCTGGCAGGGTAGGCGTTCACACCCCATGTCTTGAGCTACACTCCTGGCAGGGTAGGCGTTCACACCCCATGTCTGGCGCTACACTCCTGGCAGGGTAGGCGTTCACACCCCATGTCTGGAGCTACACTCCTGGCAGGGTAGGCGTTCACACCCCATGTCTTGAGCTACACTCCTGGCAGGGTAGGCGTTCACACCCTACTGCTACACTCGAGTCAGGGTAGACGTTGACACCCTGTCTTCAGCTACACTCCTGGCAGGGTAGACGTTCACACCCCCTGTCAGGAGCTACACTCCCGCCAGGGTAGGCGTACACACCCATAGAGTAGGTATACCTGCTCTAAGTTCACACCCCATGTCTTGAGCTACACTCCCACCAGGGTACACGTTCACACCCTTAGAGTAGGTATACCTGCTCTAAGTTCACACCCCATGTCTTGAGCTACACTCCCGCCAGGGTACACGTTCACACCCTTAGAGTAGGTATACCTGCTCTTAAGTTCATACCTCATGTCTTCAGCTACACTCCCGAAATGGTAGACGTTCACACCCTACTGCTACACTCTAGTCTAGCCCTATAGTGATACCCTCTTATCTGGGTACACGTTAACACCTAGTGATGCACTTTTTTGAGGATAGACATAGACACCCCTGGACCCATGTGCTACCCTCTTGTGAGGGGTAGCCGTCGACACCTTTTTATAGGTATTGTACCGCTAACGTTGAACTACAGCTACACTCTTACCAGGGTCCGCGTTGACACCCTAGTTGTTGCATCCGCTTCAGCTACTGTCTAATCAGGGTAGTCGTTCACACCCTAGGACGGTCTTGTACCCCTAACCTTTGTGCTACACTCTTTGTCAAGGTAAGTAATAGATTCATTTCATCTTTCACCTTGACTAATAGGGCGTTGATGCCGCATACCACATTATTGAAGAGCAAGTTGCTGTATTGTTACATTCATCACAGAACCAGAATAATTATCCGTAAAGCCATCAGAACTCTGAGAAACGTATCACTTATGTCCGTGATCGTAGACAATCATCACAGCCGTTGTCAATAAGTAACTATAATTTATTGAAAAAAGCTCTGAAAAACCAAGATAGCCGAGTAAAACTAGTCGTTAACTTAGCTTAACTACCATCGGGTCTACTATGACTACCTACTACTCTTTTACGAAAAAATAAATAAGAAATAATAATTACACATAATGCATAATGCATTATAGTTGAAGGTAATGCGACGACAATTTTAATTTTTCTTGAACACGCACACTGTAAAAATGGGGACTTTGAAATCGAGGCGTCGGGTTTTAAAAAATATGTTACATTTATATGTTTGGTTCGCTTTGCCAGCCAATACTTACATATCGCATGCGATGTACGGAATTCAACATCGCGGAGGAAAAATTGGTACTTAGTACTTAGTCCGAGGAATGAATTGTCCCTGGACAGGTATACTTCCTAAAACAATTTGTTAAATTACCAACAACATAGTAAAATTGTAAATAAACATTGTAGAGAAAACGTAAGTGGGAAGCCGTTCGCGATAGCTCATGCGGTTAGGGCGCAGTCCTAAACGTAAGGGTTCGAATCCCGTATAATGCATGGTTTCTTGTAACTGTCCATCATCTTCATCTATCCCTCCTCATCGTCTGGAATAGTGACTACACAATAATAGAGACGTACAACAATCACCATCATCAAAGTGTGAAACGGCGGCACCTTCTCGGATTACACTATCATAATTCAATCGTCTCGATAAGCCCGGTTGTCGAACGAACCCCGCCCCTTCCATCAATCACCGACTAAGCTGTTTGACTGGCAAAGTGACAAGTTACTTGCGGCTCAGTCACAACACCTCGTTTCCCTGTGATCGGTACAGGAGTAGGAGTAGAGACACCGATAATAGCTGGCTCGCCTCGCCAACCGACTCGGATGAGAATAGCTTTGTGTTGTAACGATTCTGTTGTTTATTTTGGTGCGAGTCATCATTCATCCATCAGTTCGGTTCGTTTCGTTCGTATAGTCCTTCTCGATGTTGATATATTCTCTAGCGTGCTCTAGCGTTCTCTCTCTCACGGCGAGTCGGTCAGTACGCTTCGCTCGTGCGCCCGACTTCGACACCAAACTCACACATTCTTATCAATTATTATTATTTTAGAATTTGGTAATATTCACATTATATACAAAAATGTATAAAATACACCTTTTAAACCTAGATCATAATCGTCACTTGAAGTTTGAATTGTCTCTCCACTCAGTTATATTATACAAGAACTGTTACGATAACGAAGCTCGTATGTCTATCGACACTTTTCAATACTTGTAATTTGTTTAGGTAATTTTGTCTCTATGTGTCGTTTAATTTGTATGTGATCATAATTTCTGTATCAGGCTAAAGGCAATGGCCTTACTTTCAATAAATAAATAATAAATACACGAACTGATTTTCTTCATTGCTTTGATGGAGGCTCTCAATTCACTGGTTACAGATACACAATGAAGTATCATGCATGCGGATACATTTAAATCGCACTGGTTTTGAAATGTTTATTATCACTATTATTAATAATAAATACATTAATTTCATAGAAAATAATTGTTGATCAGGACATTTCGTCGCGACGATAATTGAACGCGTTCTCGTTTATCTTTCGGACCAAAACTATGATGGGCTATCATCAGAAGCAATATATTGATATGATAGTAAAGACTAAACTATAAACACATATTATTGTAAGCAATTGCACCAACAGAGATGGCGCGTTGGCTCCCATCATCAGGCACAGCGGCAATCAAACGTGTTGCTTTAGGTATTCTCTTGGTCATAAAACACGGACGCTCCTCAGGGTGAGTCGTATAAACACAGTAAAAACAGCCCTCGGACATTCCTTCCTCTCAACGGTTTTATTAAACGAGATACATAAAAGTATCCAACTGCCTCAACCGGACATGTAATCCAGCACATAAGAAACGAAAGAAAAGCAAACATAAAACTCTAGCTAGATAATAGTGTGGAAGCTTGTGTACTTCATCTAGTTTACAGTGAGAAAACGTATGATATTAGTATGAATAAACTACGTAAACTTTTTAATGAACATACTATACTGTAGTACCTACAGTTGAAGTTTTGAAAACGTCATCCAATTAAACTGTGGATGAAAATATGAACGTAATTAAATTCTAGATAACTGTGTCGAAGCTTGTGTATACTTCATCTAGTTTACAACGAGAAAACGTATGTTATTAGTATGAATAAACTACATAAACTTTTTAATGAATATACTACACTGTAGTACCTACAGATAGAAGTTTCGAAAACCTCGTCCAATTAAATTGTGGATGAAAATATAAACGTAATTATGTTTACTCTGGCCATGGGCATACAAAGAGAAGAAGTAGCGATAACGAAGTAAAGATAACGATCAACTGTTTGCAATGCGACTGAAATTTGTCACTCCTTTTAATTTATGCGACTAGAAATATGTGCGAGTTAACAACCAAAATTCAAAGACACGGAGAATGTGGATGTTTGTAAAAGAACAGGTTGCTTACATTGATAACAATCTCGTGGAGAACGAAATCTGAAAAGAGTCAAAAGATGTCACTGGCAATAAACAAGATATTCTTGTATTTGAAAACCCACTGTATGAAATACCGGTATAATATGCAAAAAGAACACATTCGAGCTAAAATTAGCAATCTCGCAACATGACGACATCTTGCCGGCAAACAAAATAAGAAATGTAATTTAATATCTAAAATACATAATAAATAATAGCCTACTTATTCAGCATGTAATATGCCTAATACAAACTTACCCAAGTAAATGATGTCAAAAATACAATGTATATTTTGGGTAACTATAAATGAATTTATGTACCACTTCTAAATATATAATACCTTTCAAAACACACAAAGCTCAAAGCACAAATTATGCTACCCATACTCTTCTACAATCCATTAACAAAGCTAATTTTGCATATATGGTTACTCTTGCTGTGGAGTATTTACCTTCACAGTTCGCCCTGCACTAGCATATTTAACATTTCTAGACGGTAAAAAGCATATTCCCTGACCGGGAATCGAACCCGAAACATGCTGCATTGGAAGCAGCACGCTCAGGTAAAATGCTGTGCATGTGTTCTCTTATCCTGACCTAAACAGGATCTACGATGCTTACGAAATATCACAAGACATTGTATTTAATAATAAATTTTTGTTTTTAAATCACTCAAAATAAAAACAAAATAATTTTAAAAACAAACAGTATTACTGAAACTTTTAGAGCCATTCGTAGGAATCCAATAATTTTTATGGTACTAGTTCCCTACTGTAACAATTTGAAAGCATCGATAAGGATTTTATAACTCACAAAACTCGTATTTTGGTTTATGAGCAGGATACCCCGATATGTCCCGGACTCAAAAGTTTGAACATACAGAAATCTGCCCGGTATCCTCTAACCTTGCCCGTTGTTAGTGTCCGCGATTCACAGTCCTACCATGATCGCCAGTCGGATGCACGAGACGAGACGAGACACGACGTAAATTTCTCTCCCAGGCCATAACATTAATGCACACCATGCATGGATGGTTCTAGGAAAAAAATTATTAACCATTAAAATACAAGTCTTTTTCAGCGCTGCGTATATAATGTAATATACGACACACCATTAACGTTCGCGCAAACTGTAAGACAATAAATTTAGACCCGATATAATATGTGTCCAGTTAAAACACGTCGGTAATCCTACTAAGAACCTACCGAAAATTTGATTTGTGAACAAAATATCATTTAAAACTCGTAAGTGGTGCTCTATCATGTTTTAAACGTCGCCTGATTGTAAATGCCAATAGAGTTCCTAGAATGTGTGTAAGTTATACATTGTCGGTAATATGAGTGGTTCCCAAAGTGGGCGGTATACCGGCCGCTCCCAAGGGGGGCACCGGGGCAGTGTGATTTTCTAGAGGGGGACACTAACAGCAAGGGGGCAACAACAGGGAGCGCTAAGTGGCGAAAGGGGACCGCTGAAGGTTAAGTCTGTTCCAAGTGTCTTTTCGCTTATTTACGGTGTACTGGTTCATAAGACATCCATGACGCATTGTTAATTAAAGAAATACAAAATAAGCATGGTAAATATTTAACATGTTTACAATATATCCGACAATCAACTTTGAAATCTTTCTCGGTGAGTCGTTCAAAAAGCTATTTGCATTTGTTTACATGTTAGGACTGAGTATACGGTTTTGCAGCATTTTAGCGAGACCGGACTCAGTCAATTCCATCAGTACTTATTACTGCAGGTAGTTTATAACATGGGGTACTGAGTCGCCAAACCGTACTCCAATTCTCTCACGTAATTGTGGACGTATCCAGGAGATTTCAGTATAAACACCATGAGAAATCACTAATTTCACCTAACAAAATAATGAAATAATTCCTTTAAATAACAAAAAAATGGTTTTATAAGCAATGATTACATCAAAGTACCTACTCACAGCTAGTTGAGTGTATTACACGCGCCGAACAGTAGTGCTTCCACTTCCATCCAATACAAACGAACATAAACATTGTTGATAAGTGATAACGTGTTGCTGCGACAATATCACAGCCTGCTGACGCACGTGTGAAACACAAACACACAGTAGCAGAGAACAATCACACGTGTCATTGCGTGTAGAGAGACACGCCGTTGTAATCACACGCACACGCAGTAGGCCGAGACGCTCAGGGAATGACAGTCATGTTTGGTGTAAGGGTGATGATCTTAGTTGAAAACATTTAAGATAGACCAACAGAAATGGAAAATTAAGTTCTTAGAGCCCAATTTCAAGGGACAACAGGGAAGATTTCATTCCCAGACTCAGAGGCATTTTCTTTCACACTTTCTTTCACATTTGAAAATGTAAAATTTTTCAAAAATATTTTTTTTACCTTTTCACTCGGATACTTTAAAAATTTTCTTTACAAAACAACAATATATTACCATCACATAAATCATGATAAATATTTCATAATTAAGGATGTACAATGGAGTTATATGAATTCAAAATTCAAATTGCTCTTCACCACATCGATGTGTTCACATTTTTCACATATATATACAAAATTGTGTTTCTTTCACATTCTCTCATTTTCTCATCTGGGATTAGTCCACAAACATATGAATCAACCTCGGGAGCTGAGAAACGCACGTACGCACGTACGCACGCACGATCTGCCCATGACACGTCTCATAATGACAGCCAGCGCACGTGCAGCCAAACGGCAGTCGAGTCAACTAACACGTCCCGTTTAATTACAACCTATACGGGTAAAAAACGAGATGTTTCTCGCAAACCACGAGAGACGAGACATTAGATACGCAGTGGGCGTGGTTATCGTCACATGTGAACGCGGTAGTCGGGTAATTGCCTCGGCCGGCCGCGGAGAGGTAATGATGATGATAATGATGATGGTATGGAGATTATTCAATATACAGGAGGATAGTGTCCAGGGGAGATCCAAGAAGCTTGAGAAACATGGAGTATGATTGACCCCCCCCCCCCTTACCCCCAATCAACACACACAGACATAATTTTGCACGGAATTAAAAAAATCGGATGTAATTTTGATTTTCAAATTCGAAATTGTCTTGCACTTGCACACACTACACTTGTGGTGCGTTGGAAGTATGTTTTCCCGAGGGGGGGGGGGGGGGGGCGGGAGGAGGGGCCGAAAATCTCTCTCTTCTTAAGATTAACTCATACAAATCCCTATTAAGAACATATAGAGGCCGGGGCTAAGCCCCAGCCACAGGGAAAGAAGATGTTTGAAAGTTTTATCGGTCGCAAAATGACTTTTACTCTACAAATCACTTTTCGAGTAAAATTATGATCAGCGATGAAGGCTGTGTAATGGATAATATGATGATGATGATATAATGGTGTTGGTGATAAATTATGGTGGTGCTACATGGAATAGATTATAAATAACAGTATTAAATAATATACAAATTACATTTAAAAATAAATAATATTTAAATTTAAAGAACATTTAAAGTAAGCGAGAAATGAGATAATTATAGGCTATACGAGTAGTAAGTAAGCTGGTAGCGTCACACCCGAAGGATACAGCGACTCATTACGCACCTGTAATGCGTGCCGCAGGTGCTAAAGGTTGCGAGGAGAATATACGTTGTAAATGAGCTATAACAACGATACGCATGTAACTTGACTCGCTTTATCGTGCGAAGATTCTAACTTGACTGGCTCTATCGTGCGAAGATTGAATTGAAGGATCCGCGTCGTAAAGCTTACGACCGGGCAACACGCGCCGCGCCGCACGCGACTATAATCGCGGGATTTATGCGGGCTAGCATACGTCACTGTATCCTGTATATATATATATATAGTAAGTAGTAAGTAAGTAGTAGTAAGACAAACATTGTTTTTGCATGTCCTGAAAAGGACGACTCTACAGTCGTCGAAACGTTGACTAGTATTTTATGAAAATTAAACGTTGGATTGGTTTCACCGTAAAAATGTTTTCTTACTATACATTTTGCAACCAACAAAATCTAAGAACACATATATATGTATGTGTTATAGTACTTAGTTCTCATATTCTCGCGGATATCTATGTTATTTGTTTGTTTTTTGGGTTTTTTTTCTCACGAGTAAACAGAAGTGTTCGACTCACCCAACACTGCCCGACGTTTCGGAGACGTATCATTCTCCATCATTGATATATATTATATATATATATATATATATATATTTGATTTTTTAGATTTTGTTGGTTGCAATATGTAAGTTATATATATGTAACGTTGAAGTATCATTTTAAATAAAATTTGGATTGGTTAAACCGTAAAATGTATCCTTACTTTATATATATATCAATGACATAATATATATTCGCCAACGTCAAATATCGACTATTCAATCATATAGACCGGCGAGGCTTATCGCAACAACTACTGTTGTTGTTGTTGTTGTTGTTGTTGTTGTTGTTGTTTAACGAGTATTTCACAGAATCTGTTGACTTGTTCGCACCAGACAACCAACGTATGTCTCGTGTCTGACTCGGCTATACAAACATCGTCGGTAGGAAGAACAAAACAACAGACCCGTCCGCGTACTCACTATTAGATCGACACGTGTAACAACTCGAGAACACACAAACATTCTTGCGAGGAGAAGTATCACACTTCTATCTATACAGAGAGTCAATCACTACGTAAGTTATTCGTATTAATGTTGTTTTAAAGCGCAACACATCAACATCGGTGCCATTTATATTATTCGTTCAACCAAAAACTTAGTATTATTTTATTAAAATGAAACTCTTTCAAAGTTACTATTGGACATTCCCGTTGATACTACCATAGTTCGTGTACCGATGATTTGGTGCGCGGGTGGGCGGGGGGGGGGGGGGAATAGTAAACGCACACGGTAAGGACACCGAGAAACGTCAGCCCCTTGCCATACCCTTGAAACTTGTCAGAGTGACATGAAACAACCACTTATTTTAGCTGCAAAGTAAGGAATGTTGATTGCTGAACACTCTTTTTATCGTAAATCGCAAACAACCATCCCTATATATTAAATCTTATTAATCTTAATATCTAATTAATATCTTATTGCCGAACACCACGAGCTCAATGAGAAGACGAGTTAAATACAGGAGCCCAACACCAAGTATTAGGATCGCATAGGGGCCTAATTGATTGAAATTGGATGCGGGCTCTATAAGCCGGGATTATGTTCAGGTTGGTCCGGTCGGTGTCAAGTTCTGCATGGGTGACTGACAACATGGTTGGATCTCAATTAAAACCTCTCCACTCCACCTGACAACTGGTCCAACTGCCCGTGAAAACAATGTACACGCAATACATGTGAGGAATACATAACGTGCCTGCCCACAGTTACGTGTACATGGGTACTGCGCCGCACGCAGAAAATGCAACTAGTTTTTTTCAAAGTGGTTATACTTTCAATATATGGTAAACAAACAAATTAAGTTAGTCAATAAATAAGCTAGAAACACTAAAAAAAAAAGTGCAGACCATGCTGTTCTGTCACGTCAAGTAGGCCCAATCACTAAAATATGGAAGTGCCAATTACGCAGTTAAATCTACAAAATGCAGGCCCGCTAGTGAAGGTAAATATTATAAATAAAACATTAAAATACCGAAGGTTAATATTATAAATAAAACATTAAAATACCATAAACGATCTTTTAGATTATACATGTCTGTAGAAATTTTGAAAAAGTTACAAAAACAAATTATACGCATTAGGCCTATATAGTTACATTTTAGGATGAGAAGATGCAAGATGAGCAGGGGTGTAGTCGTAAATTAATATCAGCCTGGGCGCCTTGTTTGCAGAGGAGGGGGGGGGGGGGGGGGAAGCGACAATGCCCACATACAGTCACAGTGGAACTACTTAGTTTAAAAGACAAAATTATAACCAAACATTTCTAATGGATTTATATTTTGTAGAGTATTCAAGTAGGTTACTATTTCATTTTGTTAATGTCAAAATCACGTATTTATTATGCTTAGATTTGTAAGCATAATAATTGCCGCCGATTTTCATGAATAAGCCTGAGCGCGCCTAGGTCGCAAAGACAAAAGTGTGGCTGGGCTAAGCCCAGGCTGAAAAACACTAGCCTGGGCGGCGCCCAGGCCCGCCCAGGCCCGACTACAGCCCTGAAGATGAGACATCGGAGGTTTGCAGCAACAGTTCGGATGTTTTTAGATATGTGTAATTTGTTTTACGCAAATTTGTTTAACAGATTTTGTTTTAATCGATTGTAACTGCGTATATATTGAAAAAGTCGCACCTGAGGTAAATTAAACAGTGCAAAAAAGTATTTATAAATAGGCATGTATTATATATACATATCTTTATCACACACAGATAACTCATATCCACCAAACAGTGCAATTCTATGTGTGTATATACTTTCCGGAAAGATGTTCACGACATCAACAACAAACAGCTGTAGCAGAAGATTCTCAGAATGAACACAACGAATTACTGTACACAGTGTCGTCGTTACACATGAATCGATTATTATCGATACAAGAATTATTCGACTTCGAGATACTAACCTTATTGTACGCACAAGTACGACGCAAATTTCCTCCTTAGCACGAGTGAAGACTCTGACTGACAAAAATCACGCAAAATCGCAATACAACCAACTTTAGTTATCTGGAAACCCGTAAAAAAAATAATCATTGCATTGCAAACATTGCGCACAAATATTCAGTAACATTTTCTGTTGAAATCATCGTGAGATTAGAAGACTTGTTTTCCTTTGGAATGTAGCGAAGCCACCGCCTATAGGAGAACTCACACAAAGAAAATGTGGGAAAGATTTTGCGACAAAAAACGACCTACATGCAAGTACATAAGGTATGCGTACATACTGTACTGCACAAGTACGTACACCACTTATCGGCGCATTAATGTGCAGTAATTTCTTTGATTCTAATTGCGCTCGAAAAAGAATTTGACAATGCTATCTCAATTAAAATATTAACTTGTCAAACTGGTTTCAATACAATATATATGCGAATGGTTGAGCGCTAATGTCTTCCATAACCATATTTGGACACGATTGTTTTATACATTGTTGTAAGTTTTTTTACGATCCGCGAAAGCCATTCTTTAAATCCGATTCGAGGAAATTCATAATAGCGGTAGTTTGTGATTTGCAGAATTCAGTTTCGAGTTTCATCTTTCTGTGAATGATCGATGAATTAGTTTTATTTCGTTGGCAAAAAACGCCCATTCAAGTTTTCTTCTGTACCGACATCGGAATGTTAGCTATGTGTGGCTTATTATTTCTTTTGTTGGCTTTGTATTGGTCGATCGAGTTGCAGCTTGTAACTTTGTGATCCGAGTTAGAACTAAGGAGCATTTAGTATTTAGTAGTGAGTTATATAACACACGCTACATTCCAAGATTCATTGTTGTTGGCTGAGATGTATGTGTAGAAATATTTACCAGCATTGTTATCCATTTTCTAACACAAAGGCATACACACAAATTTTAATATTTTATATTTTTCGAGAATTCCGAAATTGTAAAAAAAAATAATAATAATGATTATTTTTTTGAACTGTTGGAAACATTGTGCAGAATACAATAGGTACAGTACGTTTATCTGGGTTCATAAGTCTAGAGTATGACAGAAACTTACTTCTAATCTAACATTAACATGTATTAATCGACAGGCAAATAAATAAATAAATAAATAAATAAATAAATAAATAAATAAATAAATAAATAAATAAATAAATAAATAAATAAATAAATAAATAAATAAATAAATAAATAAATAAATAAATAAATAAATGCATTACATTTATTGTAGCAATTGCCTCGTTATTTCCGAGTGCCAATCCTATCTATGAATCAATCTCATATTAGGTGTGCGCCGAGTATAAAAACAGTCAGGAATCTATTGATTTCCGTTGAGATGGCGAGCATGAAACGGGTACATTCCTGCGGTAAATACTGACATGAGATCATCATGAGAGTAGAATACCGATGGCCGGTGTATTGGAATATCTTTACGCATAGCCCATCATTACTAATACCCGCACTCACTCAAGCAGCCGTTACACGTTGCGAACAAAGAAAAGGTTAACCTTCGTTATACTAAGGTTAAATTGGGTTAGTTATGTTATGTAAGGTTAGGATAAGTTAGGTTAAGTTAGGTTAAGATTATTTGAGACCCCACGTTTTCTTCTGAAGTTCGCTTCACAACGTGTAACGCAATCTGAGTAATAATATTCCAAGGGTAAAGATATTCTGTTACACCGGTATCGAACTGTGCTCAGCGGGCCGGTATCGAACTGTGCTCAGCGGGCCGGTATGATCGGCGGGCCGGTATCGAACTATGATCGGCGGGCCGGTATCGAACTGTGCTCGGCGGGCCGGTATCGAACTGTGCTAGGCGGGCCGGTATCGAACTGTGCTCGGCGGGCCGGTATCGAACTGTGCTCGGCGGGCCGGTATGATCGGCGGGCCGGTATCGAACTGTGCTCGGCGGGCCGGTATCGAACTGTGCTAGGCGGGCCGGTATCGAACTGTGCTCGGCGGGCCGGTATCGAACTGTGCTAGGCGGGCCGGTATCGAACTGTGCTCGGCGGGCCGGTATGGTCGGCGGGCCGGTATCGAACTGTGCTCGGCGGGCCGGTATGGTCGGCGGGCCTGTATGAACTGTGCTCGGCGGGCCGGTATGGTCGGCGGGCCTGTATGAACTGTGCTCGGCGGGCCGGTATGGTAGGCGGGCTTGTATGAACTGTGCTCGGCGGGCCGGTATGGTCGGCGGGCCGGTATCGAACTGTGCTCGGCGGGCTGGTATGGTCGGCGGGCCGGTATCGAACTGTGCTCAGCGGGCCGGCATGGTCGGCGGGCCGGTATCGAACTGTGCTCAGCGGGCCGGTATCGAACTGTGCTCGGCGGGCCGGTATCGAACTGTGCTCAGCGGGCCGGTATGGTCGGCGGGCCGGTATGAACTGTGCTCGGCGGGCCGGTATGGTTGGCGGGCCGGTATCGAACTGTGCTCGGTGGGCCGGTATGGTCGGCGGGCCTGTATGAACTGTGCTCGGCGGGCCGGTATGGTCGGCGGGTTGGTATCGAACTGTGCTCAGCGGGCCGGTATGGTCGGCGGGCCGGTATCGAACTGTGCTCAGCGGGCCGGTATGGTCGGCGGGCCGGTATGAACTGTGCTCGGCGGGCCGGTATGGTCGGCGGGCCGGTATCGAACTGTGCTCGGCGGGCCGGTATGGTGGCGGGCCGGTATGAACTGTGCTCGGCGGGCCGGTATGGTCGGCGGGCCGGTATCGGACTGTGCTCGGCGGGCCGGTATGGTCGGCGGGCCGGTATCGAACTGTGCTCGGCGGGCCGGTATGGTCGGCGGGCCGGTATGAACTGTGCTCGGCGGGCCGGTATGGTTGGCGGGCCGGTATCGAACTGTGCTCGGTGGGCCGGTATGGTCGGCGGGCCTGTATGAACTGTGCTCGGCGGGCCGGTATGGTCGGCGGGCCGGTATGAACTGTGCTCGGCGGGCCGGTATGGTCGGCGGGCCGGTATCGAACTGTGCTCGGCGGGCTGGTATGGTCGGCGGGTTGGTATCGAACTGTGCTCAGCGGGCCGGTATGGTCGGCGGGCCGGTATCGAACTGTGCTCAGCGGGCCGGTATGGTCGGCGGGCCGGTATGAACTGTGCTCGGCGGGCCGGTATGGTCGGCGGGCCGGTATCGAACTGTGCTCGGCGGGCCGGTATGGTCGGCGGGCCGGTATGAACTGTGCTCGGCGGGCCGGTATGGTCGGCGGGCCGGTATCGGACTGTGCTCGGCGGGCCGGTATGGTCGGCGGGCCGGTATCGAACTGTGCTCGGCGGGCCGGTATGGTCGGCGGGCCGGTATGAACTGTGCTCAGCGGGCCGGTATGGTCGGCGGGCCGGTATCGGACTGTGCTCAGCGGGCCGGTATGGTCGGCGGGCCGGTATCGAACTGTGCTCGGCGGGCCGGTATGCTCGGCGGGCCGGTATCGAACTGTGCTTAGCGGGCCGGTATCGAACTGTGCTCGGCGGGCCGGTATGAACGGCGGGCCGGTATCCGACGCAGAGAAAGGGGCACCGACACTAACTCCCAACTCCACAACATGTCTCACGCTCGGCCGTACAAAACCACATCATCAATCAACGTGGAACGATTCAAGCAAAACCCACGTAGAAATGACAGGCATTAATTTATTTATTAACTAGGAGTACGCGCGCTAAACTTGCACTGAATGCCGGGACCAGGAATCCAATGAGACGCTCGGCTCATCCATTTCTAGATTCGAACAAGACAGCCTCGCCTTCTACACTACAATAAATAATAATAACATACGTTGGGAATTATTTTTAAATATATGTTTATGACGTTGTGTATTTTTCACGCTATTCCACCGATCGGATTATCAACATTTTGTTTATTTCTAATTGTGGCAACATCAAGGAATGAGAAATACAGCTTCAGCGCTTCTATTTATTTCAGATGAAGTAAAACATGACTAATAAGGCTCTATCTCTCTCTCACACACACCAATTCTTTGTCTTCTCCTCTCCTTTCTCTCTCTAATTAATTTTTAATCCATTAAGCAGGTAGATTTAAGAAAGCCAAGTTAAATAAATCTCTCTCTCTCTCTCTCTCTCACTCTGAAAGGCGGGCACACTGATTAAAAATTAATTATTATAAACATGACAGGTAACAATAGAAACAAATAACGTACATTCTGTAGTGGTAGAATGCTAACAACTAACAAGTCTTCGGACCTGACGAAGAACACGGAGCGGGCGGTCGAAACGCCGAACAAGAACAGCTGGAAACATTTTGTTGGTTTACTGTATATGTACGCGAAGCCGATTTATACTGGCCCATCTAGTGAGGTGGGGTTAAATGTATAGTTTATTTATTTATATATGCATTGAGAACGTTGTTTACTTTAATGAAGTATTGGTTTTGTATGATAAAAGGTGGTTAAAAACATCTTTAAAAAAAAAATGTTATTTTAACAAAACATATGTTTTTAGACCAGACATTAAAAATTAAATGTCTTAACAAGTTCACAATTTTCATAAAAAACAAAATAAATAAAATATGTTTTTATTTATCATGTTGGGCTTAATTTTTTTATAGAATTCTACTTTTTAGATGAAAACATCTTATATGTGTACAATAGATGTACATTTTGTCAAGTTTCCGCCGTTATTTGAAAACAAACATACAATGCACGTAAAATGATGATCAAAGACTCTAGAATCGACGTAAAATCAAATGAATCATCAAATTGCTTCAATCAATGTCATCTACATACATTAGCAAACTACACACGGATCTGTATACCGATAAGGTAGACATACGCAGCAGTATACATGAACGCACGTGTGTGTGTGTGCAAGTCAAGACTATACGCAATATCAATTACCTCGCCCGTGGTACCCATGATCAGACGAGATGAGCTCATGCACACTCAGCTAATTACTATTCAACCAGTGTTTCGAGATCGTGCATCCACCTTCCTCAGGACACGGAAGAGATGGGCACAGCACGCGCGACTGGCAATCAATTATCCTCCTCCGAGCCGAGGAAGGGCAAGGGGGGGGGGGGGGTCGCATATTGCATGCAATATGCGACAGTCGCAAATGTGATGGATTGCAATTGCAATTGAGAAAAGATGCACACAACATTCACAATAGTAAATTTAGATATACCTAGAAGAATGTGTATTTATTTTTATTATATTTCTCGGGTTAGGAAAATGGAAAAACTTAGTTACTTACTGAAAAACCAACCAGTCTAATGCTGGACCAAAACAATTGGCGTTACCTCTGAAATCGTGCCGAAGATAAACATTCGGTACAACAAATTACTTACGAACAGTTTCGACGAAACTTGTAAATTGTGCTAAAAAAAAAACTCCTGAAAAATTACTAATTTCAAGTTTCAACCAAGGGGAAAAGTTATTATGTTTTAGAGGCACACTTCAAAAATAGTGCAATCTAAAATAATAAGCTAACCGCGTATACGTTGCCAAGTGAGACAAACAAGTTCAATTCTAGTTGGGCACGCGAATGAGTACAGATCAAATGTAAGGTTGAATAATGTGTCAAACTTTTTGTAGGACTTTTTTTTTCAGTAGATCGCCTGGCTGAGGCTCGTCAAACTCCGCTCAGAAATGTACCAAACCTACGGACCCCGGATGAAAGGGCCGTGTGCACACTGTGCACTGTACAGGCACGAGTGCAATAATTGGCGTAGGTGGGCGATCGCGCTGCGGCTCGAGAATGCGATGCACGACGAAGATTGCGACTGTCGGACCAATACGGACGTGACCGATGACGCCGACAATGAATCAATTGTCCGAGTCACCACCTTCGGTTGGTCACTCATAGTCATACACCTGTCTATCTGTCTGTCTGTCTGTCTGTCTGTCTGTCGTTGCGTTGGTAGTGGGCGTTGGCGCAACAAGAGGGGCTACGGCAAGAAAAACGTCACAGCATTATATAGCTAGGGTTACCAACTTGACAGTCACCACCTCTGGTTGGTCACTCGTGTCTCATAGTCATACACCTGTCTGTCTGTCTGTCTGTCTGTCTGTCTGTCGTTGCGTTGGTAGTGGGCGTTGGCGCAACTCGCAACAAGAGAGGCTACGGCAAGCAGGGTGCGCGGCTAACGTCACAGCATTCTATAGCTAGGGTTACCAACTTGACAGTCACCACCTCTGGTTGGTCACTAGTGTCTCATAGTCATACACCTGTCTGTCTTGTCTTCTGTCTGTTTGTCGTTACGTTGGTAGTGGGCGTTGGCGCAACAAGAGAGGCTACGGCAAGCAGGGTGCGTTGCTCACGTCACAGCATTCTATAGCTAGGGTTACCAACTTGACAGTCCCCACCTTCGGTTGGTCACTCGTGTCTCGTAGTCATACACCTGTCTGTCTGTCTGTCTATCTGTCTGTTTGTCGTTGCGTTGGTAGTGGGCGTTGGCGCAACAAGAGGGCTAGGGCAAGCAGGGTGCGTTGCTCACGTCACAGCATTCTATAGCTAGGGTTACCAACTTGACAGTCACCACCTCTGGTTGATCACTCGTGTCTCATAGTCATACACCTGTCTGTCTGTCTGTCTGTTTGTCGTTGTGTTGGTAGTGGGCGTTGGCGCAACAAGAGGGCTACGGCAAGCAGGGTGCGTTGCTCACGTCACAGCATTCTACAGCTAGGGTTACCAACTTGACAGTCACCACCTCTTGTTGGTCACTCGTGTCTCAAAGTCATACACCTGTCTGTCTGTCTGTTGTTTGTCGTTGCGTTGGTAGTGGGCGTTGGCGCAACAAGAGGGGTTACGGCAAGAATGGTGTGCGGCTCACGTCACAGCATTCTATAGCTAGGGTTACCAACTTGACAGTCACCACCTCTGGTCGGTCACTCGTGTCCCATAGTCATACACCTGTCTGTCTGTCTGTCTGTCTGTCTGTTGTTGTCGTTGCGTTGGTAGTGGGCGTTGGCGCAACAAGAGGGGCTACGGCAAGAAGGGTGCGTGGCTCACGTCACAGCATTCTATAGCTAGGGTTACCAACTTGACAGTCACCACCTCTGGTTGGTCATCGTGTCTCATAGTCATACACCTGTCTGTCTTGTCTGTCTGTCTGTCTGTTGTTGTCGTTGCGTTGGTAGTGGGCGTTGGCGCAACAAGAGGGGCTACGGCAAGAAGGGTGCGTTGCTCACGTCACAGCATTCTATAGCTAGGGTTACCAACTTGACAGTCACCACCTCTGGTTGGTCACTCGTGTCTCATAGTCATACACCTGTCTGTCTTGTCTGTCTGTCTGTCTGTTGTTGTCGTTGCGTTGGTAGTGGGCGTTGGCGCAACAAGAGGGGCTACGGCAAGAAGGGTGCGTTGCTCACGTCACAGCATTCTATAGCTAGGGTTACCAACTTGACAGTCACCACCTCTGGTTGGTCACTCGTGTCTCATAGTCATACACCTGTCTGTCTTGCCTCTGTCTGTCTGTCGTTGCGTTGGTAGTGGGCGTTGGCGCAACAAGAGGGCTACGGCAAGAAGAGTGTGCGGCTCACGTCACAGCATTCTACAGCTAGGGTTACCAACTTGACAGTCACCACCTCTGGTTGGTCACTCGTGTCTCATATAGTCATACACCTGTCTGTCTATCTGTCTGTCTGTCTGACTGTCTGTTTGTCGTTGCGTTGGTAGTGGGTGTTGGCGTAACAAGAGGGGCTACGGCAAGAAGGGTGCGTTGCTCAAGGCCACAGCATTCTATAGCTAGGGTTACCAACTTGACAGTCACCACCTCTGGTTGGTCACTCCTGTCTCATAGTCATACACCTGTCTGTCTGTCTGTCTGTCTGTCTGTCTGTCTGTTCGTCGTTGCGTTGGTAGTGGGCGTTGGCGCAACAAGAGAGGCTACGGCAAGCAGAGTGCGTAGCTCACGTCACAGCATTCTATAGCTAGGGTTACCAACTTGACAGTCACCACCTCTGGTTGGTCACTCGTGCCTCATAGTCATACACCTGTCTATCTGTCTGTCTTCTGTCTGTCTGTCTGTCTGTCTGTTCGTCGTTGCGTTGGTAGTGGGCGTTGGCGCAACAAGAGAGGCTACGGCAAGAAGGGTGCGTGGCTCACGTCACAGCATTCTATAGCTAGGGTTACCAACTTGACAGTCACCACCTCTGGTTGGTCACTCGTGTCTCATAGTCATACACCTGTCTGTCTATCTGTCTGTCTGTCGTTGCGTTGGTAGTGGGCGTTGGCAAAACAAGAGGGGCTACGGCAAGAAGGGTGCGCGGCTCACGTCACAGCATTCTATAGCTAGGGTTACCAACTTGACAGTCACCACCTCTGGTTGGTCACTCGTGTCTCATAGTCATACACCTGTCTGTCTTGTCTGTCGTTGCGTTGGTAGTGGGCGTTGGCGCAACAAGAGGGCTACGGCAAGAAGGGTGCGTTGCTCACGTCACAGCATTCTATAGCTAGGGTTACCAACTTGACAGTCACCACCTCTGGTTGGTCACTCGTGTCTCATAGTCATACACCTGTCTGTCTTGTCTGTCGTTGCGTTGGTAGTGGGCGTTGGCGCAACAAGAGGGGCTACGGCAAGAAGGGTGCGTTGCTCACGTCATGGCATTCTATAGCTAGGGTTACCAACTTGACAGTCACCACCTCTGGTTGGTCACTCTTGTCTCATAGTCATACACCTGTCTATCTTGTCTGTCTGTCTGTCTATCTGTCTGTCTGTCTGTCTGTCTGTCTGTCTGTCTGTCTGTCTGTTGTTTGGCGTTGCGTTGGTAGTGGGTGTTGGCGCCACAAGAGGGGCTACGGCAAGAAGGGTGCGCGGCTCACATCACAGCATTCTATAGCTAGAGTTACCAACTTGAAAGTCACCACCTCTGGTTGGTCACTCGTGTCTCATAGCCATACACCTGTCTGTCTTGTCTGTCTGTCTGTCTGTCTGTCTGTCTGTCTGTCTGTTGTTTGGCGTTGCGTTGGTAGTGGGTGTTGGCGCCACAAGAGGGGCTACGGCAAGAAGGGTGCGTTGCTCACGTCACAGCATTCTATAGCTAGGGTTACCAACTTGACAGTCACCACCTTCGGTTGGTCACTCGTGTCTCAGTCATGCACCTGTCTATCTGTCTGTCTATCTGTCTGTCTGTCTGTATGTTATTGCGTTGGTAGTGGGCGTTGGCGCAACAAGAGAGGCTACGGCAAGAAGGGTGCGTTGCTCACGTCACAGCATTCTATAGCTAGGGTTACCAACTTGACAGTCACCACCTTCGGTTGGTCACTCGTGTCTCAGTCATGCACCTGTCTATCTGTCTGTCTGTCTGTCTGTCGTTGCGTTGATAGTGGGCGTTGGCGCAACAAGAGGGGCTACGGCAAGAAGGGTGCGTGGCTCACGTCATGGCACTCTCTACAGGGTCACCAACGTGAAGAAATGTAATTTCCGACCAAAACGTAACCAAGCGTGAACATAACTTCCACATTAAAATTACTTTAAATTTTAAGTGATTTTCCGGGCATTTTATGGAAATAAACCGGACGGAAATTCCGTTATTCCATACTAAGTAAGTGTGTATCGAGGTTTTCACAGTCATAAATTGTATGGAGGTAATATAAAACAAATCGCCAACCACTAAACAACAACGCTTTAATTTTTGGTACACGAGTGTCACCCAAGACAGACGACACCCTTGAAACGGGTTTGTCTAAATTTTGAGACAAGCTTTCACGGTCTGCTGCTCCGCCCCTTGCGTTAAAATCAGTTGATCTTGTATGCACGCAACTTGGGAATACGATATTTCCATCTCGTCTCGCGTGATGAAAGAAAGAAAGAACACGTCACAACTCACAAGCCCGTTTAGCTGCGCGTCGAGAAAGACATTTGAATGCATCGCGGGTCCGCATAACGTGCGACAAGTGTTCTGCACGACAAGTGGTCAGACGGCGGCGGCAACAAGTGGCGCTATGTACAAGACAATCACTGTACGCTGACTATTTTCTACAAAGAATCTCAAAGGAAGATATTCCGGTTTTAATTATTTCCTCTTCAAACTCTTTGAGGTGAGCGCCGAATACAGTGGTTGACGAACTGTTTGCTTTAAAAAAAATCTATAAAGTTATAGAATCTTCTACACTCTACATTCTAAGTGTATCGGGTATTACACAGGTGGGTGGAGAGCTGTGCTGGGTGGAGGATTTAAGTCTGGGAGAGGGGGGGGGGGGGGACGTTGAAGGCGGCGCCGACTGTAAAAAATATAAGCAACTGTTTATGAAGACATTTAAAATGTAGGAGTTACAATCAATAGGATTGCAGGTTGCCTTTATGTTACGATCATTAATCTTTTGCTAAAAATTAATTCCTATTTATGGAGGAATTCATACTAAGGGAGCGACGCATACGCATGGTGTGGAGGCGGCTTTTGCCCCCCTGCCTACCTACCAAGGTCCGTCACTGGCGGGGGTTCGAGTTTTACGAGGGGGGTTTACGAACCTTGCTACGCCAGTGATGGACAGGACGTCAACATTATACAAGGCTGTGTACACCGATTGTTTTACAAGTATCACTGAGTGCATTCATTCATTCATGCATCGATGCACCAGCGCACGCGACTGCCAAGTCGTGATGACTGGGTATACAGCAAGATACTCTCAAGTCAAGTTTTTTTATACGATTTATTTGTAACTTTAAACTACAAAAATAGATGTTATTTGTTTTAAAAATCCACCAAAGAGCCGAACATTTTTTCGTTAAAGGGATAGTCAGATGAAGAACTAAAAAATCACCAATTAGTCATTAGTCCATGAAATTCAGTTATGTGTAAAATACAATTGATATAGGTTGCTTCAATGCAAGAAAAAAAATAGTGAACAATTAGCTATTCTACAGATTCCCTTCGGCAGCTCTTGCTGCATTTTTCTTCTAAAGCGTAGTGTAACTGTATCGGTTCTGAGGTCGCTGGCGCCTTCCCGATAGACAGAGGACTCATTGTGTTATACGAGACCAGCCCGCGCTCCGCGAAACGCTCGGCGACTGCGGACAGTACCGCTCAAAACAGATTGCAACTTTTCTACACATCATGTCACAAAAAAATTAATTGCAGGGTATTTTGTAGAACTAAACGTTCGTACTAAGAAGCATGTTATCGGTGGAGAAACGATGCACATTAAACCTCCTGATCGATTTTTGATCAGTGCCCTATTTTAGCGGTGGTTTTACTTTCTCAAGGCAACATTTTTTTTATATGGGAATTACCATGAGAAAAGTTGCTCGGTGCTACTTGGTAGCACCAAACCCAATAATCGCGTTTTCTTTAATTTTTTTAACCGCCTGCTTTTAAAGTATGGTATCTTTTAGTCATGTTTTTTATATTTAAAGGTGGACATCTACAAATGGTAGTTCTTTAGTTTTTCACCCGACTATCCCTTTAAACAACAATTAAAAACAAATAGTTGCATCAAAGCTTTCGCAAAATTTCTATAAACGGTTGTTACTGACCATTCACGCACCTATAATAGTTAGCTTGTAGGAAAAGGGAGACTTTGTACCCTATAGCAGGTACAGATATAATAGAGACATGACGAAGTGTCGAGCTTCGAGTATGGGGTCAATGACCCTTCAATTTGTCCCGTGGGTCACCAATTTTGTTTGTGTAGCTTGTAAACCTGTGGCTGACACATTATGTGCAAGACGCAACAAAATACTTTTTTTCTTTTAGATGAACTGGGAAAAAATGGTTTAGCTAGGAAACCAACTGACTTAAAAAATAAATCATTATACCTCCCCATCAAAAAAACTGTATCATATGCGTTGACTGAGTTGAATGAAAACAGGCTAAATGTAAAATAATACAGGTTACTTTTAGGTGGAACAGTGTCGGTTTTCAAGAAAGTATAGATCAATTTTGTATTGTGTATACCGAAGTAAACTTAAACGCATTCGTGGAAACGATGACTTCACAGAAGATAAACCATCAACCCGCAACATCTTAATTTTCCCACCATATCCGTTTGATATCCTCACGCGGGCAAAAACAAAAAAAAACTAAAATCCCAGTCATCGTTTTGATCGAGTCCCGTCTTTCCTATACAGACAGAACTTCCCATCACCGAAGAGTAGGTCTATGTATAACCACAACCACAAAGAAGTGCCGACGTTACGACCGGAATCAATATCGAGTTTCTTTACTCTCGTATAAATAAACGCAAGTCGTCATGAGTCGATCTTCGCATCGAGATTACGAGTTCTCGAAATGGCAAACCTTACTTAGCGTAATTACGGTCTTTTGATTATACTTCAAAGATCGAGAGATCGTTAAGATCGATTATGTGTTCATTTCACAGGTGATTAATTTCGAAACGCAACAAGAGATGAAGAGGGGAAGGGGGAGAGGGGGGGGGGTTACAAAAAACGCACAATCCGCTTCCCAAACAAGGGCAAAATCATCAACAGGTTAAAACATAATCATACATATCGAATGGCTGGTTTATCTTAGATCTGCACTGGCCATTGTAATTCGAACGGCAGCCAGTTTTAATCCGAGCTGCCAGTGCATATTAGTGAGAGTTGGGTGCACACCTATACAGTCCAAATGAGTGGGTTTCGACACGTTAAAAAAATAAAACAAAAAAAAAACACACACACAAAGGTAAAACGCTATAAAAACGAAATTTACGGCCACTAAACTAATTTTTCCAATAAGAAAATCCCCTTCGTTATAATCCTAGATGCCGTCCCATAAATTTTGATCGCCTAATAAATTAATAGGTAATCCGTGTTCGGTGTTTTCGCGCTTTGCCCCTGGTCCGCGAATGGCTTAATCTCGTTGCTGGTCGGAGATGGGCGGGCGGTCTATCGGGCAACGCAACAGGTTGTTCGCCAGCTAGAGCAGCAAGTAGTCGAGTCGCAGAGCAGAGAACAGAGGAGACGCGAGGAATGTGGTTTTATTCGGGGGGGAATGAAGTTGTCCATTTATTCAGCACACGATGACAACCTTGTTTCTCTGACCAATGGTCAAACCGAATGGAAGGGACAGAGCTACAGCTACAGCAAGGCAAGGTATTATTACCGTTAGTCGTACAACGCGCGGCAAACAAAGGGGATCGGAATAATGTTTAAATTACAGCGGACCAGTGTTTCTGTCTGAGCCGACGCCGACGACGGTGGACTTGGGCGCAGGAGGTTGCGGGTTCGATCACAAGGCGAGGCGTCTCTCACTCGTCAACGCGGTCCTCGAAGCTTTCCTTTAGCGTTCACCGGAGGAAAACTCGAAGTGCAACACGATGCTCAAATTGTATCCATGTATTTTGTCAACCAAAAATATTTCTTGACAACCCTCTGACACATCGTCACCCAATGTTCGACATAAAAAGCTTGAAAAATGTGAGCGCTTGAGTACGGAAAGCCAGAGGAAAATCAAAAGTTTCATTCAAAAGTTCAATGCATAGAAAATTATTTGAGAGGAATTACATCTCCATTCTGAAGAACTGCGCGTTGTTCTTAGTAAAAAAAACAAATGTTGACCATATAAAGTAAGTTATCGAAGAAAGCTTCTGAGGGGGAGGGGGGGGGGGAGGTATTTAGTCCAAAAGCACCTCAGCCCGCTTCACTATCGTCCCTTGGATGCGCCACTGTTCCCAACTGTCCCACTATCAAGAGGACAATATCATTACTCTGATTTCTAATTCAGAAAAAAGTAAAATGTACCTGATTGATTTGTTCCAACGGAATGACCAAGGAAAACCTTAATTTGATGTCACTCAAAGCTGCACACGTGACATCGAGTAAACCATCATTCGGACCGAACCTCGATGATGACGTCATAAGTCACACAAACACACTCGTCGTCCTAAAGCCGAGTGTTGTTTTGAGCAAATATTGATCCATTACTTCATATTACAATACAAGCGGTTCAAGATCGGCAAACATAAGACTCTCTGTCACCAAGCTGGATTAGGGATATTTGCTCTTCGACGTTGTCCGATTCGTTGCGTTGCGTCGATATCCATTACTCGTAGCTTTACCTCTATGACTTGACTACCTAGAGACATGAATTGACATAATGACAGTGGAAATCATAATAATTTGAAATATCGATCTTTGATTGGTTATCGCTCACTCGTCGATGGTGTTCGGAGCCTACAGGGTTGGTTTAGTCACTTTAAATTAAAGTCCCCCACTGCAAATCAGTTTATAGTTACTGAGTGGGTAGACTCTGAATGTGAATTTATTTATTTATTTATTTATAATATTTCGTTGGAATTCAGATTTGGAGACACTTTCGTTGTAAAGTGTGAATTATTTTTTAATCATTTTAGTTTACATTGCTATATATACGTTCTATCACTACACTACTACATATTTTTAAATATACCCTAATTAGTAATTATTCTCATTACCAATTGTTAAAAGAAAGTTTAAAAAAATTGGAAATACTGAAAATACATGACAATGAAAAAAATTCCTGTTTTGTTTAATATATATAAAGTTACTTATTTTATTCGAATTCTTGAATAGACAAATTCAACAAACACTCAAGACAGTTTCTTATTAATATAAAATAAGTAATAAAAGAACGGTGGCTCTTGGAAGTCAACACAAAGTCATCGTTAATTCCTGCCACAATTGCGTTGACAAATCACTTACTTATTGGACGGAATGAATCTGCAACTGCGTCGAGTGTTTATTGAAATTCTAGAATTCGGCACTTGAAAAGTACGTACAAAATAAACACCCACCCACCCACCACCTTTACGAGTTAATAATGTAACAATACAATTCCAAGCTGGAACGTGTACATAACAACGAAGTCGCGCTAAACGAGGGACTATGTTACCGGCCCACGTGGACTAGCAAGGTAAATAAACAAGCCTAAAACATTTCACGGACTTCCCCCCCTCCCCCTCCTTCCCCTTGTGTGAGTCACAAGACGTTGAGTGAACGTAGTATTTATTTACACGGGGGAGTCTAATGACTTCCATTCATGGTTTCAACTCTCTCGTACTTTTACACACGCACACATGCATACACACAGATTTGCGGTTAGGGATCGGCTGGCTGAAGAAATCAAACCACTTAGTAGAAGCTCTGGCGCGGTGGAAGTATGTTTTTCCAGAGGAGGGCGGGGGGGGGGGGGGGGGAGGGGGGGGGGGGGGCGAAGCGTACTTTATCCACTTGTGACTCATTCCTTCATTCGAGGCCACTAAAGGCGAAGACATTTTTTAGGTTTTACCGGCGTAAGTGTGCGAAAAATGACGGAGTATGTAGGTAGGGGGGAAGTATGTTTTCGTGGGGAGGGGGGGCGGAGGGGGGGGGGGGACGAGGCGCACTTTATCCACTTGTGACTCATTCATTCGAGGCCACCAAAGGCAAAGACATTTTTGAGGTTGTATACCTCCGTAGGTGTCCGAAAAATGACGGAGTATGTAGATTAGTGGCGACGTACTGGGTGAGGCAAGTATGATCATCAGTAATCTTTGGTATGACCAAATTCATGTATCTATGTTTAAATAAAATCGTTTTTAAAACGTGAAATAAATATATCTACACATATAATTTAATGGCCATAAGAAAATACGAGCATTCCGTATTGAAATTTCGCCTTATCATATCAGTAAAATTGTCTCAGAGACGCCACTGCTTTAAATCCCACCATATAATATTATACTTGAGTAAACCTCCCTTGTTTACCCGGGGGGGAAGGGGGGGGGGGGGGGGCTAGCTACCACACTGCCACCCCCGCTGTTTCGACGTCCGCTCCACTGCAGATGCGGGTGTCATAGATGAGTTACTCGAACTAGTCCACGGAAACCAATCATTAAATACATTATTACAATATATTAGATGCATCGTCCTTGCGACAATTATAAAGCATTAAAAACGGGCGCAGGTACCCCACTTTGCTCAAAGTAAGTTGTTAGGAAACAAACTCTGCCCACTGAACCGCTTAGCTACCGTATACGTAGTAGGCCTTCAAGCTAAGCCACTATATGATGTATCGTATGTAGGGCCTAGGCAATCACTCGCATGACATGACATCCACTTTAATGAAGTTCAAATACTTTTTGTGCACGCCAACGTATTAAATAATGTCGTTATTAAATCAAGTTTTTTCAGAAAACGACTACAATTAATATTTTTCTTGGGATGTAAAAATAAAAACGCACACACATCGCATTAATAAGATGGAAACGAAGTTAATTAACCTTCTTTTCGTTGTTTTCTACAGGGGTAGTTCAGCCAACTCCTTATGTGAGACATTGCACGTAAATCAAACACAAGCCATCAAATCAAGGTTTAAAAAAAATTGGAGAACCCAATTTTATCTTCTTTGTATTGTTGGTGAAACTGTTCAGTTCATCGTATTTCTTTTATCGAAAGATAAAGTTTTACCTACCATTTTGCAGTCAGAACAGGTATTTTAACTTTGTGCATGCAGACGCCATGCACAAAACCGTAGTCCTCAGTTCCCCAAACGTAATTAATGTATTTCAAAATTACTTTTGAGGGAAAAGGCTATGAATATTAAAACAGAGAGAAGAATCACCCAAAAAAAGTTCAAAACAAAAAAATACAGGGCACATTTGGTGATTTCAATTAAATTTAATTTTTTGCCGAAAATCTTTTGTGAACCCCTTGAGCATCATTGGCAGAGCCCAATTGAAGAGCATCTGTTGTGTCGTCCCCTGAAACAACGACCCCCCCCCCCCCCCCATTGAATCTTGCGTCTATCCACGCACGCGCAACACGCACATGGCCCACGCGTGTTGTGAGTCCCATTGCGTGTCCGGGACGCACTAATTAGGCTAAAACTCAGACGGAAACGTACGGTTTTACCACGAGAAATGGTCTTCGCCCTAGATCGACCCCGTAACAACTACTGGAAATTATAGTTCTGTTTTCCTCCGGTCCCGATATGCGCACCGGTAGGTCTAAAAATAATTAATCCAAACTTTTTTTCACCGACAATATTTTAGATTTAATTTGAACAAACAAAAAACATACACGTCTCCGCGGCAGGTGGCACCGTTCGGTATTCAAACATATTCAAATTTATGGTTCGCCATATCTGGAGAGCTGACTGTTAGGAAACTTTATGAATTAATAAATGACAACCTTTTAATTTTATACAAGACACAAAATAATATAAAATATATAACGTATATCGCTATTTGGAATGATTTATATGTTATTTTGAGCGGCCGTGGGAATCCTATTATCGTTGCCGTCATGCTTACAACAAGTAGATTTGTCCGCGTCAAGACAACGTGTTTTGCACGCGAGTTGAAAAAAGAACAAGCCGACGTTCTATCAAAGATTCTATCACTAATGGAGTTTTGCAAATAGAGACGGAGACGACAATACACCATGCAGGGTGAAGGAAAATTACAAAATCAATTCCTTATTAGGGGTTCGAACACACGTCCCTAGTAGTTCCGACGATGACGATTCGAGGTTTTACAAGGTACCCTTCGACGGGTAGAAAAAAATGTATCTTCCATATCGATACATTTTCGGGTAAAATCGAGTTCTTACAGAACTTGAGCGTTCGTACAAGTTTCGCAATGGAAGGCAGTAGGAACCCTACGCCCCAGGACTTACGAATTTCAACCTCTAATCAAAGATTAGACACTAGGGTCTAATCTTTGCTCTAATAAAGAACACACTCGTTGTATAAGTTCGCTAGACTTCAAATAAGCCTGTGCTAAAGTTGGAGCGCTTTTGCGGAGCGAATAATATAATTATGGCAAGCTTATTATTATTATTCTCTCCACCTACGACCCAAGTGATTGAAATTTGAAAGTTTCAATAGACAATACGAACAACAGCAGAAATAATGAATCTCATCATTGCTAGATTCACACAACTAGCAACTCACGTACTCACCCGAAGAGGTGTTGGTAAAGAAGATGTCTGTACTACTCCCTTGATTTACATACGTCGGCGAGTCTACATACACATAAACGTGAAACTTTTACGATCAAATAGCCATGCCTCATCAAGCGTCGTGACATTTACGGCAAACTAAATCGGAAAAAGATGTTATTCGTCTCGGGAGGAGCTTGAGTTTTTCGCCACAACATGTGCTCGACTCGAGTGGGACATAACGTAAAATACCTGAGCCCCCCCTCTGTCAAGATACCTCGCAACTGTGGTATTATCAACGTTGAAATTGGGGCGCCTATTCGGTGATTGACATTTACACCGCGTAATTCCAATTTCATAGACACCCATAAAAATATCGCAGCCCCACTCACGGTAATTCCGTTGTGAGGTACCCAATAAAACTTTCAATACAAATAGAGAATAAAATCTACTCCACACCGGTCGGTCTTGATAAACCGAAAAGGAATGCGCATGTTTTTACAGGCGGCAGGCCGGACATTGAGTGATGTCTTGTGTAGCCTCCTGAAATGACCGAAACGCAAAGAAGGACTTTAGAATTTGGATACAATTCAACTACACTTTGTTACACGCCACCTTGCATCCTATAGCTGGCCCGCAGTTCGGTCCCGCCCGCATCGAATGGAAGAAATATGGATGGGGGATGTTTCAAGTATAGAGAGTAGACCAACAACAAAACCTACAATTGAATGAATACCAGATCTCGTGACACCACGGATAACAAATTGATATACATTTCTGATATATTATCTACCTACGGTGACACCTGTAGTACTCCATCCACGGGCATGGTATAAGGATATTTGCCCACACAAGAAATACTTAGACCATGATCCAGGGGGACCTAATACCAGCCCACAACATATACAATACTTGCAACTGACTTGCAACTGTCCAGTTTACGCAGGAGAATCGCCATAAACCATGAGTTAAACGGCGATTCTAATTGGGCTATATTTAAACGTCATATTTGGTATTCGATGCTAATCTAAACGATGGGTGCGGGTAATTTATATACGAATATTAAAAAACGCGAAATGATATACCCATGGCCAAGACAAAATTCAACCACGGCACGTGCATCAGAACAAACAAATAATAGTGTGCATCAGTGACCTGTAATCCGGGGGGGGGGGGGGGGAGGCAATCATCTCCCCCTCCATCGTATACTATACAAAGCTTTCTAAGGTAACATCCAAATAGCAACGCATTAGATCTGTTACGCATGAATTAATAGGTTGCCCTGGCCCATCTCTCGTAAAATCGCCTCGAACCATCCATCGTCTTACTTCGTGCATATAATTACTTCCAACACATTATACCAGCCAGAACCGCGAA
The DNA here is from genome assembly GCA_945910005.1 of Isoperla grammatica. NCBI lineage: Eukaryota > Metazoa > Arthropoda > Insecta > Plecoptera > Perlodidae > Isoperla > Isoperla grammatica. The sequence continues at coordinate 49,533,751 of OX246740.1, forward strand.
TGCAGTAAAAGTAGTAATAAAAATTGCGAAAAATCGCTATATTGTTTATTATTTCAAACATCCCTGGATATTTATGGCAAGCGAGTATGAATATGTAGTCTGCTTGTGATGCGCAAAATCTCGTAACGGTAAAAGAAATCGTTCTCTAATGCTTTACATTAACATTGTTCTTTCATTTAACCGCAAGTTTCCGCTATTGCACACCCCAAAATATATATAACTGACAACAAAATTAACATGTCGAACATACGTGTGTCGTTTTGGCACTCATCGACTAACCAAAGGCAGCGTGAAAACCACCAAAACAACAGATGGCTGCTGGATCTAACCAAAGTCGAGCTGTAAACGAGTGTAGGTGTCATTTTATTCGTATAGTGAGGAAGGAAGACGCCAGCCACAATGGGAATCGTTTTTGTGTGTGATGTCCGCCCTTCTTCCAACAACCATAGGTAGTTTAGTCCCGTGGCTAATGGCTCCCGCACAACTGCCTACAACACGGACAAAGAACGTAGCAGCACACGATAAAAACAAGGTTAGCTCGACCGACCCGAAAATGGTGAGGACGAGCCGTCGCATTCCGTCAGTCTGTACGTTCATCAATCTAATGTCAATTGATTAAACTCAATTGCAGCTATCGGCTTCTCCTCTGATCTAGGCCGCTCTAAATAAGATGTCAAGAGGACGGACGCCGAACGTAGAAGCAATTTGCATGCGGCAGAATTACATTCGCAAATTGTCCGCCGACACAAAAATGTCTCCTTTACAATCCTTTCCTCGTACCAAACTGTCATTGAAAATAAATACATACACTTAAGTGTTGTATTTTTTTTTATATATAGTTGCGTTTGGAGCTCTTTTGGTCAGTTCGTGGACATGGACGCGCTCGCTTATCAACGCGTCAAACAGAGCGTTTTCCCAGTTAACAATTGTGTATGTTTAGCAAAGTAAACTTAATTGTTTTTCGAGTATAGACCATATTCAACCAATAATTTTAAATCTAATCCAGCATACTATCCTGAATTAGTGGCAAGTTGTTAATGAGGGGGGGGGGGGGTATTTCCCGGGAATGATATCCCTGACCTCGGTCTTCAGGCTCAACAAATGTCACTGGACACCTTTGATAGCAATTAAGCAGAAAGCAGCGGGATTATCATACGTCCGCTTTGCAGTTAATAACTGCATAGACATATTATTATCTATAAAACACTGCAGAGGAAGCACAGTACTGTAGGCCTACCTGGTCATTTGCGATTACTAGACCAGAGGTCGATAAAAAAGCTCTCCCCTATTATCTAACGACTTCTACATTTAATAGCTTAGCAACTCTAAAGCTAATAATTAAGAATTCTGGGATTGAGACCTATACCCATACAACCAGCCCTCGTATCCAAATTACATGAATAACCAGTTCAGTCAAATGAAGACAGCCACATGTGCACCCTAAGCAGACATTCTTCAGAATTATTATCATTATTAATAATAATGGGCACATATTAAACCAAACCAATATTTCTAATCCCAATACTGATTGCATATGTCGAAAGCTGTGCAATTAACAATCTCCACATCCGACCGAATGGACTCGATAAAACCGTTTAACCGATCGATTAAGTAATTAAGTGTGGTCGGAGGTGAATGGGCGCGGGCAGATCGATTAACTCAACACTTAACTCTTACCTAACCGACCAATAAGAGGTTTGGCTATGATTTATTAATCTATATATATAGTCTGAATTAACACAAGAAAAGTAGAATGGGCGTGGCTGCATAGTCCATGTGTCAAAACATCGTTATGTTGACGTCGTTGCTTCGTGGAGATTTATTCCGTAAATCTGTTGAATTCCGTTGAAACAGCGCGCACGAAAGGGGTGGTAGATAAGGACTGTGACCACTTACGTTGGGAATATAGTTTACCAACAATCTGAAACCATTTACTACACGTCGTATGTTTTTTTAATAATTTTTTCCTGCTAGATACACTCAAGCGCCAAAATAAACCTATTATTTTATTATAAAGTTGAAGTGTAAGGTTTTTTTCTATGTATTTCTTTACCAATTATTACCAAGTATTTAAAAAAAGGTCGTCAACACTAATCATTACAATTATGTATGTGTGCACAGTCACAAAGCGTATTGGCCAGCTAGATACACGCAGAAGACCTACCTACTACAATGATCGCGTCACAAAGACATAAAATAATTCATCGATGACGAAGACGATCACTTTTTGTCGATGTTTCGTCATCAATCTCCGGTCAAGTCATAGCGTAATGATCTCTCTCTGTCTCAAGCAGGAGGCTACATTGCTGGGAAATGACTCTGAATCATGCTCATGCTCTTGGTCTTGTATAGGTAACGCCTACCCAATCTGGGTGACGCAAGCCGTAGTACGACCGACAGTTCTACGGAAACAAAGATTCGACATCGTCTGCGGTCAGCTCTAGAAGACTGCATGACCCCCTTTTCAACATTGCGACAATTGTAGCGTAGAGATCATTTCCAGCTGTGTGGAAGATTACGATGTAATATAACTTTGCCCTGACTGGGTATCGAACCCCGGTTTTATGTATGTATTTAGTATTTACTATTTAGTGTTCTTGGTACTTGAACCGTACCGGTAGCATAGAGCGGGCGGTTGTAATCCCCGGTGCGGCGTTTTTATGGCAATTACTATCGCTCGCTGCTACGTATGTGTGCCTAGTTACAAAAAGTGTAATACACAAGTACCCTGCTGCAGAAAATAAACTAATAAAAGTAATTGAATTGAAAAAATGTATAAGTTCACAATAATAGGGACACGGAAATCGCATTTTCCCTATAATACGACCAAAACACAATGCCACAAAAATCATAAACCCGAATTCTTTCATTGTGCAACAAAAAGGACCCCCATTGTGCGGTTGAAGGCTAAAACCTGTAGATTCCGTCAACAACAGTGCAGGGATGAAATACGAATCTTTTCTCCGAAGACGACAACAACAAGGCAATTTGCTGTCGCCAATCTGTCACGTGGTAAATACCTGTCTGTCTGTCTGTCTGTCAGCTGTCGCCGGGGGCGGGATGGACAAAATGTGCGCTGGCCATGCAGGCAGCAGATCGCAATCTTCCCTGGCCATTCTTCTTCCACACCTCTCTATGTCCCCGCCGGGCACTCATACCCATCACTTTCCCTCAAAATATTGTGACTTCACACTCGATGTGAAGGGTGCCTGACGTAAGATTGTTTAAAGAGGGAATAAGTGCGGTTACCCATCCGTTCACTCCACCTGGTTCCATGTTGCTTAACTTAGTTGTTGGTACAATATAGTATCTCATGGTGTGTGTGGGGGATGAGGGGGCGGAGTTATACCACACATACCCCATAATTGCATCGTAATACAAGGGTTACAAGTTTGAACCCCCCGCAAAAAGTATTCCTTTCGAAATGGGACTCCGCTGCACCTTGATTTACATGCATCATAATCATCATTATGTCGCCCCATGTACGCAAATGCATGCATCAACTTTTATCCATGTATTGTAGACATAATGCATGCAGATTGAATTACAGATTATTTAAAAACAAGTAGACATAATGCGTATTTATATTGCCTACTCCACTCATTTACAAGAGCCGAAATCTACTGTGTTAACATTGTACAATTCATTACCCACATCGGCGAGCTCGGCACCAAAAAGTCACTTTACTTAGGCAACGTCAGATGCCTGTGTGATAAAAAGAAATTAAATTAACATTGTGGTTGACGGCAACTTTAGAGAGGCGTCATTTCAACTCAGCATAACAAGATTAGGATAACCCCTCCCCATCTCTCACCTTACTCTCACACACCACAAAAACGTATCTCTAAAATCGTTAGTCAAAAAACGAAAAAGAATAATTGATTTATTATAACGTTTTTTTTTGTTTTTGTATTCTATCAGGGACGAGGCAACAATTCGGTCACTCATTCGAACAATTACTCGCATTGCTTTGAATTATCCATCGCCTCATTTCACATGGGATCTTGAAAAGCCAACAAGGCGCAAAGGTAATTAACAGTGAGACCCATCAACCAGCCAACGAGAGAGAGACAGGACAACCAACCTTGGCCAACCGAAACGTAGCGTAGGTATAACAAAAACAGAAGGGTATTCTACATCAATGTTCGTTTGGCGGCTCCTATAATAAAACCCACTTTACGATGTGACGGGCCAAGTTATAAACGAGGACGGTGATGCGAGGACTACCAACAATCCGACAAGAGGGTGGAGGACAGACAAAGGAGGAGTACCAACCAACCTAAATGCCAACATGACAACAATACACGATCGAAACACACCAACCGGAAAATTAGATTTCAAGTTGGGCTTGCAGAAATTACTTAGTCGTACGTAAAGCGAATCCGAAAAACGTGTATTGTTGGCATTGACAATGGTCTTGTTGATAGATCGGCTAAATCCTAATTCCGTTGGGTATTTTCATGGTACTCGCTTGAGATTTGAGAATGAAAAAGAGATTATCCTGTTTGTTGCATGATCCTGCCCAGTGGCGTAGCGTAGTGTTTGGCATGTGCAACAAACGAGGGCTGAGGTTGTGAAATGTGCAGGTGAAAGAAGGGACAGAAACATGGGGGACGGGTCCCATACCAACAAGTAACTGGATAAAGAATAATTTACCACTTTCAGAATTAATGTAAAATTAGTTTTTTTGTTGATTACATATTTTATTTTATACACATACAAAAAATTAAATGTATGGGAATTTATAGCGTCTATCCACTCAATTAAAACAACTGAAGAAGTAATTTTAATTTGAATGATATTTAATTTATTTGTTGTTTAATAACGACTTATTATTATCATATTGATAATCGATACAATATTTAGAATATATGTTTATAAATCTGGGCTTCAAACGGGTCTCGAAACCGGTACTTCCTGCCACTTGACATAAGAAATACTCCCGAAAGACAAACGATCCAACTCTGACTGACAAATTGCCAAATCGTTTCCATATGTTGCTAGGGTGAGTTTGAAGCCGCCCCCCCCCCCCCCCCCCCCCCCTTCGCCCTGGGCAAGTCGTGACGTAATCAAGCCACACCGAAGATGAGGGTATCTTTTTGTAGAACGCACTGTACACTCTCTCAGATACCCAACAATTAGAAGACTACATGTTGCACATGAATTAATATTATTTAGTTAGAAGGTTACACACACCAAGCTATCAATCCTCGTGAAATAAAGCGCATAATATACAATTTATTCGCTTGTCAGATTATTATTGTAAAGCTCATCTAAAACTACTTTGTATAACAACAATCAATTAGGACGAGATCAATCATTCGCTATCGCAGTTGACATGTTTGAAAAGAAAAGTTGGATTCATTCCACATTTCGGCTCGGTCATGCGAAGCACACGTCGTGCGTGTATGGAGAGCTTTAATAGTTCGTCTGACAGATCTGGCTGAGAAATCGTGCGCGCGCAAACCTGCTGATGTGGACAACTGTAGTATTTTTTTAAAGGTATTTGTCTCCAAGTTCGTAGACGTACCAACTTTAGAGAACCAAAATTCGAAAGCTGAGGTTATGCCAAGGAATGGAAATGTACAAGTTCTTGGTAGTAATTAGCAGGAAAGGTGTTGTGTGCGTGGGATGAAAGTGGGGGGGGGGGGGGGGGTGAAGGTTGTTAGCCCGAACTCATTGTGTTTAACAGAAACTTGAATATTTTTAGCGCGTTTGACCATTGCCACAATCCGTGTCTAGACAGATTGAACTGAAAATTATTATATTTAAAGCGGGCATAGTTATAATAAAGCTGATAATGACCATTGTTGCTTCACGTTTCTATTATTGCAATGATGCTATTCGAGAAATATTGTTCGGTATGACCTTCTGGAAAATAATATTTCTCTTACCTTACACTCGATAACTTTTGTCAAACTGGGAAGAAATATTTCATAAATTTGGAACTCAAATTACCGACCAAGAGTTTGAAAATATCAAGGCTTGCAATTCCTGCGGTAGACAATAACTGCGATATACCGGAAGAGCAGAGTATTTCATAATTATGCCTAATTGCTTTAATGGTTAGATGACTAACAACACATTAAATGTAAGCCAATCAACAAAAGCGTTGGTCTCCTGTGTTCCGCAAGTGAAAGTGCAGCCCTAAGTAAGTGCACCACCTCAACACATACTTATGCGTGATCGTGAGCTCAAATGTAGCATTGTTAACCTATGATTGGAATCGATAGGTCGATCAGATTGCCCACGGTTTTAAAACAGCCAATTTGTGCGACGTGATAATAACTTATCAAGTAACAAGGGTCCCCGAAGTTTTGCATGGAAAAGCGTTGCAATGTCACAACTGGACACTGGTCACCCCCCCGGGGATTTTATCGAGAGAAGTTTTTGCCTGCAATGTCACTGATACAAATCAACGTTTTTTTCGTTCCATTTGCCCCTGATTTTGGCGCTAATCAGGAAAACTTGAGGAGATGCCGAGGTTTGAACCCAGCGCCTTCAGCACTATTAAAAAATTGCAACTAATACTTCAAAAGGTGAAATGAAAAGACTGACATAAAAGGGGAAAGAGTGCAGCTACAGTTCTTTCAACCCAATCCACAGATTGGTAACACAACATAAAAGGGGCAACAAAATGTGGAGCATTTGTTCCACACAGACAGTCGCCTACTTTAGCCCGGGGGGGTTGACCCCAGACGCCCCCCTACATACGAGACGAACGCAACACGTAACGCTCCACAACGCCGCCAAATAATTAAAAACCATCATCGAATTCGCCAACCTTGGATACCAATCATCCAAATCCGCAACCCGAGCGCCGCGGTTATGCATCAGAAACTCGTAGCCATTTTCTTTTTCTATACCGATTTCAAGATCGTCGATCCGTAAAGAAATGCAGAGCGTGCGTCCACAGATCCACTCGCTGAAATGAGAATGCAGTTCTTCGCGCTAGTGGCCGTGGGATATATTACAGACAGACAGACAGACAGACAGACAGACAGACAGACAGACAGACGGACGGACGGACGGACAGACAGACAGACAGACAGACAGACAGACAGACAGACAGACAGACAGTGCAATTACTGCACTAAGTGCTTCGGTATGTCTGAGACCGCGAGTGCCAAGAAACCCTCCCCCCTTTCAAACTATATTCCGAACGTAATCACCATTACGTATATATGTATTACACCCATACCTGCATTAACGGCATAGGCTTTAAAAAATAAAATTATGGCTACATCATCACACATCTCTAAATAAAACTTATACTGTCCAACTGACATAATAACGACCATAGAACGAGTAATACTAAGGTATGTACAAGCGAAGGAGCGAAGCTATATAGCATATAATCACATTTTTAATTTTTTACTACATGGCTGAGCGAGTAGCCTCAATACTTTTATTGTAGAACTGTCTTAATAAAGACTCTACAGACAGTAATTATGGTAAGGTATGAGCACACATATTTCAGTGTAAAAGCCATATAGCTAGTAAACGGTGCTATTTCATGTTTTTACTAAAACTATACGCAACAATTTAGTAGCTACATGACTAAATAAATTTTATTATCGAATTAAGTCAATAAAGAGTATATTATAACATCCAGTAATTACAGTAAGGTATGTACAGTGTAAATACGAGAATATATAGCATATAATAAGTTTCACTTTTTGCTATGACTCCACGAGTAGTTTTAGACGAGCCAGTCAATTACAGTATGAAGTATGAACCTCGGTATGAACACACATTTCAGTGTATAGAGAAGTCACAGCCAATAAAGTTTCATTTTTATGTTTTTCCTACGACTAGACCTATAAGTGAGTGTGGAATTGACTCAATGAAAGTGGTAAGTACCTACATTTTTAGATCCATAAAAACTAAAAACTGAACTAACAAAATTTGAATCACGTATTGCAATTATTAAGGTTGTCAATTTGAAAAGCAGTTAATTATTTACACATTTTATTCGCTTGCAAAATAACAACCATAAGGATTAAAATATTTGACACTTTTTTAATCAGTGTTAAGTTCTTTCGAAACTAAATATTGGTTCGTACAACCACTTTTTCAATTTTGTTTATCGTTCTGAAGATATTTACTAAAACACGTTAGTGTTGTGGGGTTTTGTTAGTGAGACTAAATAAATACCCATTCCCGTTAATAATGACTATAATATCGATAGGCCAGTAATGAACACATATTTGAGTGCAAGAGAACTGCCATAGTTTTGTACCACCACACTGCGCGAATTCTTCACCCGAGAGTTCTGATTGATCGGCTCAACGTTTCGGTTTACGGCGGAGCTCCGCGGGCCAATCAAGATGATTGATAACATTGAGACAACCCACGTCACGGTACCACAACCTATGCTGTCTTGACTCAGCCGCAGGTGACTCTAGTAGACCTGGACGTGTTAGGGCGGGGGAGGGGGGTTATCCCCCTACTATGCATAGCAGTCACGTGGTCATGTGTCGTCTGCACACAACTGTACATGATGTTTTCCTCTAATCGTATTTTCACGTCTCGCATCTATTAGAAACATTCCAATACACTCACTCCAAGACGGTCTTTCTCTTGGTTTCTCGTACCCTATATAGCCTACTAATCTATAAGAACGAGGATTAGAAAAAGATGTTGAAAATGTTGCTTGCACCCGTCGCAACACCTCACCGACATATATATATAAAACACTGCTTTCGTGGCCAGGATTTATGTCTCACTCTCAACTGATCTCAGTTGAGAGTTCGACGCCCTGAGGACTGAAACGTCGGCACAATATGGAGGTAGGACGTGGCGGAATAACCCGCAATTATTTTAATTTTATTGACATATATGTACATATTGCAATTCGTTGGGGCTTGTTGCCGCGAATAATTTACTAAAGAAGGAGGCGTTAACTTACCCTTCCCTTCCTGACGTTTCGGGAAAGTCACATCTACCACCCTCAGAGGCCCTCACTCGACGATGTGCATCTCGAGCTTCGTAGCCGCGGACTGACTAGTGCAGACCGTGCAGTCGTTGTCATTCGTCCCCGTGTATGTATGCGTCATGGTTCTTATCTCGTAGTGAAACCAGGTAGGATCGACTACGCGTCAGGGGTTCACGTTCAGGGGTAGTGACGTACTTTCCCGAATCGTCAGGAAGGGAAGGATAAAACCCCCTACACACGGTGAAACATGTCGCATGATACAAGTTTCATGAGACCGTTTCAAGGCCACATGACATGAAACCTACAGCAACCACACTTTGATTCACACGTCGCCAAAATTCGGGATGAAGCCCTACATTTCAGTCGGCAGCTCTTCGTCGAGATGAGTGGAGCAGTGGAACTACCCTTACCCGTTTTAATTGCGCTAGGTGTATGATGTCATAGCTTTTTGCTCATCTACTAAAAAGAAGCGAAGATGGGCGAAGCAGTGGCTTCAGCGAAGTAGACATCATTCGCATATGAATTTACTAGGTAGAAATTTACTAGTAGAAATTACCCACAAGCAGAGGTTAATTGTTCCACCACAGAACGATCGGGTTCCATGTTCACTGGTCACTCCTCAAAGTGGCTGTAGGGGTGGAATGTTATTTGGGACATCGCTGACTGACCACTGCGCATGCGCATCATCTCTTGTTGCACGTTATGTTGCGCTACATCCGTCTACACGTTGATACTTGCATCTTGTGTCATGAATCATGTATCAAGGTTTCTCGTCCCGGAGGAGAAACATGCAACATGCAACGCAACGTGAAACTGAAACTGAAACAAGCGTCCACACGTTGATACGGTTGCATGAAACACGATGTTTCACGGCTTGTAGCGGAAACAAACAACAAGCCCCAGAGAATTGCAATATGTACAAATATATACCTGTAGAAAAGTGTAGAAAAGGTATATATTCTTCATCAACGTCATTTGGGTTACTTTGTTGACACAATTCAACCGGCCAACTGTAGGCCTACTCGACGATAATTGATCAATCATAGACGTTAGGAGGAGGGGTGCAGGTACGAAAGCCACGGGACGCGAGTTCGAATCCCACACGGATGTATTTATGTAATCGACAATCGTCCTTCGTCTGTCTCGATTAATAGAGTCGTTCTGCACCAACAATAGACTCACGGCCACTTGTTGATCGGTACAAGAGGATGATGCTCGATTCCTCTATTGTGTCACAGCACAGAGGTGATGAACTGACGTGGGCGACAACTGTGTTTCGCAACAGGTGGCCCACGAAATAATGCAAGGATGGCCGAAGGTCCGCGAGACATAAACCCAGCCATAAGTTACCAAGCATGTCCCCGGGCATTATCGTGTTTTATTATTATTATTATTTATTTACCCAATAACAGACATACATGGTACATAGTACAGTCCAGAAAACATTGGATATAATAGATTAAACCATAGGATTAACATAAAATGACGACACTACACATACAAGCGGAAATTGATTAATAAATAAAATAAAAACACATTTATAAAATAAAATAAAGTTTTATTGTGTTGGAAGGTGTAGGAGTGGAAGCGCGCAGTGGTCGTGGTCGGTTACACGATGGTGTACACCATGATTCATGTGCTCTAGATTCGAATCCTTACTTGGGCATGAAGTTTTTGTATTGTTCTTTAATCAACTATTTAGTGTTTCGTAAATGGGCGAGTCAACTGAAAAAAAAACGAAAAAAGGAGAGGGGGGTGGGGGTGGGCGGCAGCCCGCGTGAGCAGCGCAGCCAATACTATAAAGAATTGGCGCGCGATTAAAATATGTTCACACTTATTAACAGAAAATCAAATTTTTTGCAATTTTGAAGGAAAACTTTGCATGAAACCTTGCACAACCGAACTGTGTGTAGCTTCAAGTGGAAAAAAAAACACTAATTTTAGGCAAAGTAAAAAATACTACGCGTGGAACTTAAAAAAATACCAAAATAAAATTAATTTAATTTAATTTAAAACAAAAAATGGAAAAATGTGATGCAGTTTGGAACGGAGATGACCGAACTTTGAATACAGAGCATGTGAGCATGGACTTATAGTAATGTGAGTGTGTATGGGGGGGAGAGGGGGGGGAGTGCGAAATCGTTCGCTTACGCTTACACTCGGTAAATCGGGTTTCCACCGCGCGTTGCAGGTGCTATGAGGTGCTATGATGTGCTATGATGCTAATGGTCATAGCTAGCACTGCATAAGAACGCGGCGCTAAAATACCGTGTTTACTGTTTATTGCCAATCCCGTGTTTTACAACCTGGTGCGATAACGCTAATAGCCGCGCGCATGGCCAACTCATGCAGACGGTTATTAGTATTGCTCGTCGCTTAGACGCGGCCACGCGGGCCAAAGTTCATGACAGGTCTGCATGTGAACACCAGACGAAACTGAGGACAGAGTTCGATGCCCGACACCGGCCATTCTGGTCTAGGGATTTATCTAGGTATCCTGTTCGACAAGAAATAGCTTCGAAAGGTATCTTTAAAAATGTACTCATTTAACAATATTGGAATCATGCAGGGCTAGCAAGATTTACAAGTATTCTTATTGGTGGTGTTTAACGACGTACTCGACAGCTTAGGTCATATGAGTCCATCTATATCGCGGGAGTCGTCATAAGGAGAGTCCAGAAAGGGAGAGCAGGGCTAAGTGGCAGGAGAAATCTTTAGTGGGACAGTGGGGGGGGGGGGGGGGGGGGAAGCACAGAGTCTCCTTTCGTCGCCTCTTACGACTAGCAGAGTCACTCTGGGCCTATTCTAACCCGGGCCGAGACGGGTTTAAAATAGGATGCAAAATTGATTATGTTTAGATAAAACTAGACAATTTCAATTATATCTCAAATTGTGTAATTGAATTGAAAGTTGAAACGTCATACTTTTCTGAACCTATTATTTAAGAATATTAGTAGCCACGAAGATACAAAGATAATTTGAAGATCGAACAAATAAAGTTAAATTTTCACGCTTTCCTGGATTGACATTTAAGGAAAACGCGAGGGGAAATGTTAAGAAAGGAACCGAATTTTCTCGAATCCTCACCCCGTTGTCTCAATTACTTCACAAAGCACTTCACAACAACTGTCTTTAAACGCATTAGTGTGCAGTCGGCAGTTGTGCGTGTTTTCGCATCTATTCTTGGCCAGACTTTTACGATTTCGAGACAATTGTTCTCCAACAGTTGGTACTATAATAAATTAGTGTCTTAATCACCCAATACCCTTTAGACACGACAAGGAAGCCAGTCCTGAGTCGTGAAGACTCCCCTTAAAGAAATGACGTCACTTCATTTTGTCGACCCTAAAATGTAATAAAGAAGTACACTACAATTTTATATTCCCACTAAACAGGAACAAATGGCGGAATTTTAACTTCTAAAAGCCGTCACAGCAACTAACAGATGTCCGGATGTCCCCCACTCAAAAATCAGTTCTTGTAACTGAATGAGTATATAATAAAAGAAATGTATTTACTGGTATTACTTTTAATTCGCATGCACTCATCCTATAGTAACAGCCATTGCAGAGCTATGCTCAAGAATACCCAGCGAGGTTTCGAGTATAGAAGAAGCTGATGATGCTAACACCCTTACCTTACGGATGCGTTCGTCAAATATGATTGACTCTAGACCGGTCACTATAGACCAATCACTAATCAGCGATCGGAATTTGTAATTGGGGAATCTCTCGTCTTAAAAGATAAACCCGGATCGCAATGGAAATAGTAGGAGCTTCAATCAACCGTAATGAGAAAGATGTCACACTATAAATAATCACCTCACTGTAATCACACATAATCATAATCACCATACACATAATCACCTACTGTACCTGATGATCACAACCTGTGCGTTACTTCGAGAGTCAAGTGAAGACAACCTCAATACCACAAACCTGCAGTCAAGGTGGTCGGAATCGAACTGGCGACCTCCCCTGAATCAGAGTCTCACATCTTACCGCTCAGCCACCTATATCGGTGTCGCATTATAGATAATCACCACACCACACAGTTTACCACGATCTGTGCGTCATGTACATCAATCGAGAGTGAAGTGAAGACAACCTCGTCACGATTACCAACCGTTTAGTTGTTCAACAGTTTCGTTTTCATTGTTCGCGTTGAGCATTCCTCGGCGGGGCGATGCTCATAATCACATGGGTGATACTCTGTACTCACTCACTCACAGGCTGGAGGTCACGAGTGAAAGTAAGAAGGGCAACGGTCAACTCTGTGTATACCAGGCAATACAGTCAGGATGGACCCTCGAATTGTATCTATCGCAACAGCCGCATATTTGACTTTGAAAATCGTTCCCGCCTTGATTTCATAACCTCTGGATCTGGGATTGTTTCAAGTTTATGTATATCTATGTTAAACGTAGTAATATCATACTTTATTAATCATGTTTCACGCACAATGTGAACACATTTGTGTTATTTATAAATAAATAAATATTTAGTGGAAAAGCGTAGTCAAGATGTTGATGATGGTGAGCTTTGGTTCAGTATTTTATCAAAGGTACAGTTATTTATCGATGAACTCATTCAGTTGCCTCGTACGACAGGCAGAGGTACTCTGGACCTAAATAGTGGACATATTTTACCCCGGATCGGAACACTCAGAGGAATTAGGGAAAAGGGACAATTTGTAGGAGGTATATGGATCAAAAGGTGAAGGGAAGGATTTTAATCGCATCTTACTTCAGGTAGTCACACCCCCTGGGTTTATTCCACTCCAAGCCCAGATGGTAGGGGGATGTTGATGAATAAACGCAACATGACATCCATGCTCAAGCCAGGATTAGAACCTAGAACGCAGAAAACATGTTTTGTGCATCGACTAAATCCCGTCTGCTAAAAATCAACGTCCAAGAAGTTCAAGACTACACATATCCTTAGAACTGGAGCAAATTTTAAACGAGCGCATTCCGACAAATCATGAAAATGGAATAACATACTTTTCCAATAGATCTTACTGAGAAAAAGAAAATTATAATAAAATAGCATTTAACATAAATTGCCGGCGGCACGATGTAACGGTTGAACATTGCGTGATTAAATACTGCATAGTCTACTTTAAAACAGGAGATGACATGTTGATAGTAATTAAGAACACTCGATTATAAATAAATAATTCAAGTGCTGCCACACTTAAACACCTCGGTTTTTGGGCACATAAAACGGTCCAGTTCGGGTCTTTTATCACTGAAAATATATGGGAAGGAAAAAATCGCGCACATTTAATTAGCTGCCAGTTTTGAATAAGGATGACACATTTTAGAAAATTAACGTCGCATTGTTGCAGCAAGACAAGAGTGCTGGGTTTCGTATAATTGTGCAATATAGCAAACCAAAAACATTTTATTTTATCACTTGCGCTATACGCATTTATAATTATTGGTAATAATAGTCTTTGTTGCGGTGGCAATGGTCAATACGTAGAAGAAAATGAAGGTTGGTATAAACTACTGTTGATAACTAAACCTAGAAATATGTGTTTTATAGCGAACGATGAACCAACCATTCGTTGTAAATCATTGAGGACAGCACTATGCTGGCTAGACGCAGCCACAGGCGACAACACGAGATAATACGCGACATATCCCGTTGAGCCACTGGGCACGCACGTTGCGTGTTGAAGAAGAAGGTATTGATGAGGGGGGGAGGTGGGGGGGGGGGGGGTGATCGTGTGTTCAATCTATCACAGGAATAGATCAAGTTCGAGGAAACCCCCTAAGAGTATGAGAAACAGGTGAAGATACGTCTATCGCTGAGAAAACCCAGTCACCACACGTAAATGCACCAACAGCCTGAACATATCAAATTCGGTTGTTAATTTTTCATACGAGAATCATAAATTTAAAAATCTGTATCGTAAACAAATGTACAATTAAACAAATTGTAAAAAAATCAGCATACTATTTTATAAATAATCCAAAGCATGTTCTCCGTTCTATCAGCTGCAGTTTTGAGAGAGGCGAGCATTGTTATAAATCTACTCCGAGTTAATCCTCACCCCACAGGTGGTAGTGAAGTGACGCCTTATGTCGGCAAGCAAAAGGAGGCAGCAAATTACAGACCTCCTATCCTATCCTATCTATCTGACAGAGGTTGGAATGGATGACGAGGCAACTCAACTCATCTCATCTCGTGCTACGAAGGACTTTTATTAACACTTGATGCCACAGACAGACGCCATCTTGCATTTCGTATACAGACAGCTAGGTTGACTTGCTTCTTTTATACGTATACCTCTACCTACTAATAGAAGAAATGTGGGCGTGGCACCCGACAACCTGTCAAAAATATTACTTGAAAAACTTTTGCTGCCTTATCTTATGAATAATCGCATATTTGTAATTGATTGTGATCTGTGTTTGCGTGGAGTGGAGTAGAGTGGAGTACAACCTTATACGACGATGTAGTTCCACTCTTCGACCTATCTATCCTGAACTATGTTACTCCTGAGTATTTGTACGATGCCACCGGGATAGGACCCAGTTAAAAAGTTAACTATCCGTCTATGTATCTATAATAAAACTCACAACGCCAAAGTTTTGTAATAAAATAACTAGGCCTACTTCACTTAGGGCCAGTCTTACAATGTCCCAATAACTATTTACTCGTCGAATAGCTTGTTGTCTCCAAGGCAAACCACGCTTGAAATCCTCCAAATAGCTAATTGCTACAAATAACTTTCTTATTAGGAGATTGTAAGACCGGCCCTTAGTACATTATACAATTACTATTCGCATTACTCTTCACATCCCGTTAATCGTAATGAAACTCAGGAACAGCCGAGCCAGCCCCCTGGACCGAGTACATACAATACATCAATCATAAGTGATGAGGTACTAAAGCTGCATGTTTATTGTTTAACATTACCATTACGTATTCAACAGGTTAAACTTTTAACTATAATGTATACAATTATGTAGTAGATTTGCCATAAACACCCGCGCAATCATGTAAAGGATTTATACTCATGGCAAACTCGATGTATATAGTGGAAACGCACCCCTCTTGTGGGAAAAAAGGCGAATCAGTCAAGCTTATGAAGTTTAATTGTGGTGTTCGCACTGTCCAATCACTGATTCATATGTTTCGTATTTGAAATATCGACCTTTGATTGGTTATCGCTCACTCGTCGATGGTGTTCGAAGCCTGCAGGGTTGGTTTAGTCACTTTAAATTAAAGTCCCCCACTGCAAATCAGTTTAGTTACTGAGTGGGTTAGACTCTAAATGTGAATTTATTTATTTTTATTTGATTTAATCACGACTGTGCAGCACATTTCTGAGATGAACCAAGTCAAAAATACGGTTTCGTACATTTCTTTACCCATGCAGTCGTTCGATGATTCGGACGTTAGCGGGTCGAGATCCGCCACATGCAATCTTCTTATCGCTGAAGGATATTCCATTCCAATTCTATTTCAGTCATAAGACTAATGATGGGATACCTCATAGTTGGTCACCTGGAGATGGGGGGGAGGGAGAGGGGCAGAGCAGACAAACAGATGAGTGTACACCGCAACATATGAAACAGATTAATGTTGCCCAGTGAACGATGGCAGTTGGCAGTTTAAATCTACAAGATTCTTACTATAGATAGAAACAAGACATTCCAGTGCCTTCTCGATCCGCGCATAATCGCTACCACATGTGACGCGGACGACAGGGCGGTGCATAAAAGTGTCGTCCGGGTGAAATGTACACTGCACTGCACTGCACTGCACTGCTTGCACCGGAGTATGTGGCGACATTGTTGCGTACGGTGGAAATACCGCGTGCAGCGTACTGACTCACTCGGGACTGTCACCGGGCAAAATAACGCTCCCTGTGGTCGACGAAATAACGAAGCACTTACTGAACATAGCACAGGCGAGTTTGTTTATAATTTTTAGTCCTCAAGAACTATGAACTTACGAAGTTTGGATAACGTGAAGTACTACGTAGTCCAAATAATAATAATTTTAAGTGGAATTCCTGCTGTAGGTCTCGGGTATACAGTACACACCAGGGCCTGGATTCATAAGAGATCCCAAGTATTTTTCTGCTCTAAATCTAAACTGTGGGACCAGTCTAACTATGGACCTCTGTGTGAGCAATCAAAGTATACTTAGATATGCATCAGTATACACCACCCATGTGTCTAATTAAATGTTAATGATATCTTTGTCAAGTGGTATAGATACCGTACCGGTAATAATAGTTTCAAACGGCTGATGTAACTTTACGTCGCGACAACTCAGCAGCTGATCAGCTATGAGCCCGATTCAATGCACGTGTACAAAGTTTGGGGTATTGAGAAAACTATAATTTCCATTGCGCCGACAGGAAATGTATCACGGGTCAAACTCAAAAGGGTCGTCAGAGCTACGAAACTTTTACTCAATCGGAATGAAAATTTTACCCTTGCACCAACAATGTTTTCTTAACTCTTGTACGACACTTTTGAACATTGCGGTTATATAGGCCTACACATCCTTTTGGCAAAATGGGAATGTAGTTTTTCCCAATGTGCCAAATCCCACATCAAGTTGGCGCAAAGAGAATTACCCATTATTTGTTTACACATATATAAAAGTTTTCGAAGTGGGGGCAAATCTCATTGGCGCATAGGGAAATCAACGATCTGTTTACATTTTCGAGTACGTTTGAGCGATGACCGTTGAGAATGTAAAGAACACGAGTCAGGATAGGATTGTCTGATTGCGAATGACGATGCGACTCCCCTAACGATATACATACACTCGTGAAAGCGTTAAGTTGTTACATAGTTTTGTTGATGTTGTCGTGGTTTTCAGAGCTATAAAGAAGTCCGTGCCGACCACCAAACACACACACACAGACACAAATTTAAATGCTTTACGCTCTGGCACCCACAGTTTCCGCCTGCCAGCATTCAATCTTGCCTAAAATTCTATTTTAATGAATATCAAAAGTCAAAACAAAAAACCGCGTCAACGAATAGAAGAACCACACATAAAAACGCTCGTCCGGTTATTATAATCTTTTGGAATCATATTCACGCCCAATTGGTTCGTTTACCTTCGGCAACTGTGACGTAATTCTTACAGTATACGCAGGGCCGTCTTAACATGTCTTTTGCACATAGGCCCGAACAAAATGCCGCCCCCCCCCCCCCCCCAACACTCAACGGCAACAATAACAACAACACCATTACAAACTTGTACACGACGATGGGCAATAAGAACACTTTTTCATTTATTTATGCTAAATATATCTGTCACTCACCAGTCTCCATCGCCGAGCCTGCAATCTCACAAAGGTTTCATCCTGGAATTCTTTCTGGCACATCGTTCAATGACTGTGTCTAAGCATATTGTTTTTGTTAGCTCACATTCAATGGACAACATTGATAAGGCTACAAGTCTCTCGTTTCCCTTTAGCGCGTTTCTTATACTGGGCTCCACTTAATCGAACTCTAGGCCTGCTCTAGGCGTTCCGTTCGACATGTTACAATAACGGATGTGACAAAATATTTATTGTACTTCACTTCACTCACTGTCATACTTTTAAGTCACATTAACACACGTGATAAAGAGTTACAGAAAAACTTTCATTTTATAGCACACGCCTACCTAGTAGCATACATCAGTTTAGCAAACGAATTATCACTACAAAAGTGCAGAAAATCGAACCTTCCCATACGAAGTTGAAAACTTGACTGATTTCAAAACGCCAGAAGAAGCATTTTGTTAACAGATTTTTTGCGGGATAGTGCATTGTGGTTCGATACGGCACAGACTCAGAAATAATTTTTTGGACTGAACGCTTTTGTTATTTGTAACATCTCAAGATGAAAGCATGTTTTGGCTAATAAGTCTCCACATGCTGCTACGAGGAACACTACAATACTTTTCAAAATGAATAGCCAGATTCTAGGAGGCAAAAACTCCATCCGGCTTATTATTCCACCTGCCATTTCTAAACACTACCCCTTCCCCATTGTCACCCAACTCTCTTATCCGAATTAGACTCGTCAACCATAAACAGGGCATAGGAATATGTCATTTTTCGTGAACGCTCAAGTGAGAAATTGAGATATTGGCTATGACATTTTGTGTTCGATACAAGTAAAATATAAACGATTTGACTTCTTGAATATCAATCCATTGGTTGATAACATACAAATTTCCAATAAATTTGCCGCCCCTGGAAAGTGCCGCCCTAGGCCCGGGCCTCGTGTGCCTATGGGGTAAGGTGGGTCTGAGTATACGTCAGTCGTAAGATGTGTGATGTGTAATGAGAGTTTCGTGTATTGAAATCAAGCAAAGCTTGACACGTCCGCTGAATCTCTTTACCTCACCACTACATCACATCACACGCAGTCTTTATCCTTATTTTCTAGTTAGCAAATTATTAAATTGCTATTCACGAAGAGCTCGTTAACGTTAGTACAACGGCGTTGCCAGAAGTATAGTGTGATGAAAAACTCAATACCTAATGGCGCACAGAACGTGGAGAGAAAAGTAAAAATGCGTACGTTTGTTCCCATAATTATTGAAGGAGCCGAAAACATAATTGTACTTTGAAACTGCCAATAATGTTGTGTTCATCTTCATATAGTGCGCATGGCTATCAGCCAAACAGCATGTTTTGCAAATTGAAATTAATGTTTCAGAGAGCAACACTACTCTCCAACATTTGTTTGCTATTGGATTGATTGCTTCTGAAAAGAAACATAAAGAAACTATCCATTCGCCTTGTGGCCTACAATGGCAGTTATGGCACACATAATATAATCATTATCCTAACTTTATCAGGGATACGTGTTTAAACTCCCATATTTTTATGGTAGCATATTCAGATCCAATCATTGAAAGCTCAAATCATGATATTGGCATTACGTAAACCCACTTTTTGGCTTTTAATATAGGCGTTGTGATGTCAGTCATATATCTACAACAATCGCAACTAAAACAATCATATCTGCAACCACAACAACTACAACAATCGTAGCTACAACAGCAGCATCATTATATTCCAACCCAACATCGGTGCTCACAGCTCAACTCATGAGCACCAAACGTTTCAACGCAACATGACGAAGCAGGTAAGATAATTCCTGTTAATTATGACAAACGACAACATCAACGATAACTGGGCACTTGTCCCGTGCACGTCTGTCGCTCACTCACACAGCACAGACGGGAGGAAGGAAGCTTTGTGTCCCCCCGAAAACATCTGCCTCTCAGTCGCCAAGATCGTAGACGTCAAATGTCTGTCACGCTGACAGAAGAAAGACATGTAACTATGGAGACGAACGGCCAACGAGCATTGTGGACGACACAAAACGCCCACAAATTACTCGACATTTTCAAAAGGACATGTCAACAAGACGTGAATCGTAAATAAATCCCTCTAAATTAGGGTCAAGGTGAACGGAAGGGTTGTCGTTTTACAATCGGTCATATAAAACCTTCAGAGAGGTATTTTATTTTCGTTGCGGCTCATTTGACGATGGAAGACATATTTGAGTTTCTGGGTGAGCAAGGGGAATGAGGGAAATATTTTCAAAATTCAGGACTGTGTGTATGAACAGAACACATTGATTATTTGGTGTTTAACAGCGTACTCGACAACTTAGGTCACATAACGTCTTCCGAATCGGATCGATTATCCATCGCGGGGGTCGTCATAAAGGGAGTCCAGCAAGGTAGGACAGGGGGGGACAGTGGGGGGAAAGGGGCAGTACAGGGTCTCCTTTTGTCGCCTCTTACGACTGGCAGAGTCACCCTGGGCCTATTCTACCCCGGGCCCAGACGGGTCGTGTATAGCATACGATACATGTTTTCAGTTAGTTCACAAAACGTTTCACACTGTTTTTTTTTTTAGAGTTTTTAAATTTCAATGGGACACAATAATGAAAAAAATAGCGAATGTATAATTGCAGGATACAGCTGGATGGGATGTGTTTGCGTATATTTTAAGATATTCGTTGTAACTATACTCGGAAACGTTCGTTTTTCTAAGCGTGTTGACTTTGTGATTGTGATAATCTACACTTCACATGATACTATTTATTTATTTTATTCTAGATCGACGAAACCCGAGCCGCATTGTATCTCATAGTCTATCTCATAGTCACGGCTACAGCTAATTTAGTTCATAATTTGAAGCCATAAGAAAAACCTCCACAAACTTCCATACAAATTTCATTTTCTATAGTCACGCACAATTTCATCGAGATTAATTGTGCTAATTAAACACACACTGTTAACATTTTCATTTTGACACTTTCCACGGAATGTATTTTCGTTTCTTGGCATTTAAATACTAAACAGACAGACACACCTTTACTACTTTAACGGTTTGCGTGTCTATAATACATACCACACCCTGGTTCATCTAGATGGGTGACAAATGTGGCGCCGAAAGAAGGTTAGGTGCCCCCCACACAAACACACAAGTGAAAATAATGGAAACAGGACAACATAATACGAGATAGATACCGCAGCACAGCAACATAAATTCCATCCGACCTGCACAGCTCTCCAACTCGAGAGCTGTTGTTGCCAAGCCAAGACGTTGTCAATAAACCGTCTGCAAATAAATATCAGTCAAACCGAACGTTGGTTGTGTTCGAAACGTTGATTCATTTCGCCTGCCAACGTTAAAATCACTTTGTGTCGAGAGACGGCCAGACATAGTTATGGCGCGTCCAACCACACAAGTTACTCCATATAATAATGTCCACAGTTCGTTCGAGCTCGGCGTGTTGTCACGGATAAACTTGATCGCGTGCATTGTCGTCATCGATATGAAAATGTATCACCCGAGTAACACTATTAACTTCCTGAGACTACCGTATAAGTTGCACTCCACCTGTTGGGTATCTAGTTACTTGTGGTATGTGTACCTTTACTTATACCTAGACACATGTAATTTATTGCACCTGCACCTGTACCTAGAGTATAAATCTCCTTATCTATAGCACGTTCAGATGAAAAGATACAAGGTACTTTTTTTTTTTAATTAGTTCAATCTTTCTCATGAAATACTGCAGATCGTCGATTTTTACAAACATTTCACGTTCGATTATGATCTCGCTATAAAATTAACTTACTTATTTTCACTGCAATTCCCGGTCATTTTATCATGTTCAATAATAAATTCTATGCATCCGTATTTCCGTTTTGAAAAGTACCAACTACCAACGTTATGTGTAGGCCTATATCTAGTATAGTTTTGTCCACATTACAATTTGGAACATTTTTACGTGCTTGCTTCTATTAAAATTATACGTTATTTTCTAAAAAATTATAATTTGTAATATAAAATATATCAGTTTACAAAATATATATTATATATATATTATATATATATTATATATATATTATATATATATATATATATATATATATATATATATATATATTTAATCTCAAGGAGGTTGGCACTGTCTCGTGGTGCTAACTCTGGGCAACCGCGAGCTTATCTAAGACAGCCTATATCTATTTGCTAGACATAGCAAAGCAACACAACATAGCACACGCTCAATTTATTAATCATCTTTTTATTTGTGTGGATTTTATGGCCGTAATAAACATTAGCAAAAATATCTCCATGTAAATGTTGCCCACGTACGATGATCGAACACGTGCTTTGTCCGCTGACTGTCGAGTCAATCTTCCGACATGCACGTGACATATGATAATACATACATCACATCACTTCTATAATATTTACACCTTTCGTGGGACTGTAACCCGCGAGACGGGAGGTCGTCGGTTCGATCCCGGCTCAAGTTTTCTTCCGAGCTTTTCCTCAATCATATAAGATAAGGCAAATGCTGAGATTGAGCACTTGTGACATTCCTTACCTTCCCGGTTAAAACTTGTGTGCACTGTAGGGCACCCTACACGACCAGAAGAGATTCTTGATTGTAGTGCGCCATGCACACACAGTGCAGGTAATGGTTTTCTCATCAGTCGAGACATTCCTTCATCGGCTCAGTGTCTCATTCCTACAGGTGCATACCGACCGGTATCAGTGAGTAATTCTCTCTCCCTCTCTCTCTCTCTCTCTCTCTCTCTCTCTTGTTCTCTCACGTCGGCAAGCATCATCTCAAATAAATAACCATCCTCTTAAGTCTATAGGGTATCAACCCAAGGAACGAACCGACACGTTTCAACCAATTAATAATGCACAAATGATATCACCAAAACCCGCTAATTACAATTTATTAGACACTCGTCCTCCCCGACGACGTTGTGGTATAATAAAATCCGTGCAAGGGCCGTGAAAACAGGTTACAAAACTTATGTATCTACATTCCACACTCATGACGCAAGCAACAACGTTCACTCTTGACTAAAGTCTGCACTTCGATGCTTATAATGGAACGATGGTAAAATACAAAAGTGTATGCGTGGGTTTTTCGAGGAGGTGGGCGAAGTATAGGTAGGTGATTCACGAGGTGGAAAAAAAACGCGGTTGTCCATTTGAATCCTTCGCCGTTTTTTTTTTTTTTTTTTACTTTACATGCAGATTTTAACACCTCAGTTAGAGTGAGGTATATATACAAAAAATAACACTTGTATAAAACGGACATAAATCACGAGATAGCAGAATGAAGGTAGCCCAAGTCGTTCCCGGTGTCATGGAATATCTTTACCAAGGCTCAGCTTTACCCTTTAGTAATACAGGACCAGCAAACGTATACTAAAGAGTAAACCGGTTCCAGTCAACTGCTGTAACCATATTACCAGCACCGGAATAATTTTACCTATATTTTTACATTGTACAGATCAACAAAGAAATATTATTACTACACTTAGTAATAGTATAGGGTGGTCCAAAATGCAAGATAACAAAATAGTAATAGGGTGCTAGCCCCAAAATACTATAGTATTAACATTAAACAGTATGTTATTAAAAACAAGTATCCATTTTATTATCACCTGATAATGGTACAGGGTGGTTCAAAAGGCCAAAAAGTAATAGGAAGCTAGCCCCATAATACTTCAATGCTGATATTAAAGGAGTATATTGATAAAAACAATAATTTACCTCATCATCACCTGATAAGGTACACGGTGGTTCAAAAGGCCAAATAGTAATAGGGTGCTAGCCCCATAATACTAGTGTTGATATTAAAGAAGTGTGTTAAAAAAACATACATTTAACTCATTATCACCTGTTTAGGTTACAGGGTGGTTTAAAAAGCCAAATAGTAAAAGGGTGCTAGCCCCATAATACTACAGTGTTGATATTAAAGAAGAATGTTAATAAGAACAATCATTTAACTCATTATCACCTGATAAGGTACAGGGTGGTACAAAAGGCTAAATAGTAATAGGGTGCTAGCCCCATAATACTACAGTGTTGATATTAACGGGGTGCGGGCGCGACCCTCCGACGACTCAGGTAGTTTTTCGTCAGTTGGAGTTAGACCCTTGTTGGAGAAGGTTCTGCGGCCGGTCTCGCTCTGACCATATTATTGTAAAGCTTCCGCGCTTCTCTCCACTATTTCCCTTATACAATGACTCGGATTTGCCCTCACTCTTATGGCGTGATGATTGTGAGCATCATCGTTTATGAATATGATGCTGGGGTACCGTGCATACCCCCTCTGTGTAACACGAATATCATACTAAAGAATAAGTGACTTGAAGCCCGAATTCACCAACCCCAGCCCACGGGCGCCCGGCGCCCGTGGTTTCCCAATTTTCCTTTCATGCATGTTATTTTCCATGAGATAAACAAATCCTTAGCAACTACGGGCGCCGCCCGGGGCTGGGTGTAACAATGTTTACAGCTAATAAGCTATTTGGAGCAAAGTATTTGGTTGGTGGTTGCCATGATGAAAACAAGTTATTCATGGAATAAGAAGTTATTAGAAGATTGTTGTACCGGGTCTTATGTTATTTTATTTTCCGTGTTCTTAGGGCAGATAAAACCTCGACAAACTTTCGTCATATAAATTATTCGTATGAGTTATTCCAAAATATATACATAGTTCTTCTCGCTTGACTTCCCCCCCCCCCCCCTCCCCCTTTACGAACGAAACAAACATAGGCCTACTTTCGTCACTTTTGGCGAAAGAGGGGGGGGGGGGGGGGACAATTAAAAAATAATTTCGGGCTCAGACCGGATGAGAAAATCAAAATTACTCGGCATCGGCCTTTGATTTGCGTTTACAGCTTCTGGAAACAATTATCACTATAATCTACGCGTTTATATTGGTTTAAAATGACAACATCGATACCTGAAGATTATACCTGATTAGAACCGATAATAATTTCCCGACGTCGACCACCCAAAATGGAATAAATATAGGAACATTTTACATTGAAAAACGATGGATAAAGTTCTATCAATGCATAAAACACATTAGTTTGATACGTATAGGCTACTATTTGGGAAGCGGTAAGTTCGGCTATTGTCTTGCATTGCATGCATAGGATGGTCTTGATCGCTACTGGCGATGTCTGGGCCGGGCTACCCACGTGCGCGGCTGTCTGCGACGAAGTGACAGATGGAATGTTTACGTCGCAAACAGGTACACAACCAACCCTTCTTTTCATTCTCTGGTCAGTGACCAGATGACAGGCGAGTGTCCGGGGGGGGGGGGGGTGGGAGGGGGGGGGGGGGGGATCATGCGTCGGGAGCGTACATGAGAGGAAAGCTAGAATTAGGAATGTTTATAATTTACAAAAATATTCCCTTTTCTATCCATTATTGATTTCGAAATAGTACATGACATCGACAGTATGTCGTAAGTCTGTGATCAGGAACACATATTTTGTATGGCTCCTTGAGAAATAAAAAATGGAACTACAAATAACATAATTACCGTGTCTTCTAGTTCAATTAAAATCGCGTATAATCCTTAATCTGTACTCAAGCAATAGCATTCAGTACATGCGTTTCACAATAGCTATTGCCGATTCATTCTGTATAGCAAACGCGTGCCAAAGAAGTGAAGTTTCACAAATATACACACAAATATGTGCGTGCACATATTTGTGTGTATATTTGTGAAATGCGGTTTTTAGAGTAAGCCATTATGAAGTTATTATGATGGTAGGTAGTCCAAAGTAAGACAGATGTAAAATACCGATCTGGCTGGGAATCAAACCATGTCTCCCACCCAGCAAGTGAGACATGGGCTCGATTACCAGCGGGGTCCATTTTTTACATTTTGTCTTATGCACCATAAATTATATGTATTATTATATATGTACAATCTAAACGTAGGCCTATGTGGAGTGTACGGCCATCGGTATATGTACATAACGATATATGTTATACATGTACAAGCCAAACGTATGTGGAGTGTACGGCCATCGGTATGTGTACATAACGATATATGTTATACGTGTACAAGCCAAACGTATGTGGAGTGTACGGCCATCGGTATGTGTACATAACGATATATGTTATACGTGTACAAGCCAAACGTATGTGGAGTGTACGGCCATCGGTATGTGTACATAACGATATATGTTATACGTGTACAAGCCAAACGTATGTGGAGTGTACGGCCATCGGTATATGTACATAACGATATATGTTATACGTGTACAGCCCAAACGTATGTGGAGTGTACGGCCATCGGTATGTGTACATAACGATGTATGTTATACATGTACAAGATAAACGTATGTGGAGTGTACGGCCATCGGTATGTGTACATAACGATATATGTTATATGTGTACAAGCAAACGTATGTGGAGTGTACGGCCATCGGTATGTGTACATAACGATATATGTTATATGTGTACAAGCCAAACGCATGTGGAGTGTACGGCCATCGGTATGTGTACATAACGATATATATATATATATATATATGTTGAGACGTAAATTTTCGTAGACAAACTGAGATGTTGGAGAGGGTTTTTGGGTATTAGTCCACGTTTTGTGAGGAGGTTGTTTTTCCACATACCTTTCTTCACCACCTTCCTTCACTTTGTGAAGAAAGGTATGTGGAAAAACAACCTCCTCACAAAACGTGGACTAATACCCAAAAACCCTCTCCAACATATATATATATATATATATATATATGTTATACATGTACAACCCAAACGAATGTGGAGTGTACGGCCATCCGTGTACATAACAATAAGGTAGAGGTTCAAGATGTGATACTAAAAATATTTTAAATATATAGTGTGTAATACAAAGGGTTTGAATTGTTTGAATACTAGTGAAATTATGTCACGTTAACTAATTTTCTGCTTACTCTCACCAAAGATTAGACAATCTTTGCTCTCACTATCCGAAACAATGGTACAGGGTTTGTGACTTGTGTTCTATTCAAATAAGTGATATTGGTGGTACTAAATACCAGTCAAAATGTGATCGATTAAATTCATTAATAATAATTATTTTTTTAAGAATACCCGTTCTAGGGTGCACAGCAGCTTTACCTGATGTGCCCCTCTTCCAGTGGCGTATCCAGGAATTGGGAAAGGGGGGGTTTTCAACCCATATTATAGTGAGTGGAGCCGAAACACAATTGGGGTTCCGGGGGGCTTGCCCCCCGAAAAAATTCTCGTCAAGGTAATTTTAGTGCAAATCTGTGCGTTTTGCAGCGGCCAACTGAAAAAAGATTACTCAGTTTCTGGCAACACATTTTTTCCTTAGCACCGCTAATAAAAGGAACCTCAATCAATAATTTGCATATTTTTCGTATTGATTTTGCTTTTAATTACAATAATACACAATAATTATAAAGTAAAACATCTAACTGTCTAAATTGAAATACTGTTTATTGAAATGTAAAAGGTGTCATTTTCCATGTTTCCTTTGCTAAAGGGGGGGGGGGGGGTTGTCCCTCCCCCGTGTATACGCCACTGCCCTCTTCAGGTGACTAACTAGGTTGTTAGGGTGTTTGGAGAATGGGAAGGAATGTCCGAGGGCTGATAGTATGACTCAATCCCAGCATTCGCTTTTACGACTGAGAAAAACCTCGGAAAAAACCTTCAGTCAGGACTGCCGGTGGCCGGAATCGAACCGGTGACCTCCCGAATTAGAGTCTCGCGTCTTACCGCTGAGCCACCTCGATTTGCATATTGTCAACGTATGACACGTAACGGAGCGCTCAAATATTCATTATCAGTCCGGTTGGCTTTATTTCCTGAATAAAACGGGTGTCTTGAACTTCTACGGAGATGAAATGTTTGGATTCCATCTCTTGCCCAGACAAACAAATGTGGTCACAATACCAGACCAGCCCGACGAACATCAGTCGAGGGTTCCCATTGTAAATAATCCCTTACTCTCTTCATTTCGCTACCTGACTCTTTCTCTCACTCCTCCGCCGTTAGTTCGCGGAAACAGCCACCCCGTGCAGGCAGCGGAGCGCTCTTGTCCAGTAACAGCTGCAGCGTCAGGCGAGCGCGCTCCATTCAAATACTTTTTTTGTTTTTATTTTATTGTAAACGTTCGACAGATTTGAGAATTTTGAAACTTCTTTAACTTATGTGTAATATAAATGTTCACGTGTGGTAAAAAAATCGCGCTGTTTGGATGTGAAAATGTACGCAATTATATGTAGAAACTGAAATTTGGGTACATTTTTTTAAATTATAAACATACAAACGCCAAGAAACTGGACACAATTGTACATTTTTTTTCGTTAATCATAAAGGCCATTACCTTTTCTATAACTTAAAGCAGTTTGGTAAACGTGGCTTTGATGAAAGTGTGGGGGAAAAAATGTTTTTCTTATGCATGCATTCCCGCTCCAGCCGGTGCCCGCACAGCCTTAAAGAAGTTTGTTAATAAGCACAAACATTTAACTCATTATCACCAGATAAGGTACAGGGTGGTTCAAAAGTCCGAATAGTAATAGGGTGCTAGCCCCATAATACTACACTGTTGATATTAAAGAAGTATGTTGATAAGAACAATCATTTAACTCATTATCACCTAAAAAGGTACGGGGTGGTTCAAAAGGCCAAATAGTAATAGAGTGCTAGCACCATAATACAACACTATTGATATTAAAGAAGTTTGTTTACAAAAACATACATTTAACTCATTATCACCTGATAACGCTACAGGGTGGTTCAACAGGCCAAATAGTAATAGGGTTCTAGCCCCATAACACTACAGTGTTGATATTAAAGAAGTGTGTTAGTAAAAACATGCATTAAACTCATTGTCACCTGATAAGGGTACAAGGTGGTTCAAAACGGAAAAAAGAAAAAGATAACTTGCCCCATAATACTACAGTATTAAACAATAAATACATTCAACTCATTATCACCTGATAAGGTACCGGGTGGTTCAAAAGGCCAAATAGTAATAATGTGCTAGCCCCATAATACTAAAGTGTTGATATTAAAGAAGTATGTTAATAAAAATAATCATTAAACTCATAATCGACTGATAACGGTACAGGGTGGTCCAAAAGGCCAAATAGTAATACGGTTCTAGCCCCATAATACTACTATAGCGAACATTTGACAGTATGTCATGAACATTCATTTTTCAAAGTATCACCTGATTAGGTACAGGGTGGTCCAAAATGCCAAATAGTAATAGGGTGCTAGCCCCATAATACTACTATAGACAACATTAGACCGTATGTCATGAACATACATTTTTCAAAGTATCGCCTGATATGGTACAGGGTGGTTCAAAAGGCCACAGTAATAGGGTGCTAGCCCCATAATACTGCTATAGTGAACATTAGACAGTATGCGATGAACATGCATTTTTCAAAGTATCACCTGATTAGGTACAGGGTGGTCCAAAGTGCCCAATAGTAATAGGGTGCTAGCCCCATAATACTACTATAGCGAACATTAGACAGTATGTCATGAACATACATTTTTCAAAGTATCACCTGATTAGTTACAGGGTGGTCTAAAAGGCCAAATAGTCATACGATTCTAGCCCCATAATACTACTATAGTGAACATTAGACAGTATTTCATGAACATTCATTTTTCAAAGTATCACCTGATTAGGTACAGGGTGGTCCAAAGTGCCCAATAGTAATAGGGTGCTAGCCCCATAATACTACTATAGCGAACATTAGACAGTATGTCATGAACATACATTTTTCAAAGTATCACCTGATTAGTTACAGGGTGGTCTAAAAGGCCAAATAGTAATACGATTCTAGCCCCATAATACTACTATAGTGAACATTAGACAGTATGTCATGAACATACATTTTTCAAAGTATCGCCTGATATGGTACAGGGTGGTTCAAAAGGCCACAGTAATAGGGTGCTAGCCCCATAATACTGCTATAGTGAGCATTAGACAGTATGCGATGAACATGCATTTTTCAAAGTATCACCTGATTAGGTACAGGGTGGTCCAAAAGGCCAAATAGTAATACGGTTCTAGCCCCATAATACTACTTAAGCGAACATTAGACAGTATGCGATGAACATGCATTTTTCAAAGTATCACCTGATTAGGTACAGGGTGGTCCAAAAGGCCAAATAGTAATACGGTTCTAGCCCCATAATACTACTATAGCGAACATTAGACAGTATGCGATGAACATGCATTTTTCAAAGTATCACCTGATTAGGTACAGGGTGGTCCAAAAGGCCAAATAGTAATACGGTTCTAGCCCCATAATACTACTATAGCGAACATTAGACAGTATGCGATGAATATGCATTTTTCAAAGTATCACCTGATCGGGTACAGGGTGGTCCAAAAGGCCAAATAGTAATACGGTTCTAGCCCCATAATACTACTATAGCGAACATTAGACAGTATGCGATGAACATGCATTTTTCAAAGTATCACCTGATTAGGTACAGAGTGGTCCAAAAGGCCAAATAGTAATAGGGTGCTAGCCCCATAATACTACTATAGCGAACATTAGACACTATGCGATGAACATGCATTTTTCAAAGTATCACCTGATTAGGTACAGGGTGGTCCAAAAGGCTAAATAGTAATAGGGTGCTAGCCCCATAATACTACAGTGTTGAACAATAAATACATTCAACTAATTATCACCTGATAAGGTACAAGGTGGTTCAAAGGCCAAATAGTAATAGAGTGCTAGCCCAATAATACTACGAACAATAAATTTATTTTTTTATTTATTTATTTAATGTCTATCCTATTCAGTTATAAAAACTCATTATCACCTGGTAAGGTACCGGGTGGTTCAAAAGGCCAAATAGTAATAATGTGCTAGCCCTATAATACTAAAGTGTGGATATTAAAGAAGTATGTTAATAAAAACAATCATTTAACTCATTACCACCTGATAAGGTACAGGGTGGTTCAAAAGGTCAAATAGTAATAGGGTGCTAGCCCCATAATACTACCGTGTGGATATTAAAGAAGTGTGTGAATACTTAATAAAAACAATCATTTAAACTTATTGTCACCTGATAAGGGTACAGGATGGTTCAAAAGGTCAAATAGTAATAGGGTGCTAGCCCAATAATACTACAGTGTTCAACAATAAATACATTCAACTTATTATCACCTGATAAGGTACAGGGTGGTTCAAAAGGTCAAATAGTAATAGGGTGCTAGCCCAATAATACTACAGTGTTCAACAATAAATACATTCAACTTATTATCACCTGATAAGGTACAGGGTGGTTCAAAAGGTCAAATAGTAATAGGGTGCTAGCCCAATAATACTAAAGTGTTGAACAATAAATACATTCAACTTATTATCACCTGATAAGGGTACAGGGTGGTTCAAAAGGTCAATAGTAATAGGGTGCTAGCCCCATAATACTACAGTGATGATACTAAAGAAGTATGTTAATAATAACAAACATTTAACTCATTATCACCTGATAAGAGTACAAGGTGGTTCAAAAGGTCAAATAGTAATAGGGTTCTAGCCCCATAACACTACAGTGTTGATATTAAAGAAGTGTGTTAGTAAAAACATGCATTAAACTCATTGTCACCTGATAAGGGTACAGGGTGGTTCAAAACGGAAAAAAGAAAAAGATAACTTGCCCCATAATACTACAGTATTAAACAATAAATACATTCAACTCATTATCACCTGATAAGGTACCGGGTGGTTCAAAAGGCCAAATAGTAATAATGTGCTAGCCCCATAATACTAAAGTGTTGATATTAAAGAAGTATGTTAATAAAAATAATCATTAAACTCATAATCGACTGATAACGGTACAGGGTGGTCCAAAAGGCCAAATAGTAATACGGTTCTAGCCCCATAATACTACTATAGCGAACATTTGACAGTATGTCATGAACATTCATTTTTCAAAGTATCACCTGATTAGGTACAGGGTGGTCCAAAATGCCAAATAGTAATAGGGTGCTAGCCCCATAATACTACTATAGTGAACATAAGACAGTATGTCATGAACATTTATTTTTCAAAGTATCACCTGATTAGTTACAGGGTGGTCTAAAAGGCTAAATAGTAATACGGTTCTAGCCCCATAATACTACTATAGTGAACATTAGACAGTATGTCTTGAACATTCATTTTTCAAAGTATCACCTGATTAGGTACAGGGTGGTCCAAAATGCCCAATAGTAATAGGGTGCTAGCCCCATAATACTACTATAGCGAACATTAGACAGTATGTCATGAACATACATTTTTCAAAGTATCACCTGATTAGTTACAAGGTGGTCTAAAAGGCCAAATAGTAATACGATTCTAGCCCCATAATACTACTATAGACAACATTAGACCGTATGTCATGAACATACATTTTTCAAAGTATCGCCTGATATGGTACAGGGTGGTTCAAAAGGCCACAGTAATAGGGTGCTAGCCCCATAATACTGCTATAGTGAACATTAGACAGTATGCGATGAACATGCATTTTTCAAAGTATCACCTGATTAGGTACAGGGTGGTCCAAAGTGCCCAATAGTAATAGGGTGCTAGCCCCATAATACTACTATAGCGAACATTAGACAGTATGTCATGAACATACATTTTTCAAAGTATCACCTGATTAGTTACAGGGTGGTCTAAAAGGCCAAATAGTCATACGATTCTAGCCCCATAATACTACTATAGTGAACATTAGACAGTATGTCATGAACATTCATTTTTCAAAGTATCACCTGATTAGGTACAGGGTGGTCCAAAGTGCCCAATAGTAATAGGGTGCTAGCCCCATAATACTACTATAGCGAACATTAGACAGTATGTCATGAACATACATTTTTCAAAGTATCACCTGATTAGTTACAGGGTGGTCTAAAAGGCCAAATAGTAATACGATTCTAGCCCCATAATACTACTATAGTGAACATTAGACAGTATGTCATGAACATACATTTTTCAAAGTATCGCCTGATATGGTACAGGGTGGTTCAAAAGGCCACAGTAATAGGGTGCTAGCCCCATAATACTGCTATAGTGAGCATTAGACAGTATGCGATGAACATGCATTTTTCAAAGTATCACCTGATTAGGTACAGGGTGGTCCAAAAGGCCAAATAGTAATACGGTTCTAGCCCCATAATACTACTAAAGCGAACATTAGACAGTATGCGATGAACATGCATTTTTCAAAGTATCACCTGATTAGGTACAGGGTGGTCCAAAAGGCCAAATAGTAATACGGTTCTAGCCCCATAATACTACTATAGCGAACATTAGACAGTATGCGATGAACATGCATTTTTCAAAGTATCACCTGATTAGGTACAGGGTGGTCCAAAAGGCCAAATAGTAATACGGTTCTAGCCCCATAATACTACTATAGCGAACATTAGACAGTATGCGATGAATATGCATTTTTCAAAGTATCACCTGATCAGGTACAGGGTGGTCCAAAAGGCCAAATAGTAATACGGTTCTAGCCCCATAATACTACTATAGCGAACATTAGACAGTATGCGATGAACATGCATTTTTCAAAGTATCACCTGATTAGGTACAGAGTGGTCCAAAAGGCCAAATAGTAATAGGGTGCTAGCCCCATAATACTACTATAGCGAACATTAGACACTATGCGATGAACATGTATTTTTCAAAGTATCACCTGATTAGGTACAGGGTGGTCCAAAAGGCTAAATAGTAATAGGGTGCTAGCCCCATAATACTACAGTGTTGAACAATAAATACATTCAACTAATTATCACCTGATAAGGTACAAGGTGGTTCAAAGGCCAAATAGTAATAGAGTGCTAGCCCAATAATACTACGAACAATAAATTTATTTTTTTATTTATTTATTTAATGTCTATCCTATTCAGTTATAAAAACTCATTATCACCTGGTAAGGTACCGGGTGGTTCAAAAGGCCAAATAGTAATAATGTGCTAGCCCTATAATACTAAAGTGTGGATATTAAAGAAGTATGTTAATAAAAACAATCATTTAACTCATTACCACCTGATAAGGTACAGGGTGGTTCAAAAGGTCAAATAGTAATAGGGTGCTAGCCCCATAATACTACCGTGTGGATATTAAAGAAGTGTGTGAATACTTAATAAAAACAATCATTTAAACTTATTGTCACCTGATAAGGGTACAGGATGGTTCAAAAGGTCAAATAGTAATAGGGTGCTAGCCCAATAATACTACAGTGTTCAACAATAAATACATTCAACTTATTATCACCTGATAAGGTACAGGGTGGTTCAAAAGGTCAAATAGTAATAGGGTGCTAGCCCAATAATACTACAGTGTTCAACAATAAATACATTCAACTTATTATCACCTGATAAGGTACAGGGTGGTTCAAAAGGTCAAATAGTAATAGGGTGCTAGCCCAATAATACTTAAGTGTTGAACAATAAATACATTCAACTTATTATCACCTGATAAGGGTACAGGGTGGTTCAAAAGGTCAATAGTAATAGGGTGCTAGCCCCATAATACTACAGTGATGATACTAAAGAAGTATGTTAATAATAACAAACATTTAACTCATTATCACCTGATAAGAGTACAAGGTGGTTCAAAAGGTCAAATAGTAATAGGGTGCTAGCCCAATAATATTGCAGTGTTGATATTTAAGAAATATGTTAATAAAAACAAACAACTCATTATCACCTGATAAGGGTACATGGTGGTTCAAAAGGTCAAATAGTAATAGGGTGCTAGCCCAATAATACTACAGTGTTGATAATAAAGAAGTCTGTTAATAAAACAAACATTTAACTCATTATCACCTGATAAGAACAGAGGGGTCCAAAAGGTTAACTAGTCATGGGCTGTAAGATTTATATTACCACAATATTGAACAAAAAACAGGACGTTTATAAAAACATTTTCATTTCATTATAACCTGATAGGGTACAGTGTGGTTCAAAAGGCTTAATAGTTAATAATAACCTGATTACTACGGAGCTTCTATTTTTGGACACCCTTTACCATTATTAGGTGATGTGAATTAAGTATGTATCCGTATTCCGTATTAATAACGATATCTTAATTTTAACCTTATAGTGATATTAGGCTGGCACCGTATTCCTACGTATCATGTATTTTGGGACACCCGTTTACCATTATTTAGTGATGTGAATTAACTGTATTTACGTATTAATTACGATATCTTAGAATAAACCTTATAGTAATATTAGGCCGGCACCTGATTACTACGTATCTTGTCTTTTGGGACACCCTATACCACCATCATGTGATGTAAATTCAGTGTATGTACGTATTTATTACGATATCTTAATTTAAATGTTTTAGTAATATTAGGCCGGCTCCTGATTACTACGTATCTTTTTTTTTGGGACACCCTATACCATTATCAGGTGATATTAATGAATTGTATGTACTTATTAATTACGATATCTTAATTTAAACCTTATAGTAATATTAGGCCGGCACCTGATTACTACGTATTTTGTCTTTTGGGACACCCTTTACCATTATCAGGTGATATTAATGAATTGTATCTACGTATTAATTACAATATCTTAATTTAAACCTTACGGTTATATTAGGTCGGCACCTGATTACTACAGAGCTTGTCTTTTGGGACAACCTATACCATTATCAGGTGATATGAATGAATTGTATATGTACGTATTAATAACGAAACCTTAATTTAAACCTTATAAGTTATAGTAATATTAGGTCGGCACCTTATTACTACGGAGCTTGTCTTTTGGGACACTCTATACCATTATCAGGTGATATGAATGAATTGTATGTACGTATTAATTACGATATCTTAATTTAAACCTTATGGTTATATTAGGTCGGCATGCACCTGATTACTACGGAGCTTGTCTTTTGGGACACCCTATCCCTATACCATTATCATGTGGTATGAATGAATTGTGTGTAGGTATTTATTACGATACTTTACTTATAAACTGTTAGTAATATAAGGCCGGCACCTGAATAGTACTTATCTTCTTTTTGGAACACCCTGTACCCTAATCAGGCGATATTGAGTAAACTGTATCTACGTATTTAGTAATAAGGTCATCACTGGATTAGTACGGCCGATCTCTTTTCGATCACCCTATACCGTTATTAATTCCAATATAACTACGATACCTGACAATAGTATTGTTGTTCCGGTGTATTATTACTATCCGTGTGTTTAAAGATAGTTAAAACTATTCTATACATTGTAATACTGTTCCAGATGCAATTCGGCTTTTAGTAATGTGGGACCAGCACACGTTAACTACTCGGTAATGTCGGGCCGGAACAGTATTACTACAGTAAACGTATTCCGGTGGTAATACTATTCCGTTACACCGGACCTGTGATTATAAACGACGAATCTGAAGCGGCAATAATTATACATATAAACACGGATTCTGTGCGCGCCCGTATAAACTAGGTAGATAATGTGAAATATGTTACAACGAGGCGTATACTCTAACTTTAGCACTTGGCATTGTTGAGAAAACTTTACGGTAGGCCGGCGCCAGTGGCGGACTGTCCGTGTCCGGGTGAGGTGGGGCTGAAGGACTCTCCTTATACAGAAAGGTGTTTTGTTTATTTGATTGTGTCGTTAAAAGGTGTCAACAGCGCTGAAAGCTGATGCAGTGCAATACAACATTCTTGCGCATTCAGAATAAAGAAAATTGTCATAACAGACATAAAGTTTAAATGACATTTAATTTATAATGATTTAGAGCAATTTTATTTTTATTGTCTCCAGGGTCTTATTGTGCTCGATCTAAAAAACCTTGCTCGCGCTAACAATGGGATTGGTTAATATCAAAATATAGAAAACAATGCATGCAATCAAGGCGGGTTCAAACGAGGGGGGGGGGGATAAAACCGTTGGGTTCAATATTTTGAATGGAATGTGTAGGATTAGGGCTTGAAGTGGTTTTCCTTATCTGAAGTTTGTT
Source organism: Isoperla grammatica (assembly GCA_945910005.1). Lineage (NCBI taxonomy): Eukaryota > Metazoa > Arthropoda > Insecta > Plecoptera > Perlodidae > Isoperla > Isoperla grammatica. The sequence goes on from OX246740.1 coordinate 49,570,995, forward strand.
TGGAAGTAGCTACCATCAATGTCTGAGTTTATTAGATGGCTGCAGAACTGGATTTCACGCCTCTGCAACGGATTTCATTAATTAATTATAATTCTGCCTCAATGTCTCAAAACACGTGTGGGATTTGATTTCGAAAACACGGTGACTCTTATTGTTTTGTTTTTTATTAATCTATCTGCCTCGACGTATGGAATGCGTAATTTATTTTTTATATCCTAATATGGATTGCTCTACAAAAAAAAAGAAGAGAGACCTGCTTAACAAATGGAATGTACATCAATAACAAAGTATACGTATGACATTTGGAACTAATCTTTAACTACTGGAAAGTCCTTGTTATATTGCTAAGCACTTGGACACGCTACAAATGTCCAACTCATGCTTCGAAACAGCGACAAGTCGGACGTGTTGGATGAGTGTGAAAATAATTATGATCCCACAGCCTTTGTAACCGCCGTTCCAATCATTTGAACTCGCGACAGTGTGAAGGATGATCCTTCGTAAGTTGCGGTTTGGGGTATTCACCAATAAATATTTCCATTTTAAATGTTACTAATTGTAATGTATATGGGTTGTATATGGTTTTTATTTTCGTATCTCTCAAAAGTCGTAAGAACATCACTTTGTAGAACAATATTCGAATATTTGTAGTGGACGACTCGATTTGGATCTTTGGACAGTTGAGTCTTGAGTGACTAATGAGTGTAGACAATTTGCCAACAGCGACTGATGGATGACCGATGTGTGTTCATAATTGACTTATTATCTTCTTAATTTTCGTAATTATCTAAACACCGCCTACCGCTTAAGTAATAAGTACGTATCATCGATTTATTTGTTGACGTACTGTTTCGCCAGAATATTTTATTTTAGCGCAGTTAGTAAACAACTTGTTTTATTGGCATGCCTAACGCACAAACAAAACTGAATCATCATAATTCTTACTCGTTGAAAAAACTATCAGTAGAGTAGGGCGTTGTTTACTTTTACTGATAAAGGAAATTGTCCGCAAATGTATAGTAAAACATAACACATTTTTTTTTCACTGTAAAACTAATTCTACGAAATTCCCACATGAGTTCATGAACCTTAATCCTCGTTAAAATATATGTATAATTCTTAGCTAATTTATCAATTAAGAGACACACTCATGTAGCCCAACAATAAGGTCATATGACTTCGACCTTTTCGCCGCCTCGTACAACAGGCAGAGCTAGCCGAAGGACTAACATAGTGCAATCATAGATGTGATGACAATGTGATATTTGGGTTTTACGTCCCACATTTTTGCAACTGTGCTAATACAGACGATGAGTGGGTGATATATGAGAATGAAGATGAAAAAACGTCACTATCTGAATCATCCATTGGACATTGCACATCGCGAGGTTGTCATAAAGGGAGTCCAGCAAGGGGGGGGGGGGGGGACTGGGTCTCCTTTCGTCGCACTTTTACGACTAGCAGGGTCACTCTGGGCCTATTCTTCCCCGGGCCCAGACGGGCTTGCAATCTTTGACTTTTGTCTTATGCTAGGTAATCTAAGTAATCCAATCCAATTACAGCAAACAATCTATACCGAACATAAACAAAATTAAACGTTGAAAAACTGCAATTTTAAGATGGCAATGTACCGTACAATGCCTTCACCCAACAGAGTGCCGGTTTGTAGATTTCGTTACTCAACGAACGTATCGGAAATTTTCAACACACACACGTGGACCTACATTAGCTTACACTCTACACCTACAACATGAAAAATAGGGTCCACACTCCACTGACACAAAAGCTCCAGCACTACATAAAACTGGCGTAAGCTTTTACACTCTCATAAGTAGGCCTACGAAAAATCTAGACTTTTATTGGCATTTTGAATTTGGAAGCCGGGCGTATGTAGACGTCTTAAAATATCCGGCGAAATAACACGATTTTCGAATTTATAAAATCAACAGTCACGGTTAGATCCAACTTCCAAGACAATTAAAAATACATTACGATTGTCAAATTAATAACCATGGGAAGTGCTTATTAATCCTGTCAGAAAAAACATTAGCTAAGACGGATGGGTACCTGTTAGTAATAGATCAATTATCGCCTATTTATAAACGTCGGCGTGAACAAGGCTAGGCAGAGCCCAGAACCGGTCAAATAACTCTCCACTTGAACATCACATCGGGTTGGCATGAGTCGAGAGATATTGTCATTCATTTCGCAACGGGTGATAAAGTAAACAATATATCCACGTGCTCTTTGAGAGTTATGTAGCTTACATCCTGTCCGCAGAACCTTCGATTCCTTTCAGCCGTACAGATAAAGGAATACCCTATCAAAGATATTACCCTTGACGGCTACAGTAGATAAATCAACAGCGTGCTGGCCCGAGGGAGTTTAAAACAAGACTAAACTCAAAAGAAGAGACTAGGCTACTAGAATCGTCAAAAACTTGTTTTACAAACACTCACCTCGCCTCTTGAAAGTAGAATCAACGATACTCCTCAAACACACGTAAGGCACGGAACACTACAAGACATCGTTTGTCCAGAGTATGTCACGAACTGCACCGCAAACATACAAACACACGGACCAAAACAAACTAGAATAAACGAAAACAAAATCACTGTTTAGGAGCCATGATGCTGTCGCTGCACTTGCTTTAGAAACAACTCTTGGAATGTCTTGGGAGATGTGCGCTCATTGGTCAAGACGTTGAGAAGAAGTGCTACGATTGGAGGAAAGTTTTCATGGGCGGGTTGAAGGTTTTAATACATTCCACGAGAACACTTTCGCTCTTTGAATGAATTGTGTAACTACTACGAGTGGGAAGCGCCGGTAAGAGAAGTCTGACCGGATGACAACTTCTTTTATCGCTCATGGAGCGAAATTCAAATGGCCAATATTTGTAGCCACGTGGTCGTGGGATTAAATTTATGGGTGAGTGACCATGAATGAAATCGAATTCACAAGGTGGGCCATAACGTGATATTTTTGGCATTGCAGGCGTACATCATACGGACATAATTATCATAATTCAACAATTTCGTACTAACAACGGTCCGAAACCAGTCCAGAACGTTAGTTTCGAAGCAAGTGAATTGAAAATCAAAGATCTTTTGGCACCGTACTATATAGATGTGTTAGTGTGTTACCTATTATGGTCTGTACTTGGGTTGCTTGTAATAATATTACAAGCAAGTACCCAAGTACAGTTCATTAATAGCAAAACCGTTTGTTAGATTTCACATTTACTTGCAACCAAGACACTTTTCTAAATGTAAGTATTTTTGCCACACCACTACTACCACAACCACCACTACCACATTCAATATGAAATCTCGCGTTTTAACAGCTACATAATTATCATATGGTAACAACACCCTCCTCCCTTTTTTAAGTCAATGAAAGTTCCTGGTATGTTTAACACATGCCAAATATTACCATGGAATTGAATGTATTAAATATCCCATGAAAGTTACCCACAAGCCACTTGCAAGGTGGGAAAAGTAATTATTTATTATAAAGTGAACCCTAATGAAATGAAAGAATCATGTTTTACAATAATTAAGTTCCGAGATACACCGTATATGCTAATGATTAAGGATTGTAGAGGAAAATGTGGAAACAAAATAGGAATTGCACATGGTTTTGTTTTTAAAATTTATTTTAACTCTTTATTTACCACTCATGTTAACTATACCAGCTTTGATATGTACACCTATACAAAGCTAAAACTCAAAAACAAAGACCATAAATCACCATTTTAAATAATCTGAGCATTAGTTATAACATACAGTAAAACCCCGATTTTAAGTTCCTCGAAATAAAATTTAATATATCATTTATTATATTATAATAAATCCCTGCATTAGAGATTTAAAACAACTTTATTTTTGTCAACTTTTTAAGCTTGATGAATATATCACTGGTCCCCTCAGAATGTAAAACAGAGGTTGTACTGTAAATATGAGACATAGTCACTTCACTGTAAACATCACAAATAAATCTCTCATATACATTATCATCACTACGAAATATATACTGTACATAAAAATCAAAGGATTGATTAAATCATATCATCATAGAACATACATTTAAACATGTTTTTAAAATGTTTATTATTGCTTTTGTTAACAATTGCAAGAACTCTCCTCCAAAATATTAAATATTACTCAGTTATGCCATAAATTTGTATATTTGGCATGTAAGTCTATCTTATTTAATTAAAATCTTACATATAAATATATTTCGAAAAATGGAAGTAATAAATTTGATGAATATAGTAAAAATAACAATCATTTATGAATACATAAAAATGTCAAGTATAGAACAATAGTGAACACCAACATACCAAATATAGTTAATGCAAAAAGATATCACTATAATTGGCACTTGACAGATTGCTGTTGAAGTAATTTTTAGCTCTAGGTTTCAAGAAGGAATTTAGAATAACTCTAGGACTTTGATTGGCAAATAAGAAGCCAAGATAACCCATGGAAGACAAACACACTACAGAGACTAAACTCCCACAGCGGCAAACGGTGCTACAAGTCCTTATCGCCTCTCTACAGCATCGTTTTACAGGGAACTGCACGATTTCAGTCAGTTCAGGTCCAAAATATAATACACTACAACAATCTTCTACAATGACCGACCTAACGTTTCTCGACGTTGATTCTAATCCAATTGTCTTGGTGTGAAATATATTCGCCTACAGAGCTCAGATGTACAGTACTGATTTACCATTGTAGGAATAATGCATACCTTGATGCGATGGTTTAAGCCGTTGGTTTCCAAGTAAATTCAACATCTTATTTATAATGAAAAATGAATGCCCTTAAGATTTTTGATGCCTTAAGTTTGTTTACCTATTTGTTTGCCTCGAGCGAGTGTTCCCATGTAACCTAACAGCTAGAAAACAGCCAAACATAAAGAACTATGTGTTGTAAACATCTACACAAATAAAAATAATTAAATAGTAGGACACTACTGTGAACAGAAGAAGCTAGTAAAAACTATTCATGGCGGGTACCAATTTTAAACTACACATAATCATCTAATGTAAAAATAAAAAATTGAAACAAGCCCAACAGTCCAAAATAAAGTAAGAGAAAGAAGAAAACAGGGAAGAAATTACACAATCAAGTCACAAGAAGTAAATTGTGAAGACACTACGGATTTCTTCTAGTACTATACTGTATTCTGTTAAGATGGTGGAACACAATTGATCTAAGTTAGAGTTGGTCGATTTAATTTGCAACCGACGTCGATATTTGTCAGGTTGAGATGGCAAATTACAGAGCTCGGTTGTAAAAGTCACCAACTCCCAAATGTCTGTCACGTGCATGAGCCGATCAAACACTAACCTGATTGGGCAACATAGATCAGTCGTGTGTATCCGTCTTTATTAAATATACGGTAGTAAAAGAATTATAAAAAAGGAACAGTTTCTTGATTCATGCACCAAATATAGCCAGTAAGTGATAAAAAGCGTAGAAGCTTTACTTTGGATGCATGAACACGAAACTCAATACTTGCGTACGTAATGCCAGTGAATAAATTCAACGGTACATACAAATCTCTTTGAACGAGTAGATGAACAGTGAACTAACGGTTATCAACACTTTGGCACAAAAGTTCCTTCTGTCATAACATTCTATATGAAGATCTGGGTATAGTTGCCCACAAAAGGTTCATAATTATTTTCATAGTAAACATCGATATACACATTTTTATATTGCTGTTTTTAAGTTCTTTCTTTAGAATAATGCTCTCCTATTAGAAGTCTTCTATATCTAAAAAAAATCTCCTTGGAATAGTCATTACATGGAAGATAGACAATCTTTGAAACTTTCAAATCAAGGAAACGCACGGTAGACAAGACAAGTGACCAAAAGTGTGGTCTTTAATAGAAATGCAATTTGGTAAAGATGCTAACTTTTAGGATCGCCTGTACGGAGAGCAAGAACGGAAGCATCTAGACTAATTTGGCATATTATCTCGCCATTATCGTTCAGTGGTACCCCTTGGACAAGAAAACATTTTGAAGTTTACTAAATTCTTCAAGGAAATGAACACTTTCTAAATTTGACACAAGATTTGTAAATCTCTCAAATAAAACAATAGCCTTATAAAACAATTTCTTGCCTATACTAACTAATTTGAGCCTAATATAAACTACTTGCAGTTGTCCATTAGGGTACCCAGTCATCCAGGTTCTTAAACAATCTTCTTTCCAATACAACAGGCTCTCATATTTAAATGTGTTCCTACACCGTACAGATGACTGTCAGCTGGTAAAGTCACAACTCAAGTGTTTCGTTACACACATGGCGTTAACACGGCCGAGAGCTGATGTCAAGTGTTTGGAAAATCGTTTTCAAAGTCTTAATTATACGTAAGGAGAGATGATTGTTCTGTACCACACAAATAATTGATTGCAATAGGAAGAGCGCTCATATCACGGGAGAAGTATTGTTGAAAAAATATACATCGTTTGAAATATATACTGTACATATGTATTAACACTATCTTTTATTAATATATTACTCTACTATATACCCCCATTTATAATGGGCTGTTGTTAAGGTATCTACAAATATTTATATCTATACCATGTTCAGAGAGTATTTGGTATATATATTATATGAATTACTATGTACATGTATGAACGAACTGAAACCATACTTTTATCTGGTACGTCACCGAAATGAAAAAATCAAGTTCAAAATAAATTAAATTAAATAGTACATATATATATTATATTATTACGTGTAGATGTATAACTTGACTGACTAAATAACTTAGTCAGTTGACTAATATACGTAGTACAGCAGGTTTATTAAATAATTTATTCCATCTATGATATACGGTAATATTCAAACTGACATTAAGTATCCAACTTTTTGGAAACTGCACTGTACGCATTTTTATTCGTGTATGTGTCAAACTAGCTCACTCGGGACTGACACAAGATCCTTCCCATCAAGACTGAAGTTCCCCTTCTCATTGTTTGCTTCCTGCAATCTACATTTTGAAATTATAATTGGAATTAACTAGATACGTAGTATTATATGTCAGCTATGTATTTTCATTGAGATATTGTCTAGCTTGAACAGTCTGTACATATCTCAATGCTTCAAGGTTGGTTTACACATGTCCCCAAAGTTCAAGATTCAGAAGCTAACACTGTTGAATTAAGCCAAAAGCATTATGGCATTCACATTACTTTAGAAGGACTACTGTTTAATGTTTTACCAAGTCAAACCAATTCCATTTTGTTTGTTTAATACTTAATACAGTAGTACATATTTGCTCTTGAAGTTTTAGCCCAGATAATGAAATATTAATGCTTATGATTCTAGTCTAAGGTAGGGAATCTCCTACATGAGAGAAAACCACATTTGAAGGAAAATCTTTTATCACAATATTACTAAATCTGAACCTTAGGAAACTCAGAACTCTCTGTATAAACCTACCTGAAGCTACCCGCCAATATGATTTCAATTAGTGCCACCAATCTTTGTACCGTTTACACTAAATTAATAATCTTAGAACGCCCTTGCTTGGAAGATTAACAGCAGTAATGATTAATTTTAAAGTACACAGTAGCTACAGTAATTCTTTTTTAAATTTTCTATTCAGCATACTAGCATATTGATCAACACCAACTAGGTTTTTAGATTTTATAAAGTGTAGAAAAGCAGGAAGGCTAGGTAGAGCTCATGCATTTACCAAAGCCAACCTCATAAAAAAAGATTTTTTAACAATGGTTCACAGAGCTACAATGGTAACTAAACTTGCATTACAATATTGATCATTTGTTCAAACATTTACGTATGTTATGGGTAATACAAAACTACTGTAGTAGTATAAGAAATTGGATATTTTCAGTAATTTTTGTATTTTCTCCGAAGTAGTAGAAAAGTTGTCAGTGTATCTCACCACTAGGTACCCGATTCCGTAACCACGTCTGTGATTTTCTCCCCGTGTCTCCGGTAAGAAAACTTACTAGGCGTTCACAAGGTATAAAATCTTATTGCTCATTAAACTATGTCGTCTACTGGGTGGGTCCTATTGCACTACTAACAGGAACCAGTGAGTAAATGCGATTTCGCGTTGGTCACTAATCTCACGAGATACTCAATTACAATTAGAAAGTTGAAAACACTGGAGTTTTGTAATTTTAGGTTGAGAGATTTGGGTTGGCAATAACAATCTGAGATGAAAGGTTGATTCTATTTCTTTATCAGTGTAATATTCTCGAAATATTGTGGAGTAGTCGTCGTTTCAGAAACTATTAGGTGAGTTCACTTCACTATTGTTAGGCCTATTTGTCCATGGCGAGTTAGGATATATCACCAAACTATCTATAATGATCACACTTAAATAAAAGTTTATAAAACCAGCACTAAAGGTTATTTTTATCGAGCACTTTTAAGATTCGACAGAAAAAAATTGGGCAATTTCATTATGAAAGTAAAATAATACATATAAAAGTTGTAGACTACACTGTACTACCATATTTATTTAGCCTATGGCTTAGACTGCATAAATAAATTAAACACATTAATATGTATATAATGTTACTATTCTTAATAGTTGTAGGCCATGATGTGTGAAGACTAGGCCTAGTACCACAAAATTAATTAATACAAAAATAGCTAGCTTGTGTACGAATGTTTTATGCAAAGACGTCCGTATGAATAGTACGGATTAAAACAATTACACGAATCACGCCTGCATTGCATTCAATGAAAAGAAAAGACAAATTTCTGGTCATCCACAAAAACTTGTTTTATGCCAACCAAGACAAAAGAACCTGAAACCAACATTAGGCCTACTACATGTAGTGCCAACCCCACTGATCAAACTTCAACTACAGAACTTTCTAGGCACAGGAATCAACGAGGAAGTAGGGTAAGTAGGGGAGAATCTCATCGCTAGACTACACCCTAGTACACAACTTTAAAAACACTATAAAACAAGGCATCTACTTAAAGAAATTTATCCTGAATGGTTAACAATTCAATACTAATTCTACCTTTTGTGCTTTCCTATTTTCTCCACGTATTTTGATTGGTGAGTCCAATCTCTTTCGTTAGTTTTAACGTTCTTAAATTTACCATTACCATTAACTATTAAATTATTATTGTTATTTACTATCTTCCGTTTCCGTGAATTACCCCGTTGTCGTGACTTTGCTTCTTTCTTAGGGCGAGCTGGCGAGCGCAGAATCCTTGGGCGGAAGGCGTGGCTCTTACTTTTGGTGGGGGTGGGAGGGGGAGGAGAAAAGTCTTTACGGGGACGTTTTGGAGGGGTGGATGGAGTAGAAGATGGAGAAGGGAACTCACCGGAATAGTATCGCTTGTGCGTGGGAATGCCGGCAAGGTTTAGTAGTGCATCTGCCCCCTCTGCAATCTTCCGTTGTTCTTCCGAATCGGAGAGGGATGTGGCGGAGTAGTGGTCCATCGTCACTACCCCTTCCATTGGCCTAGCGGGAATCTCGGTGTAGAAACGTGCCGGATGCGAGTTGCTGCAATTATATAAACAACACCATATGACAGGCTAGTCGCTTGCGAGTTTAGGACAGAGGACCCAAAATACGAGCATAATAACTTGGAGAAAACATCACTGATTTACTGTGCACGTCCTATTTGATCTACAATCTATGAGTGGACATCATGCAGCTGGGGTTTCCAATCATTTATGTTGCTTTACGTGTTTCTCCCGGACAAAACATACATCTATTTTAATAAATCGTTAATCAACTAAATTTACACTTTACTCATATTGCATGGGAGTTCACACTTAAACTCCTTGGTGGCCAAAACACATCGTTACTACCCGCAGTACAAAACAGAACCACTCTTAACTACATACTGAAATATTGCTTCTTCAGTTCAATTCAATTCAACCATTTTACTCTCACATTTCATTTCATTTCATTTATTTAGCTTTCTGTATTACACCCATGTGCATATCATAAGTATGCAGGTATTAGAAATTGTCAGGTTTTGCAAAACAAACAATATATACCAATATGTACAGTAAATTACTAATGTCTACACAAGATAACTACACACATTATTTAGGAAAGACCAACAGTCTGTCATATTAATGACACAAAGGTAAAAGGTAAAAACTAAAAATATACATAGAAGCTATATCTTGGACTCCTATCCAACTTTGCATTCAGGTACATACAGTCAGGTACACAATTCAATTTAGATAGATCAAAGTTTAGAATATTATACATTTATAGTGAGAAGCCCACAGAAGGCAAGCCTTGAGCATGGTAGAACTTATGTGTTAACACAGTACTGTACAATATATAAGACGGCAGGACAGAATGTGTAGCAAACTGTCTTAAATAAGAACCACATCTCCTCTACAGCAATTGTATTCTAACATTTAGCTAGATTTAAGTTTTGAATGTTATATATACATTTATAGTGAGAAGCCCACAGAAGGCAAGCCTTGAGCATGGTAGAACTTATGTGTTAACACAGTACTGTACAATATATAAGACGGCAGGACAGAATGTGTAGCAAACTGTCTTAAATAAGAACCACATCTCCTCTACAGCAATTGTATTCTAACATTTAGCTAGATTTAAGTTTTGAATGTTATATATACATTTATAGTGAGAAGCCCACAGAAGGCAAGCCTTGAGCATGGTAGAACTTATGTGTTAACACAGTACTGTACAATATATAAGACGGCAGGACAAAATGTGTAGCAAGTTACATCTCGTCTACTAGTTACCTGTCATCAGAGTCAGAGCCCTCCCCGTACGCCTCATCGGGGGACACAGTAGTGCTGCTGGGCGGTGGGTTGTTAACGCTGACAAGATGTGTAGCAAACTGTCTACAATAAGAACCACACGTCTTATCTACTAGTTACCTGTCATCAGAGTCAGAGCCCTCCCCGTACGCCTCATCGGGGGACACAGTAGTGCTGCTGGGCGGTGGGTTGTTAACGCTGACAAGATGTGTAGCAAACTGTCTACAATAAGAACCACACGTCTTATCTACTAGTTACCTGTCATCAGAGTCAGAGCCCTCCCCGTACGCCTCATCGGGGGACACAGTAGTGCTGCTGGGCGGTGGGTTGTTAACGCTGACAAGATGTGTAGCAAACTGTCTACAATAAGAACCACACGTCTTATCTACTAGTTACCTGTCATCAGAGTCAGAGCCCTCCCCGTACGCCTCATCGGGGGACACAGTAGTGCTGCTGGGCGGTGGGTTGTTAACGCTGACAAGATGTGTAGCAAACTGTCTACAATAAGAACCACACGTCTTATCTACTAGTTACCTGTCATCAGAGTCAGAGCCCTCCCCGTACGCCTCATCGGGGGACACAGTAGTGCTGCTGGGCGGTGGGTTGTTAACGCTGACAAGATGTGTAGCAAACTGTCTACAATAAAAACCACACGTCTTATCTACTAGTTACCTGTCATCAGAGTCAGAGCCCTCCCCGTACGCCTCATCGGGGGACACAGTAGTGCTGCTGGGCGGTGGGTTGTAAACGCTGTAGGTGTGGTCCTCACTGGGGGACGTGGTGATTACCAGGTCAGGCTTGATGTCTGGTTCCGCTGTCTTGACAGCCGGGACGCGAGGCACCACTCGCAACTTCTTGCGGTTACTTCGGGCAGTGTCGCGCATGGCCAGCCACGCTTCTGTAAACGTAGACGATACAGAGGACATGAAACAATTTCAATATTTATTTTTTCTCTTAGTATGAGTAGAAAGAGCAGAGGAAGAAGAAAGTGAAGAGGAGGAGCCAGAGGAAGTCAACATGAGGGAAGCATCAGGCATGGCCAGCCGGCTTCGATGTACCTAGGGGCCAGAATATGATGGGATTAATTTCCTATCCCCTACCGACTTCATTGTTGGACACAGGGAGCAGATATAAAAAAAAAAAATGAGTAGGCCTACTTAAACACTACAAAGACAAACGGTAAAGCCTCGCTAGCATGAGATAAACAAAATAATCATGCTGGAGCGATTATAAAAACTGTTATCGATACAAAATAAAATATCGAACGACAATACCGCACTGCATCCCTATATTTTATAACCGTCAGATTATTTTTTTTAAGAAAAAGCCGAGTCTACCTCTCAAACTGTCGAATGAGTTAGGCCATGTAAGGTGAAACTGAAAACATTTCATCATGTTGTGTATTATTGTCAGGGCATATAGGCACCGTGTGTTAGTACATACAGCGCTATATGTGGCCAAATTTAGCAACAAACTGCTGAAGATTTCATTCCGCGGTTGAAAATAGTGCTGGATATTATTGTGATATATTTTGTTTTTTGTTTGGTGTTTGTTTTGTTTTTTATTGTTGATGTGTATTTATTTTGTTTTGTTGTTTTGTTTCATGTTTTTGTTTTGGCTTTTATTGTCTTGTTTTGTTTGTGTTTGTTGTGAGTTATTTGTTGTTTTTACATCTAAAACGTGTCCTGATTAAAATGGTAGCTTGCCTTTTTAAGATTTACTGATGGGATTCATAATCTGCACAAAAATTTTAAAAGCCGTATTTAATTAAACAATTTTCACAATTTGCCATTACCGACGTAGGAATTGGTAGGAAGAACGACGCTGCTTCAGCAGATTGTTGCGCGACTTTGCCACTTTGAGCGCTTCATTCGTTTTCACTAGCGCCATCAGTGGCCAATCTCGGTGCCTATACATTATTTTTAAATGTGATCTACAAAATACATTAATAAATAAATAAATAAATAAATAAATAAATAAATAAATAAATAAATAAATAAATAAAAATAAATAAATAAATAAATAAATAAATAAATAAATAAATAAATAAATAAATAAATAAATAAATAAATAAATAAATAAATAAATAAATAAATAAATAAATAAATAAATAAATAAATAAATAAGTACATACATAATCAACAAACAAACGAACGCTAACCTTTCTTTGGTGCGAGTATACGAGGTCCGTGCTTGAGCGCCAGCATTGCGGCCGCTGCGTCGACGTCGTCGAGTGAGTTCTCCTCGTCCGTGGTCGAGTCACTCTCTCGGCTCCGGATATCCTCGACCCCGGACGCAGCCAGGCGCCGGCTCAGGAACGGGAACAAGTCCGGGTTGGGCAGTCGGCCGTTGGACTTGATGGCGATCAGCTCGCTCTTCGGGACGGGGGTGTTGTTGTTGTCCTGTGTACATAGAGGGTCACAAGTCTTTAGCCAAGAACACTGAGTTCCCTCGTGGTAAATGATCCTTGCGTAGGGATGGAAAGTGTAAATTGCATTTTTTGACCTTTGTTTTTTGTTATTGTACTTATTTTATGTAGTATTGTGACAAACACATGTGTAATGTGTGTTCTTTGTGCTTGTTTCTGTGTTTTTATTGTTATGTTTATTATTTCTCTTTGTGCTTGTTTCTGTGTTTTTATTGTTATGTTTATTATTTCATGCCAAATGGCAGAATATGCTATATGTGAAATATTGAATAAATACATAAATAAATTGGAAATTTTATAAAAAATATTTCAAATTTCCCTCTCAAAATTGAGTAAAAATGTATGGTATGACATAACATAAGTAGAACAAGACATGCAACTCTGCTCAACTAATTTTTTAATCAACAGCTTATCGCCTCGGTACCTTAGATGCAAGACGATGAATTTTAGCGTTAAAAGTGTACATTGAAGGCATAAAACAAAAATGTTTTCAATGTACCCTATTAACTATCACATTCGTTATCTTACATTAGGATTAACTGTTGGATCCTGTCCCTTATTCCAGCCGATTGGCATCTATCTACATAACCTAATTTTTAATCAGATAATGGTTACGTAGGTATACCTGATGTCGACTTGAGACCATGTTGATACGGTCGAGAGTTGTGTACGGGTGAAACGGGGCCTTCTGCAAAGCCTGGAGAAGGTTTGGCCTGTACATTGGATCCACCATCCACAGGGAGCCTTTGCCAAGGTTCTAAAACAAACAGGTTAGAATGTTACTCGGGTAGGCTACATGAAACAAGATTTATTAAGAAAAAACAGTAAGTTTTTCCCTACGTAGAAATGGAAATGACATGACATGGAAAATTGCAGGTGCTCCGTCCGTCATTAATAACTTGAAAAATCATTTTATTTTTATGACAACAACAACTGAAATAAGATGAAAACATTTTAGAGGAGAAAATGGGTGCCATGTTCCAAAACCTGTTTAAAATCATTTACTAAACGTATTTATCAATATTTTGGAGTAGAAAATGGCACCCATTTACCAAAACCCGTTTAGAATCTTTTACTAAACGTGCTTATCAACATTAAAATGGGTGCCATGTTTTAAAACCCGTTTAAAAATCTTTTACTAACCGTGCTTATCGTTAAACCCCTCCCCCTTCGGCCACCTCTAAGAACTCATCACTACCACGTGAGTACAACGGAACAGCTTCCCGATACACCAAATTTGAGACGCATTCACACTTTTGAGATGGTATGAATAAACATTTTTGGGAGCTTTCATGCTAATGGATACTATTCAGCAGTGTTTGTCAAAGTATGGTCCACGGATCGCTATGATGGTCTGGGTCAGCCAGGTGGTGAACGGGAGGTCACCAGGTTTGGGTTCCCATCTTAAAATTCATTGATTCATTCTTGAAGCATCAACTGTTGCTTACATAATGAAATGGATAATACATATGCCAGAGTGAATGCCCCTGATTTAAGAATTCAATGATGCAGCAATGCAGCATTGATTCATTGATTAGCATCGATTCAAAATATCGCTACTTAATGCGATACACAGACGAAACGTGTGAATTGCAAGCCAAACAAGAATGTTCTCTTATTCAGCTCACTTACATGCTAGTTGTTGTAATAGAACTGTTCTGTAGATTGGTGGTCCATATGAATATAAAGATTTTATTTAAAATTAAAATGCTAGCTAACTACTAGTGCTAATATGTACCCAGTACTTTTGTTTCTGAGCATGTTCCATTTTCCATCAAACTTCGCCACTATTACCAACCGGCAACCAATCAGAATTAACACTTAACAGGTCAACTCAAACAACAACAAATATCTGTCGAAATACAGTAGACTCATGATTGTTCAGCATGTGTATCCAAACGCAATCTGAGTACATATTTGGTGGCCAAACATAAACTAGTACATAGTGGGTATGTATAAAATCTAAAACCTATATGGGAAGGAAAATCTTCAACAAAGTATCATCATTTATGAACACAGGCTTGCCCCCAACATCATTAAAACATGAATTTAAAAAGTACCTCCTTGCAAATCCCTTCTACAACTTGGAAGAGTTTCTGAGTTCTCTACCTACCACTCAAGTGTAAACGTTTCCCTAAAACGGGCGTCTTATCTCACCTGACGAGAGTCTGTCAACTGTTCATATATAAATTTAAAATATGTTAAGATATTATGGTAGGGTGGAAGAACAAAAATGTATTTTTTGAACCTCGCCTTTTTTTCTTGTAACCCTGTATTCATACATGTTAACATGAAAATAAAGAAATACTTACTTACTTACTTACTTACAAAGATAACATGTTTAGGTTATGTAAATGTTGCCAAAGCTAAACAACGATATAAAAACACCTAAATGAATTGAAACCAGTGGCGTAACACAAATCGCCCGGGCCCCCCCGCAAGAATCGTTTCGGGCCCCCTATATGGGGTTAATTAAGAGCCAAATCTATTACATAACGAAATAAACTTTTACTTGAGCTCTAATACCCCCCCACAATTATCTTAAAATTGTTAATATCACAAGAAGCGGTCTCAGCGACGAGCATTCTTGTGACTGGCGAGCCAAGCTGCCAATTATGGTGTCCATGTTCAACTGCTTATAAACCCAAAGGCTTGGCCTTCTCACAGTTCACACTCTATGCTGAGTATATTGAGAGAGCTTTAAAACTATCAAGAGGCATGCTGCAGTGCTGCTCCTCAAATATATATATTTTTTAAAATTATTTTAAAATATGTAAATGACTTTTCGGTATGTTGCTACTGTGACCAGAATAGTAAGAAATAACATGAGGGGCAGTGGCGTATCGAGGAGTTCACAGTGGGGGAGGGGGGGGGGAGGGTTGAACATCCTAAGCATGTAGGGGGTCTGGGGTGAAAGTCCCAGTCGGGGGAGGTCAACTCGCCGAAGGCGTTTTTTTTTTTTTCATATATGACGTTTAACACGCCTGTAAACACGTTTCAGAATCGGACAACGATACAAGATAGCCTAATATGATAGTTTTCCCCGTCAGGGCCCGTGGAAGATTCAATATATTCAGGATTCAATATAGTTGCTTATAGGCAGTGCGGATTGTAAGACGCCAGAAAAGAGGAAGCCCCTAACCTCATCCACCTACCTATCTTTTTAAATATATTCCTTGCAATTGTCCCATTCCTCCAACTTTCTTCCCCGTATGACCCCAAAGAAGAATAGGTCCAAATTGTCAACATTTAAAATTTGATGACGAAGAAACAAGATCTGTACTTCTGGCGAGCCGGGCCTCCCTACACAGCGGGCCCCCCCGCTTCGCGGGGGCGGCGGGGGTCTCCTTTACGCCACTGATTGAAACACATAAATTAGGATACAAAATTCTGCTTAATGTTAAGTCAAGATTTTTTTCATTGAACCGTTTAATTCAAGCATTATAATAACCTCGTAACCATCTCTCCAATTGTCTTACCTTACTTACCGGTGCCTTCTCAACTTTACGGAAGCACTTGTTAAGCGACAGGTTATGCCTGACACTGTTCTTCCACCCAGTTGGGGCGTTCTTGAAGTACGGGAAGTGATCTAGTATCCATGCATAGATCTCTTTCACCTGCAAAAGGCAGAACGTACACATAAATAACAGAATCTTTAAGCCAATGTATCCAAATCCTTAGGTCCAAATTCACTAAACTTTTAAATAGGCCAATTTACTAATCTAGGATTGGTTACCACTTACCATGGTTTACATACAAAATGAACGGTGACTTCTACCGGGTGCCATTTTTGATCATTTTTGATCACAGAAAATCGTGGGATTAAATTTTGGTGTAACTGGCTCTTAGTTCTTCAAAATTCAGCCTGTGTTTTTGAATAAAATTGGTATGTGTGGTAATTTGTGATATTTTCATTACCTACTTATGTTTACTTTTTTAAATTCCAAATTATGCTTTTAGTAAATTTGAATAATATCCACTAATGATCTATCCTTAGTCTTCATCAATTGTGTTGCAATCGCCGCCGCTGTGACGTCACGTGCATACTATGAATTGGTATCGACTATTTTGTAACTATGTTGTACCAGTTATGGTTATGTTGAAACAACTTTAGAAGACAGTTGATGACACAAATAATATCTATTGTCAGGTCTTACCAGTAACGCCCTCTGCGTGGAGTCCTCGATGGCCATGAATATAAGACACTATTATGGGGATGTGAGAACCAGGTCTTACCGGTAACGCCCTCTGCGTGGAGTCCTCGATGGCCATGAATATAAGACACTATTATGGGGATGTGAGAACCAGGTCTTACCGGTAACGCCCTCTGTGTGGAGTCCTCGATGGCCATGAATATAAGACACTATTATGGGGATGTGAGAACCAGGTCTTACCGGTAACGCCCTCTGCGTGGAGTCCTCGATGGCCATGAATATAAGACACTATTATGGGGATGTGAGAACCAGGTCTTACCGGTAACGCCCTCTGCGTGGAGTCCTCGATGGCCATGAATATAAGACACTATTATGGGGATGTGAGAACCAGGTCTTACCGGTAACGCCCTCTGTGTGGAGTCCTCGATGGCCATGAATATAAGACACTATTATGGGGATGTGAGAACCAGGTCTTACCGGTAACGCCCTCTGTGTGGAGTCCTCGATGGCCATGAATATAAGACACTATTATGGGGATGTGAGAACCAGGTCTACCCGGTAACGCCCTCTGTGTGGAGTCCTCGATGGCCATGAATAGAAGACACTATTGTGGGGATGTGAGAACCAGGTCTTACCGGTAACGCCCTCTGTGTGGAGTCCTCGATGGCCATGAATATAAGACACTATTATGGGGATGTGAGAACCAGGTCTTACCGGTAACGCCCTCTGCGTGGAGTCCTCGATGGCCATGAATATAAGACACTATTATGGGGATGTGAGAACCAGGTCTTACCAGTAACGCCCTCTGCGTGGAGTCCTCGATGGCCATGAATATAAGACACTATTATGGGGATGTGAGAACCAGGTCTTACCGGTAACGCCCTCTGTGTGGAGTCCTCGATGGCCATGAATATAAGACACGAGAACGAGTACGGAGGCTTGGAGGTGATGTGCACGTGTGGGTCGTAGGGGGTGTGCTGGGGGTGCTTGTGCTTGGTGGGGGTGGGGTGGGGGTGGGGAGGGGGCGAGGGAGGGGAGGGGCCGCTCGAACACGTCGAGTCGGCCAGTTCGCTGCCGGTGTCGTCAACGAAGTCGCTGGTCGGCGACTCTTGCGCTTCCGTGGTGCCCGCGGTAAGGTTCATTCCTGCCGACAAACAATTGTATATTTTAAACAAGTCGTAAGTAATAAAGTAAGTAAGTAAGTAAGTAGTGCCTGCGGTAAGGTTCATTCCTGCCGACATGAAACAATTTTATATTTTAAAGAAGGTCCTAATTAATAAAGTAAGTAAGTAAGTAGTGCCCGCGGTATGTTTCATTCCTGCCGACAAACAATTGTATATTTTAAACAAGGTCGTAAGTAATAAAGTAAGTAAGTAAGTAGTGCCCGCGGTATGTTTCATTCCTGCCGACAAACAATTGTATATTTTAAACAAGGTCGTAAGTAATAAAGTAAGTAAGTAAGTAGTGCCTGCGGTAAGGTTCATTCCTGCCGACAGAAACAATTGTATATTCTAACAAGACGTAAGTAATAAATAGCACAATCTTCATTAAGACTGAAGAGAAGAGCTCTGATAAGGGTTCGAAATATTGCGGTTTTATTATTATTGCGGTTTTTATCTTGACAAGGAAAAGTGTACAGTCCAATTACTAGGTCTTATAAACTTCTCACTATGCCTGTTTTGGATGAAAACTCAGTTTAACCAAATACTTTACCATGCTGCGACAATACTGGAAACTTGCATTTTTGGAGGGCGAACGATCGACGCTAGCGCTTCAAGTAACTAGAATTGATGGAAGTAAATGGAATTGTTGTGATTTCACAGCCTTCTAACTTAGAAACTCCCGCCTTGTGTTACTCCTTGATGCTAGGTTCGCTGCAAAGATTACTGAGTGGGTAAGATAGTTCATCCATATGGGAATTCGTCTGCGCGTGTCTGAGCGAAATTTTCTAAGTCCGACGTGTAGTTCGAATTCTCACCGCAAGAGTCGCTCTTCAAAAAGTTTAAAACTCAAGGTCCACTGAATCCCCTGGCACGTACTAGCGATCTAGTAGACCTTGTTTAATGGTAACGAAGTCAAACGCAAGGTCTACTAGATCGCTAGTAGCCGCCAGGGGATTTAGTGGACCTTGGTAAAACGTGCAGGGCTAGGGGCTCCTTGCGGTGAGAATTCGAACTAGTGGTGAGACTTAAAAAATTTTGCTAAAACTCGCACAGATATTTTAACACGGCTTCCCCACTCAGTAATCTTTGGTTCGCTGCTAGAATCGTTCGCCTCGTCAACAATGATAATATCGGACAGTGTCCAGTATTGTCACAGAATGGTACTGTATTTCGTTTAACCTAGACAAACAAAACGGAACTTAATTTGCTAATGAATGTGTTAGGCCTATAGCCCGGCCAACCAGTGTCTGTACTGCTATTATGATAAAAAGGTAACTGAAACTTGAATTATTTGTCTATACTGTAAGTCACCTACACTCTAAACTCAGTTGGACTAAATTACACATTGCTGGGGTCATCATAATTGTATTTGTCACTTTATGTACTAATCTACAGACTATTCCCACTCTCTCTCTTTGGAGATTATTTTTTGTACTACAGCTGTATATGTAAGAATTAAAAGTGAATAAATAAATATTAAATGTAATCCTCTTGGGGGGCGTGGGCGATTCGTGGGTGATTAGATAGTAAAGAAGACTAGCAAGTAGAAGAAAGTGAAAGTTTGAAGAAAAAAGATGATGAAAGCATATGAGGTGGATGATAAATCAATAAAGATATACAGGAGAGCCCTCTTTGCGGGAACCAGTCACCACGAGGAGGAACCCACCTCGACCAGACTTAGTTGGAGGTTATATAAGCTTTTGCCAGTCCGATGATTTAATAGTAGGCCTATTGATATTTACACTTCTTAACCTTGGAATTGTGTAGCCTCTTGAGCCTACTATCTACCAGCTCCTCATGGGATGACATAGATAACCCTAAAAGGCCCTACCTAGCTAGTATGTGGGTCACATGGACAAACCAACAGGAGAAATAATACTGAAATAACTAATAATGAATTATATAAAGCTAATTAGGATAATAATGTTCCCTTTGTAGTTTGTATACATGGTATGCATGTAATTTAACTATTTTGATTAAAATACAACATAGAACATTTAAAGATAAAAACATGTAGTAGTAATTAAAATTATCTCTCAAGGTATAGATAAGATTGGCTGGAACTGAAAGCACAATATGCATGATATTATATTCTTGAGGTTATAGGAAGATATTAATAAAAAAAGATCGTGGTGATGGTGACAAGAATTTAAGGACCAGAAAAGTCCTGTTGTGTGGGGAGATACAAAATACAGTAAATAAAATACATTGTATACTTACCAAGATGCTAGTACAGTATTATGATGGGCCACTAAATATGTAGTTTGGGACTAACTTGTTTCCTCCGTGGAAACCACACCTGATTAGTGTTGGTCATTAAGAAATCAAGTTAGTCCTGGACTTAATATTTAGCAGCCTCATAATGAAACAATATCTTAGTTAAAAGAATAAAACCTGATTTACGTGTTTTGAAGGAGCCCCCTTTTAAAAAAATGTATAGCTATAAAACATGAACTGAATGGAAATATGAGCTTGATTTACAGAGAGTAGTTAATAAATAAATTATCTAGCCTGTGAAAAACAAAATGTCATCATATGCATCACAAACCTTATTCTTTCAAGCTTCACAGTTAATTGTATGATACATAATAAATGTATTTAAACAGTAACAAAATATATTACCCCCCCCCCCCCCCCCCCATTTACAAAATGATTGTTTGCATTTACATTAATTATTCAACTATCACTATTTTGTAGTAGAGCTGACCCACCATGACCCCATCAAAGTTGTTCGAAACAAAAAATGTTAGTAAATAAAGACATAGTTTTGAGGCCACTCCTTGAACCCTGCCGAGTAGTATTCCGGAGTTCGCTCACATGACTAGATGTGTCATACAATTTAAAAAACAAAAACCCCATTAAATTAAATAAATTTCCAGAAAATATGGATATCGAAAAACTACGTGTGCAACGTAATAACGTGGTGACTGAAAATAAATTTTATTTAGTTCCTCAATGAAGTTAATATTTATTGAACTAACAGGTTATTACCTTGTAAAACCAAAGTCCAGCCAGACTGCACAGAGAAGGCCATACCGGTACGGTTTCTTTGCCGTCGCCACATTCAGATTAACTAACAATGTCTCACCCTTCAAAAGATTCTTGTCTTGTAGCCACGACAACGAGGTCAAATCGTTGTCTTCTCCTGCCGGTCTGTCGGCCTCGCTGACCTGAATCGCTGCCAATACGTTGTTAGCACCGTCTCCCTCCTGGAAATCATAAAGCATAAATACATAAAACTCCACCGCCGTAGCAATGATTTTACAGGATTTAAAATTGATAGAGGGTAAGCTATTGATTTGCTCTCATGTGAGTGGTACGTTTTTCCATAGAAAAACCAACCAGTTCAAAAACGAGCAAGCACTTTAAACATATCGTTATCGACTACTTATTGGAGCAGAGAGTTTGTGGAGTAATGTACAATGTGTGTTGAAAGTCATTTTAGGAACTGGTATTTGCAATTATGGCAAAAGCTGCGAAGCTGGTTCGAACATAAATGATGCATGGAAAATCTAGTGATTACGACTTTTTCTCCAACAATATTATTTTATGTAATAGTCTTACTAAGGTGAAGGTGTACAATACATCTGGTGACAAATTAAAGAATCATGACATAAGTGAGTAAGCTGTTAGTATGCAAGAGAGAGAGAGAGAAAATAGAGATATCACATGCACATGAACTATTTAAAAACATTGTTTTAGTGTTTGTATGGTTTTAGTGGCCAGCAAG
Organism: Isoperla grammatica; assembly: GCA_945910005.1. Classification (NCBI taxonomy): domain Eukaryota; kingdom Metazoa; phylum Arthropoda; class Insecta; order Plecoptera; family Perlodidae; genus Isoperla; species Isoperla grammatica. The sequence continues at coordinate 49,593,246 of OX246740.1, forward strand.
GCTTGGGGCAAGAATTTTTTGAACCGCTATACTAACTTACGCAGACATTTCTACAAAAACAAGACACACATCATAGACACAAGCAGATAAGTTAACGGTAGGTATAAGCAGACGACAAATGCAAGGCTTCCATACCTTGAGTTCCCGCAACAGTCCGTTGTGTAGGGAATATATGGGAATGTCGCTGAGGTTTATGCCCCTCAGAGCCACTCCCGGTTCGTCCTCAGGCCCGGGTCGCTCGGGCGCCATCATTCACCTTAACTGCAACAAACAGAACATACGACGTTAATAAATTGAACTTAAAATACCAAAACTATCATTGATTGGTTTTGAATGTTAGTCATATTGGAACTATTGGCAATGTGTGTAGCACCTTTACCCAGGTTTTGTATTGTCATAGACAACCACTGATATATAGCCATAAGCAGGGGTGTAGCCAGGAATAAATTTTGATTGGGGGGGGGGGGGCTGGGGCTGGTGGAATTATCAAGAGATTGCTAAATCCAGGAAATTAGCTTTATGCTTACGCAGGGTGCCCCCCCCCCCCCCATAGTCAATATTTTTTTAATGAGGTTTTACAGGTTTTCTGCTGAATGAAATAAATTCACCAGTTTCTTTGAGATATAGACCTAATTGGTAAATTTGTTTTTTTGGCACTACCAAAAAATTATATCTCTAATCTGGGATATTCAGAGAGTCACAATCATCTATGTTAATCACACAGGGAAATCACCAACTACAAAAACAAGTATTTCATTGGAAGACAAGGCCGATCCGATACACAACTGAATGCATTTTTCATTTGTTTGCCTTGTCATTCATCATCGACGAGGTTGCACTTAACCACACATTCAATCAAATCGTCGCAGGGATTGAAAAAAAAACACACAAGTGATATAATAGCTATAAACAATAGGTCGTGTTTGTAATTGAATATTTGCAAGGATCGACGATTTACGACGGCAATATGTTTATAACTTTAATTTCTGCACAACATAATGTCGACTGCAATGTTAAAGATAAGAAAACTTACACAATTATAAATATTATAAACATCTAAAAGTTAAGCTCAGCACTTTCTTTAGAATCAACATAACGTTTTATCAAGAACACATTTAAATGCACAGCTTTGTTTTATAATTAATTAACTTAATTAACTGCTGCATTATTATTTCTATATTGCTGAACAAGCACCATTTTAGATACAAACATTTATTATAAATTACAAATTCTGATACTAACAAATTTCTTCATGTTTTCTATAATATGCATTCTACCACACCTATCTCTTAGATTAGAGAGTTTTACCATGGAATGTCACCGAGATTTATTTTGATTATAACAACAAAAACAATGACAATCCTATCTTCAAGAAACCCCATTGGAAAACACATAAAACATGGCAACACGGACGTTTTCGGGCTTAAGATATATTTCGTTATTAATTTGTCATTACTCTTTTGTCCTCTATTCTTACAATATTACAGTTATCAACGGAGAAAATGAGCTCTCTACATGACAGGTACCGAGAGTGGTTTTCTCATTGTTCTTCCTTATTAATGATCCAGTCAAGAAGAAGAACAAGCGAGCTACCGTGGATGGGAGCGCGAAAATGAAGGCGGGCAACAGAGCAATGATTTCTGAGAAGGAAAGTTACAAACTGAAACCACTCAATTGCTACTGTCAAACAAGTCATACCTCTATGCGGACAGCCAATGATTAGGTAATCACAGGGTATGTCTGTAGTTTGCATTCAAATTCTGAGTAATGAGTAGTGAAATATTTTCTCTATGTTAATTTGTTTTGATAACATTAGCTTGGAAATGGTGGTGCGAAATGTTACCTACTTTATCGACCACACTGATCTGTGTGTTATGTGTTTCTTATCATAAGAGTTTCTAATTATTTTTGTTTTATTTATATCAATGTATACATGATCATTGGTCACACTGTCTTATTTTAAAATAACTGACTCGTTAATAAATTGTCAACGTTTCGGTGCTAACTCAAGTTTATCAAGATCTCTAGAACACAAATTACAAATAATCAAATTCACGAGAAAAAATACTCTACTTGTCTGCTATTCATTTTAGGTGACATCTTTTAACACAATCCCAAGCTAATACTAACAAACTGTCATTAGTGCATTGCCCAAGAAGAAACCAGTAATCTTTACACAAAAGAAATATTTTAATTTATTTTTAAAGCGACGTGACAAAGCAAACTTATATAAAATGTGATAAATTCGAAATCGACAGTGCCAACTCGAAATCGACAGTGCCTAACCCGAAGAGAAACGCCCGCCTATCTTTCTTTGCTCGCCAGTGCATAACCGTCATAGGTTGCGCAAGCAAGTGACTCGCGCTGTAGTAAGTAATATTGTCACCTTGGTTGCCACACTTCACTAGTCGCACAAACCACCGCCACGGTGGACGACGTTAAATGGCAACAATGAGATAGATAGATCCTCACGCAGTGATTGCGGTCTACTTTGTGACGCTTGCGCAGCAGTCTGCCCGACGTCCAGATTCAAAACAAAGATAACTTTTGTGTCGTGTACGTTACAACAATGAAATAGAATTCCATTGTAAACACTTTAACACTGTGTGTCACAGCTCAGTGGTAACGTACGAACGTTCACGACGAGTGTGCCCGGGTTCGATTCCAGAATCAAATCTACACTAGCTGGGTCCGAGGATCCAGGACAGCTCTGCCTGTCGTACAAGGCGACTACAAGAGACGCATATTATAACCTCGCTGTTGAGTGCAACGTGAAACGAGAATAAAACGAGAATAACCAACCACCCCATACACTGATCAACTTCGTCAATTATTTCGCCAACATTCATGGTTCAGTACTACGAAAGAATTATTAATAAGGTTGCGGGTTCAATTCCCACCACAAGCAATCCCGAATAACAGTTTCACTGTCGGAACTGAGTTCTTACAGGAACCTTCACAGTTACACGGCACAACTTTCAAAACTATTCAAATACTGCCTTCGCAATGCACAAAGGTACACACACGCAAACAGATACATTCCACAGAAGGAATCCTACAAAATTTATTTTATAAAATATTTCATATATAGAGATACTGACTGGAATTTGTGAAATTGCGGCTAGATAAAAAGATACGAGGCGAACTGGTCCATGCATGGACAATAAATAAATAAAATGGATAATGTTGTTTCGTGTCAATGCCAAGAATTGATTTTCTACATTATACAAATTTATGGCGCGTCTCGTTCCCCTGACGGCTACAAACTTGCGTTCACATCAATGTCGATGTATTCTACTCCAGTCTGTCATTCTATTCTACCCCGACCCGACTTACTTCCTCCCTGCGATGGAAGCAGGAGTTATAACTTATAACCAGGCTAATCGAGACGATGGGCGATCAAAAGTGATCCGATAAACACGCTTGTGAAATATGTGATAGTAAAAAGTTAATTATGCGGAGAACGTATGGAAATACTTGACACTTATGGCCGGCCAATTAGTGACATATACCGGTTTTAACCGAGTTTGCGTATACACAACGCCCGAATAAAATAATGACATTTATCATATTTTGTATTTGTCAACCATACTCCAATAATACCATATGTTGCAAGTCCAAATGCAAAAAAAAAAAACGAAATAGTACAAATATTTATTGAATTTGGGTTACAAAATGATTGAATTATTAATGTGTACGTATAGGTTGTCTTAGTAATCAGTCTCGTCATTCTTCATCGTCTTAGTAAATTATTAATTATCCATTATCTAGGTTTCCTTCATCAGCATATACTCGCCATGTACGCATCCAATCAATTATCACTCGACTATTATAATTAAATCACTGGTGGATGAGTTGATTTATTGACCTGCGTCGTGGTTTGACATGTCAGTTGACGCGTCACGAACACGAACATCAAGAGCGATGGAATTATGAGGAGCGATGAAGATTACGCTGGATAGATCCAGCCACAGCCGAGCCATGTCATAGCCATAGTCTCTAATGGTCAAATGCATAGTCCAGACTCAAGCCTTCCTCAACTCAGCCTCTCCTCAGCCGCGGCCAACCACAAATAACACAATGACATTGCCATATGAGCGGCTCTGTGATTGGTGGTTGAACGAGGCTGAGGAGAGGCTGAGGTAAGGAAGGCTTTAGTCTGGACTATGCATTTGGCCATTAGTCTTAGGGTCAAATGTATACCTAGTCGTTCCTCACGTGCTCCTCAAGTCAGCCTTTCCTCAGACTAGCTCAACCACCAATCACAGAGCAGTCTACATGACAATAATGCTCTGTGATTGGTGGTTGGGCGAGTCTGAGGAAAGGCTGAGTTAAGGAGCACGTGAGGAAAGGCTCTACGTAGTAGCACAACTCGACCAAAATTTGTTCACAACAGCCACATGCGCGCGCAGATCAAATTTCCTAGCGGTGATCGCGTCGAGTGGTTGTTTAAAATGCTAGAGTAGAGATACCCCTACTACGAGTATCAACTCTACGGCCGCTACGCGCGCTAGTGTCGCACATGCGTATACGTCCTCCTATGCTGATGCACTTGTGACCTTGAACAAAGCTCTGTTTATGCTGCGCGTCGAACCAAAGAGAAGTATGATATGATAATAATGTGAGACTATTATGAGTACTGTGTACGCGTGGCATTGATCCCACACATTTTTCTGCGTATGATCAGCAAATGCATTGTCAACAATAAATAGAAACAACGACCTTTGTATCGAAGGCCGTTTGAAATTGGGGTTAGAAATTAATAATTACTGTATTATATTTTAATTACTTAGTTAAAACTACTAATACAAGTTTTACTTTGCATAGTTAACTCCAAGGTGCTCTACAAAAGCCCCAAACGGACACTCCGCGCTCTATACGGATATAGTTCGTATAATTAACTATACCTTGTAATTGTTTGATTTGACTTGATGATACTACTGTGCATCACTAATACATATCGTGCTGTGCACATAGCAAAAGGTAACAAGCGAGACTAATCAGAGGTCGCCGGTTCGATTACGGCCACCGGTAAACCTCACTCAAGGGTTTCTGCGTCACTAGCCGAATGTTGGGATTTAGTATTTTAATAAATCCCTTGGACACTCCTTCTTAACTATACATTATGGAATCCTACGAAAAATATGCAAATAGAAATTACAAAAATGAATTTTAAAAAAAACTAACCAGACATTCGTACATTATTCTGCTTCGTCTAAGTGCCTAAATGTAGACGGCAGTAGTGTATCTTGGCAGGACAACGGTGGGGGAGGGGGAGGAGGAAGGGGAGGGGGCGCCACTGACGTAAGAGATTTTGAGAATCATTAGAATCAGGAGGTCGCCGGTTCGATTACGGCCACCTCATCCAAGGTGTACATCGTCCGTGTACACATCCTCTCTCAAGCAAGGGTTTCTGCATCATTAGCCAAATGTTGGAATTAGTCTTTTTACAAATCCCTTAGACACTCCTTCTCAACTATACACAAACACTCTATTTGTGCACCCCCTACAATATGGATTCCTACGAAACAATGTGCAAATAGAAAAAAATAAACTTAAAAAAACTAAGTAGACATTCGTACATTATTCTGCTTCGTCTAAGTGCCTAAAAGTTAGTGTATCTTGGCAGGACAACAGAGGGGAGGGGGAGGGGGAGGGGGAGGGGGCGCCACTGACGTCGGCGATCTCGAGAATCACGTGCATGTCCGTCTTCAACACATATATGCACGCAGACAGTTATCAACACTGTACATAGAGATGCGAGAGCGCTTGACCAATGCGTAACAAGTCAGTCAGGGCATTACTCCCGTCCCATGCAGTAATACACGACACAGCAGGGCTTCTGCGTGGTAGTTTTCTCGTGCGTGGACACGTTTTATCACTTTAGAAGGGTGGGTTCTTTCTGTCTGTGTGTATGTGTGTGCGCGGCAAGAGTTGTCATGGAAAGTGAGAAAAAGCTCGAGATAAATTATTATTATCATTTTTTATTAGTAGCGTATTTTAACTTTTACATTTAGGTACGAATTTATATCAAACTTTTTTTAATCTCCGATTTATTAATCTAGGTTTAGTAACTATGGTTTCAACAAACATTGTATACAAAATGGATACCTTCTAGCGAGTGCCTGTTCGTTCGGAGTACATCTAGGATTAATGGCTAATCTCGGGAGTAAAAGTTTGGTGAAACCGGGCCTTATAAAATGGTTGAAAATATCATGAGAGTATAGACGCAAAATTTCGTATTGTTCCAGGTAATTAAATTTAATAAAATATATTACAAGTACTAGAGACAATCTAGGAGTTATGTGCACGAGATCTCGGATCAAAACCATCGACGTCAAGACTATAGAGACGAAGGAATATAGATATAACAACTTCGCCATCTATAAAAAATGTTAGATGTATAGGTTTGTTGGAAAAACTAGTCACTCACGAAGTGATTCAGAAGGGAAGTATATATAAACTTGCCATGGTCCTTCAGTATGTATCAATAACCTGCTACGTATAGCTAGATTCTCGATAATACTCGTTGTATCGCGTGAAGAAAAGTCAATATTAACCAGCAAGTACAATGAAAACTCCGGAATTAGTCAATTCACTTTTTTGTAATGTCTACATACAAGCTTGCACACTTTGTGATAAGATAACAACTTTTTCAAAGAGCGCGAAAAAAAAACGGCGAGCTTTTCTATGAAAAACACAACTTTTTCACAAGCGATATACGTATGTTTCAACGAATATGTCTAAACAATATGTACGTCTGTCAGTAATAAAAGCCGCATTTACAGGTTTGAACGAACCCAAGCAAGCGCACTTCCCCGATAATTTTGCCGAGTGTGCATGGTTATAGAAATAAATTAGTTTTGGGCCAACAACCTCGGGATTCATTACAAGATTAAACGATGACGAGCAACAACGAGCTCTATCGCGACGACGTGAGGAGGGGGGGGGGGGGGGGGTTAATGGCACAGTGACTAATCGCTCTCGCTAATTACGCTCACCGCGGTTAATCCAGGGTGTGAGACGATGACGACGCGAGCAGTTGTAGATACTGCGCGGATAAGGGCGATCAAATGCGAGCAGTTGTCGATACTGCGCCCGGATAATGGCGATCAAATGCGATCAGCCGGTGATTCATGAATGGAGAAAAGGGTTAAAAATCCGGTACCGTACGTAACGCAGCCTACTCCTGTAGAAACGAATCAACGCGTTGTTGATGACAATGATATAAATGAACCCTCACAAAGTAGTAACACACGAAAGCGGTCACCAATTCACTTTCTGTCCCATTCCAGAGTCGCTTAACTATTGTACGGTATACTTGAGAGAGACGAATAAGACAAATAACGGAAGTCGTGAGTTGACAGAGAACTTTGTCTTGATCTCAACACATCAAATAACTCTCAACAGTAGGAGTTTAGTGTGAGTTCCGTTAGTTGCCCGGATATACGAAAAAAACAATGCACAGGAATGGATCACGAGATAGATGGGTGACCTTTTAAGTAGACTGGAGGGTATTTATTATATTATCGATAATTCGTGGATAACTTCACAGCTAAAGTTGCCGCACAGCAACCTTTCTCGTGCTTTCGTCACAGGCGAGGAACAACCCCCACTCGTAGTCAATCAGCGATCGCTATTGCGGGGGTTTGTTTCGAGCGGTTCTCTGGTTGGCTACGAGCTCCTCACCTCTGACGAAAGCATCGGAAAGGTAGTCGTGCAATGGCTTTACCCTTCTTGGTTGGTACTTTTCGTTAGAGCACGGCTGCGTTCCGGTATTAGTTCCAAATCGTTCAACATAATCCTCCACTCATTGTCTCGATCATAAATACGAAACGCTTAGTCTCAAAAAGATATAAAACACAACGAATACTGAATAAAGTACATTCTGTAGGATTACTTTTCGATCGTACATAATATTCGAAACACTATATCCACCACTTTAGCGACCAGGATAAGTCCGGCCCGGTCGAAGAGTGAAATCCTTCGGAAAAGAGTTGATTTCGAAGTCGAGTTGCCGCTGCACAGATTACACGCAGAGTTCTCCCGGTGTGACGACACATCTGTTTCATCCGGCTTACCATGGTAATCATGGTTACCAACGCCGCTGATAACGAATAAATCATATAGCCAAGCCAGGCTACATTGTAGGTGCATCGCACAGCCGACTGAAGAATCATACCAGAAACCGCGATAGCAAAGATGAAATTGCAAACATTTGACATGGATGCGTAACTCAAACCCCATTACTGTGACAGCGAGTTTGAGTGGTGGTTTTAGACATATTTCAAATATAAAATTTAAATTAAATTTAAGACAAATGAGAAGGGGTTAATTTAATCCCACCAATATTTCCAGCAACCTGCGCAGAACTACAGTTTCTATGATAAATTACTAGGTAATCAAAATATCAACCTTGCTAATTATTATAATAAGCAGACATGGAGAGCGGGGGGCGAGGGGGGGGGGGGAGGGGCAAACAATCTCCATAGCGTTCACGAAGCTACATAGAGCAGTGCCATCACGTGTTCGATGTGGTGTAGAAAATTTGCAACCATTTCTTGATTCATGATTAAAAAACGGTAATTTTGTCCGATTTTGATGAGTCCAACTATCTCTGGATTTGAATTTGACCGGTTGTTCCTTCAACAAACGACGCATTTACAGTTGAGTTTCGTATACATCCTTCACTCGGCAAAACAGTAATAAATTTAGAAACTAGTTACATCCACACCTTACTCTACTCGCGAGTCAGTTAATGAAGCAAGAATATAATAACTGATGGATTGGAAACATTATAGATTATATGAACAATGTAAAAAAAAGAAAAGCTATTTTGGTTCTATCTAGATTTGAACTTTCAGCATCTTAAACAGCTATCAAATATTTTATGGGACATACATACACTCGTCTGGATTCAAGACGTTTAACTTTAGCCCCATCAATTTAATAGCGCACCAGTAAAGATGGATATATCTCTTCCCGCTTGGGCAACTAATCCACCTCTGCGTTCAGTTCAGACCGTCTGTCCGTCCCTCGGGAACATCTCGTAGATCGTTCCGAGCGCAAAGTCGACCTATCGATATCGACATCGTCAGACATCGACAATAGTCTGGAATTAGTTATTTCAAGCAGATACGTGAAATTCGTGTACAAATAGTTCGGGAAAAACGGTGCAAATCCCTCCCCATAGCCCCGCAGGCTCGTGAACTCCCGAGTGAGGTCGTCGCATCCATTTCCATAATGTTAAAAATCACGTGTTATTCAAATGGGAGAATCGTGTTTAGTAAAACAAATGAATTGAATCTATCTAAATAAACCCTGGCTGGATGATGAAAATCTGAAAAATACGAAGTGAAATGCTTTTCCTGCATGATATCTACATTTTTAATATACATTTTTTAATTCAAACTTTTACATCTAGGGCTATATATAAAATTATTGAAACTAATTTTATTTTTTATTTTTTTAGTGGACATGAGGTTTTGAGGTTTACTAGGGGTTCGACGGACCTTGATTTAGGGTTCTGAAATTGCCTCCCGGCAAATGGGTGTGAACAACCACTAGTTGCACCGTGGACCACGAACTCAAGATCAGATTCAGACCCGAGTCCAGTGAAAGTACTAAAGCAATCTTTTTATGATGCGACATTTGGTATTATGAGACACCTTCTCATCAAAAGGCCACAGCCCAGAGAAGAGTACTTTACTACCTAACCCATCTGCTCGAAAATAAACGAACATGTATAGCACATTCTTTACACCGTGCCTTTCCCACTTTGAAATTACAGAGCGAACACCTTTGCAACGCTTGAGTACAAGTTGTAGTAGTGGTACACATGCATTAAAATTTAATGTATTGATCGAAGGTAGTGGTAGAATTTGAGACATGCAGGGAATGTCATGCACCCCCCCTAAGAAATACACCCATATTACCATCCCATCTTCACGTTTTCGTAAAACGTCAAAACGTGCCATTCAAAATAACAATAAAACACCACCTTTATTCGGAATGGTTCGCTCCAGTACGTGCCCCCACCCCGACCCACCCACAACAACACACGAAGAATTCCAATTAAGGTTATGTGGGCACAATTTACAAAAACTGAATATTATCGGGTTTTTTTCTTCTGCGATTGCGAAGGAATGTCACTGCATGTATTTGAATAATATGACATTGAAGAACGCACTTGGTAAGCATCTTCATACGTTATGCCAGAGGTGGGTATACCTCATTATTGTATCATGGGTATACCTCCAGTAGCCAATGTACACGCGTGCATGGCCGCATGCAAGATGCTTTACAGTCGGTATAATTTATATGCGGGACATAAATGAATGCATTTTTATGCGAGACGCAAATCTAGATTTCAATTGCTAAACGATGTCTAGAAGAAGAGAAATTGATGGCATTGATTATATGCAGAGGTTAAACCACGGCTTAACCAACGGTCGACTTTTGCATGGTTTCATATATCAGCCTTTTCAGGTGGTGTTTTTAATGTCTTGAATTCACTTAATTGAGATTATAATAGAATAATTGTAACTGTTAACAGCAACGAGGCACATTTTAAATGGTATAATGTCCTTCCTTCACTGAAAAACAGTTCTTATGTAACAATAAACACATATCTATTTATTTATTAAAAATATATACATATTGTATAAATGGAAAGAGCGTCGGTATACGTAAACCCGGAGGACCCGGGTTCGATTTCTGGTCGGGCCAAACATTTTAGAAAATTTTGTCCATAAAGCTGTCAACAACTTTAAACATGTGTAATCAAATCCTATACATCGGATAATGTAATTACACAAGTATTAATGTCAATAATAGCATCATTCGCACGCCATGTATCAAAGTCAGCTGTTGGCTATGACGTCACCAATGCTGTGTTCGCGTATACGGTCGTGTCAGCCGCGCCAACCCCCTTTAGTAATCATGCGATCACAATTCCAAGACTCGCTACGAGAATATAATACCATAATCGTTAGCCTACGAAAACACATTTGTTTAAAATGTCCTCAAAAACGGTTTCGTCCATCGTCAAGGTATAATCATTCGCATTATATTAGACACACCCAAACGACGGTTATACCTCGCAATGTTAAATTTTATTGATATCTTTAGAACCCGTCAGTATATTGAAAATGTGCTTCTTTGGTTTTGATTTTTTTTTTTAACTTTCAAACATTGAAATTGTTACGAATTACGATTGTTATTTCTGCTCTTAATTAAATCAATTTACAATCGACGAATTACATACATAACAATCGTAACAATTACAATATTTGAAAATTTATAAATTTGTTGTTTAGTCGATTCAAAACCAAATCTCGAGTAAGAATCAATTTTTCAATATCTAGAAGTAAAAGTAGAAGTTGTCAAGATATGAATAGCGAGTTCGCTCCCCTTTTCCCCGTGATACTGTGTGTTGTGTATATAAACACACACAACGCGCAAGACATCGATTATATACAGGCCTACTCTACTAATCCCGACTAACACGAAATGCGCGTCTTGCAGATTTACATAAATGAGAATTCTCGTTCGCTCGCTGCACAATTATTAGTGTCGCAACTTGGAACACCAGAACAGTGGTGTATACTTAAGGGAAGAAAACTCCGAAATTTAGCGTAGAAATCAATATTAATTATATTGTTCTCTTCTCGCCTCTCCTCTACAGCCCCCCCCCCCCTCCCCTCTACAACGCGGTCATCGACATAGAAAGCATTGTGTAAACCACCATCCGTTTCCCCCCCGGTTACACATCTGTAGGAAGGAGATTGCAGTTTTCAATCAGTAGACGGCGGTATAAGAATATTAACTGTCTCTGTTTGTCTTTGAGATAACGGAAAAATGTAACGAATATATAAGACATACACACTGCTACTGTTACTATTTAATAACAACAATGAATTTTAATTAATCATAAAATAAATTATTATTATAACTATAAAATTTTGTTTGCAATTTGTATTGTTTATCTATTCAATAGTAGTAATTGTTTTGTTATCTAAATTGTATGCGTTTAGAAAACTAAAACCACAAAACGAAATAATAAAATAAATGAGTATTTTATGTTCAACATGTTCATAATTCACTAAACTTTACATCAAAAACGTCAAAAATATACGTCTGTCAAACTGACGAAAATAATACAATAACTTCAAAAATTAAAACTTAATGGCAATATCATTAATATAATCGTGTATAAAAGTGTGTGTGTATGTGAGTGTGGTGGTATACGTGTAAATTATTATCGGCGGTAGTAATATTTATCTTTATGATAAATAGATAAGAAAAGAGCGAAAGTATCGCACTATAACACATCAGCTGGCGGTCGAAAATTGTTCAAGATGGCGATAATTTATTTCTTGTATAAAACAGTTTGTTTGAGGTTAAGGTCTAAAGTCGAAACACAACCGATTGTTGCACAGTCTTAAAACGCCAGCGTCCAAAGCAAGGGTCGACAAGATGATCGACCTAGAATAATTGTATGTATTGTTATTGCTCCGCCATGTCACCGCCATGTCACCTATTTGTAAAAGTTAACAGTCAATAATTCACAATTACAATTACATCATAAGTTCCACAACGTTCCAAGGAGCTGCAGAATAGCCACAACTTCATTCTAACTTGCCATTGATTTGAAATTCTATACAGACAACATAAAACTATTAATACTGTAATTACTGTGTGCGACTGCATGAATAAGGTCCAGTCTTTCTTTATTCGTCGAATAGCTTGTTTTCTCCGTGGCAACCACCAATCAAAACCCATGAAATCCTCCAAATAGCTAAATTGCTACAAATAACTTTCTTATTAGGAGATTCTAAGACCGGCCCTAAATATATCTTTTGTTATTGTTCCGTAATTTGTCTTCAAGTCGAGTCAATGTCTCGAGATATAAAAGTGTATACAATGAATAATTAACAATTATTACAGAACAAAGTCCCATAGAGCTGCAGAATATAGCTACTTCTATAACTCCATCTTGCCACTGATTTGAATGTTTATCGCGAGAACAGAAATCAATTAAATGTATATATTTCTCTAAACACGTGCGCGAATGAGTTGCGCGCGCACCGCACGTTGTGTCCTTGTGGCGGCTGTTACGGCTGCCAGATGGGTCATGTTCCAGCTAGAGTCCACTTGCTGTAATTACGTTGTTGGGAGACGATGAGTGGATAATGGGGACAACCATGGGTGTCGTACGGGGCTCGAACCCTCGTCCCTACTCGTGAGGGATTCCCGATACAAGTGGTAGCACACAAGACTCTCATCCGAGGGGTCGCGGTTTCAATTACAACCACTGGCAATCCTGACTGAAGTTTAACCAGGAGGTTTCCTCAGTCACAATGCGAATTTTGGGGCCTTATCCTCAGTGGCCAGCGCAGTTGGCCGCGGTCGATTAGCGTTGGTCTAGTAAACCGCGGTCACTGCGTTCCAGGTTCGAATCCTGGCTTGGGCATGGGTGTATGTGACGTGTTTTCATCATCATAATCATCCACACATCGTCTCGATTAGCATCGCTGCAAAAATATGAGACGTAAAGCCCAAATATCATAATCTTAAAAACAGCCCTCTAAATATTCAGCCCGGGACTAACTTAATTTCTCCATAGTAACCACCAATTAAAACCGTTGTTTCCACAAAGAAAAGAAGTTAGTTCCAGACTAATATTTAGCGGACTATCATAATACCTGGTCTAACTAAATAATATACACCATATAATATACGCCTTCTTTGTCTCTGATCGCATTCAAAGTCGACCCATTGTACACCAGCGTACATCGTTGCTAGGGGTTTGTATTTTCATACAGAAAATAACATGCATAAAACAATTGGGGTACCCTAGCAACCATGGATTCCCAATAAGCCACGGGTCGACTATGAATACGGGTCTGTGTATTGGTTCAGAAAAATTACAATGAATGAAATAAACATGGAAGTTTGGATCTGTTCATATCATAGACAAATTCGCCCGAAGAGTATAACCGGTAATCATTATACACGAACACTGAAGTTAAGCAACGACCGGATGGGACAGCTAATTGGTGGGTGACCGCTCTCCTAGCTAACTACCACATCGTTGGCAAGAGTGGATTCATTGAAACATAAGATAACTATAACATTTGATTCTCTTGTTAGGTTGTTTCGGGGTAAGTATAGTGTGCAACAGATAATTAATGAAGTAATTATACCTTAGCCAGCAAACAACACAACTATGTGATTAAAGACATGCCAATAATAACAGAGTAAATATACATATCTATCGTCTTAACACCTGACATACGTATATGTATAATTAATGTCCCCGTTTATTACGGATTAAACATGATTTAAATATTGATTCATACAGTAATTAAATCAGTATCAATCAAAACAACATACTCGATGTCATTACTCAACAGCCACATGGCAAGCAAAACAATGTTATAATGAAAAGAACTACTTGTGATTGTTACAATATAGCACACATATTTTACTGTACTTTAAATACAAATCAAGCACGTTCCATTTTTTAAATTTTCCGATCAATGAACACGAATTTGAGCAGTCAAATTCCAAGTCACAATTACGTACCGTAATAACGTGTTAATTACTTTTTAAAAAAATACTTAGTTACTTTTTATCTGCAACGAGTAATATTCTCACATTAGGGATGATAAACCAGAAAAGAAAACTGCAACTCGAGTAAACGAGCGATTTCACGTCTAGCCAACCGCGAGCCTGTACGTTAGAACGCATGACGTCACGCGTGAACAGAGCGATGATCCTGATTGGCTCACTCGTTCCAGACGTTCGCGTCGCGTGTCACACAATATTCGTCTCCTTATCTGTCGTACGTAAAACTTGTAAGTGAAACAATGCGCGATGCGTTTGTTGAACTTGTACGCAAAGTACATTCCGTTTGATATCGGAAGGTCAGTCTCTCTCTGTCTGTGAGAACGGACGGTAGAACGTATAAAACAATTTCTGTGTCGACCTAAATACTTGGTTAATAACTCTACCAATAGTTGGTCCAGTGGAGTGTTTTCTTGCACGCAGCATTAATCCGGTTCGAACCCACGTTCGGCCACGGTGAAAGGGAGGGGGTATGACGTGAAGGAGTCTGGTGGGTGGGGGAGGTATGTTGAAGCGAGGGAGGGGGTCCTCCAGTTTGCAGACTAGCTTCTTTCAACAAATTTAAATACTGCTGGTTGAAATCTTCTAGTGGCAATTTCGATCTTCATATATATATATGATCTTGATCTTTTCTCGTCTACCATCAAACTAATAACACATAGAATATGAGTTCAAATCGGCGATGTTACACATTTTTTTTTTTTTAGATGGAAAAGTTATGATTACCGGTACACGATAAAAAAAAAGATAAACGGAAAGTGTTAGGATCGATCCCCGGCTGGGGCAAACTGTATCACAACAATTGCTAGCGTCCAAACAATTACAGTACGAACAACTGGTTTCAGTCAGTTCTTGTATGGTGTTTTAAACGCGTCGGGTATAGTGTATGTGTTGGAGGGAGGGGGGGGGGGGGGGCATTTAACCGAAACCACGATAGTTTTCAATTTCTATTTCGTACATTAAAAAAAAACATCAGAAGACAGAGGTTCCATAACAAAAAAACATGGTACATTTTGGCGTATTTGGATGAACAATCTCGTCCAAAATTGTATCCATCCAGCCACACCGCATTGCACCAAACTTTCTTACTAGACACAAATCTATTTTATCCCCAATAAATAACTTCAAACGTCAGCATATACGCTTGATTGTGAAATTTCATCTAGTCTAGTTCTAAAGATATGACACGAGATAGCCTACAACGATGATAACATGTCTTGCCTACACCGATACGACCCCGGTACGCCACTGTATAACGTGTCATTATTCGATCCCCCTCCCCCCCCCCCCCCCCGGACAAATAAGATCATGCGCTTTGTCCCGTCTCTTCCTAGATTCCCGTTTTGGTCGACACCGCTCATCAGTCATTCCCTCAACACACAGCGCGACCACTGGGAGACCTCCCCGCATAACTCAGGGGGGGAAGACGCCGTCCACGCATATTATACGTCCAGGGTGGAAACATGGCTCTATATTTCACATCATATAACCAAGAAACTTGCTCATTTCCCGCGCTATTTTATACCCGTAACCAATCTGAACATTGCCCAAATGATATATCAACCTGTTGACACAATCTTTCATTATTTTATATGTCTAGACGCGATTGTCTACGATATACCATTTATTATTGTCTATTTTTTAAATAATTTACTGTATTTTCTTCGTATTGACTACATATATACACACACGAAACGACGAAAGATGGATGCGAATTTTTTTCAAAATATCAAAATATTAATTTCAAATCACTGTTCTATAGGGCTTGCGAATATCCGTTAGGATACATTTCCAGGATTTCCGAAACCCTATACGTATATTGAGTTGATTGCTCAATGATGAAGATGATTATTGTTTAACGATGCCGGTATAATGTCGAGGCTTTCGTCTCGATAAGCATTGTTGCCAAAATATGAGACGTAAAGCTCCAATGTCTTTATCATTATAGCTTCTCTTTTAGTCGCTCGTACGACGGGCAGAACTATTCTACCCCGGGATCCCCAGACAGAAGCTGCAATAAAATTTACGATATGTAAACGGTAAGAAAAATGTGTTATATTAAGTTTTCATTTATAAAATCGTCTCGATCTCTACTATAATAGTTTTCAAATCAATACGTTGTGCCCTGCACATCAGATGTAAAATCAACAATAATGATTACAAATATTACATAATTTCAAATAACTTCAAAACAAGTGATATATAAATTTTGATAACCTTTGTGATCTTTATACTATTCACATGCTCCTAATTAGTATACGAAACTATATACTTACATAGTGAGGTTCTATGCCTAGAGATAAGAAGATGCTACTATCGACATCATTGTGAATTGAACTAACCATTTAAGAGTCATCGGCAGCAGGGTGGCTGCTCGACTTCCTGAGGGGGCTGAGGAAGGGACGAGGTATTAGGGGTTGGCCCATAGAAAGAAAGAGACCGGACTACGAACGAGTAAACTAGTCAGGTAGGTTGCAAGCCCCGCCCCCCTTCCACAAGCATGTGTGAGTAAGCCAGGAAAGGAATACCTTGCAAGTAAACAAATACAACGAGATGCTAGTTTGATCTATGGTTTGATCGCTCTTCCACTGAGCGAACATTTTATTAATTGTCACTATTGCCATAGAGTGATTGGAGGGGGGGGGGGGGGGGGGTTGTATAATATCTTGATAAGTTATACACTACATATATGCACACTCGACTGACTGTTTTTGTAACATTAAAAATAGCCCTAAATTTCACAATGATAATTCAACAAAAAAATTACTTCAAAATTTCAATTTTAGCAACCACACGCGGCCGCATCACAAAATCAACAAATTATAGGGGGTATGCATTACGTTGCAACATAAGAAATATACATCACAAAAATAATCGTTTTACCGTCTGCAAAAAACAAAACAACAACAACAACAACAACAACAACAACAAAGACTCTTCCATGGTTCGTGGTTGAAGGTTGAGACGCTACTGAGTGAGGTGACATTACTCATATTTGAAAGAAGCATCTCGATAAGTTATATGTGATCTCCCTGACCATTTCAAGGAAGATCTTGTATTGTCGGCCTTCGTGGAAGAATCAAAATACCAAGCATTTGTAATATATTACCCACTCAACGGTAGGGTGATGGCGAAGTGAGTGGGGGGAGGAGGAGGGCTGTTGACTCACAGCAGGCGAGACAAAACGCAACAAATACAAAATTTCTTCTTCTATCGTAAATTTCAAACATGTTACATAGGCCTACTAATGATAGAAATTAGCAAATGGCAATTTGGACTTAGGTAAGTCAATGCATATAAATTATCTAAGACAAAACAGCAGTTTACATGCCCGTCTTCTATCTTCTATATGGTGTTTCAATCTCTAGCCTCTAGGAAAGTAATTGATGAATACAGAACAATATTTATGCAATAATTACATTTTTGGCATCTTCATTGTTTACCATTTTTTGGAGACAAGTAAAAACAATGATGTGTGCCTGATGAACGTATCTTTTTTCTGGTGCCAACACTTTCTGAAATGTGACTATTGTTGGGGGATTAATTAAGTAACTTACACAGAGGCCCATTTTACTTATTTACATTATATACCTCCTAGGACCACAAGTAATAAAATCAATACTAATTACTTCATTAATTTCAACTTTAGCGTCAACCTCACACTCAATGGTGGCGAGAGATTACAAATTGTAGTAGTCATTCTGTAGCACAGCAGATTTGACTGTGCAAGAATAACAGTGTTTTACTGGTCGCCTCAGTCGACTGAAGCAAATGAAACGAACTAAATTCATGTACCACCTCCATAAATAAATGATTTTGAATTTACATTCAACCCTTGTATAATTCATTGTAAGCCTATAAATACAAATAGTTCAGATCAAGCGGATTTGAGTATAACACACCATGTTATCCCCCTCCATAACATCCTGTTCCTGTCTTTACTATCTGGCGCAGGATCATCCATCTTAGACGCACACTTCACATTTTATACACGATCGTAAAATAATAGTGTTCAGAGTCATTGTTTTTTTTTTGCCGCATTCGAGATTACACATTTACATTATGGTCTATTTTCACCTTTTCCATTTAGGGAAGGTTTTTGTTTCGGGTTTTCACTTTACATCTATAGTGATTGTTTTTCGATGGTTTCATTGATGTAATGGCGGATCTCTTATTTATACAAATATTGCGTTCCCCTTGGATCTCTACGAGCTCGGCCAGCAAACAACAGTCCAACAAAAATCTTCGTTATTTTACATGTTTTGCATGGCTATGAAGGGCAAATCATTTAATTTAAATTAAATTAAATTAAAAATCAATAAATTATAAAAAATAATAATAAAAAAATAATAATAATAATAATAATAAATTAATAATAATTGAATCATCGACGTCAAGGGCCCTTGATCGGTAAAGGGCTCTTGTTATTATTATTATTATTATTATTATTATTATTATTATTATTATTATTATTATTATTATTATTATTATTATTATTATTATTATTATTAATGTGTAATTGTTATTCTTATTGTTGTTTAAGTTATTCCTAATGCTTGAGTATTGGCATATCAGCTGTGTAGTGTGCACCTTTCCTTTCACGTTGTATAATGTGTTCAATAAGATAACACGCCGCTGCAGAATGATTAGTACATCTTTCTGTTCGAGCCTTTCCAAGGTTCGTAATTTAGAGCGTATATTTAGAATGCAATGCTTGATGGTTTTGATCGCAGACGATTCATATTTGAAAAACGCAGTCTTGCCATGGATTTATCATAGTACTCTCGGTAGGAAGATTCGGCATTGTATTGAGGAGAGTCGAGAGTCCAAGCAAGGGAGACGGTTGTAGCGATTGTTTTGGCCAGTGGGGGAGGGGGGAGAGAGGTGGCTGACTGGCAGGCAGGCAGGCGGGACACTGCGCGACAGGTACGAAGTTCCGCCTTCTACCGCAAATTTCAAGGGAGCGGGAGAGCATTGGCAACAATATTCCCATTCGTATTATCCTTCTTACCGATCGGTCTCTCAAACGATTTTAAAACTAAAGATATGTTTGAAGAGCCCTTAAAAAACTACATTTGGGAATCCAATCCGAATTTGATTACTCTTAACGGCGAAAAGTCGATTTTTAGCATTTTTTTATGGGGACATCGGACAAGCTAATTTGAAACTGAGTGATTCCCGGAATATCATGGCCCCAAAGTGTATTTACAAAAAATTTCAACCTTCTATCTTATCTACAAAAGAAGATGTCGCAATACTACGAACGCTACAAATAACATAGGCGTATTTCAGTTCCGCAGACTCTTAACGTGTTAACTTTTACCAGGGTAGATCTGAAAATGTCACTAACGTAAGGAAGTCTCGTTTTTTTTTCTCTCTTTCTGTTATAAGATCGTCGTGCATGTGCGACAAGTACAGTGCAGAGTACTGGTAAGTATCGTCTCGATTATCTTTGTCGTATCATGGAACTAGGTCAAGAGATACTCCTCCGAAACGTCAAGACGCCGGTTGGGTTTGGGTGGCGGATCTGTGTCTCGTATACGCGTCGCTAAAAGAGATGACGCTATAAAGTAGCATTATCGATGGTGAAGGGTGCATGAAGGAATGGAGGATATTGAGCTACGTTGTTTGAGACGCACCTAGAAAATTTTAGTCACAAAAATCTTTTCCGGGAGGACTTACTTTTCGTCGGGTGAAGGCTACGCGCCGGTAATTAACAATAATTTTTCGTAGGAATACCCGTTATAGGGTGCACACCAGCTTTACCTAATGTGCCCCTTTTCAGGTCACTATCTAGGTTATTAGGGTGTCAGGACTGTCGGTGGCCGGAATCGAACCGGCGACCTCCCGAATTAGAGTCTCGCGTCTTACCGCTGAGCCACCTCTATCGGTACCGAGTTCCTCCTCTCCCTCTATCATACTCATAACGTATTGTGCACAATTGACAGTTGATTCAAGTACAAATGAGTCAACACAAAAAAGTTTTCAAAAAACAACAATCCATTCTCACTTCAAATTACCATTGACGACCACATGAACCTCCGTTGTCGCGATTAGCCTCGGCATTAACGTCGACATCAATCAACTCTCTAAAGAGGGTGAACAAGTATATCGACTTACTGATCTCACATAGTTTTATTACGCGCACGCACGCACGCATTTCACGGTGTTAATCGCACTTTTGAATATACATAAAATATAACAAAAAGTCATGAATTAATCCATTTTTCGTTTGAGTACCTGTTATAATAATAATAATAATAATAATAATAATAATAATAATAATAATAATAATAATGAGTCTTTATTTTTAGTTTGGCGAAGCTTAAGGCCATGAGGCCTTTTCTTCTGCTTGACCAAACATATTTCGTTACAATTTGTGGTTACAAAAGTGTTTACAATAACTTAATAACTAGATCTAAAACTAACATTGAAACTAATACTATACAATCGTTATACTTATACTTATAAATGATCACGGAAGCACATTAAAATAAAAGAAATAAGCACAAAATAGCCTGTTTTGCCAGCAACACAAACACAATGAAAGTAATGTAAATATTCTTAAATATGGTTAATCTGTTGTCTTCAAATGGCGGTATTAAGGAGATGAGAACGGTATTTTTGCTTAAAAGCCACTGTCGATTTTAAAGTCCGTAAACTAGGAGGTACTAGGTTCCAAGCACGAGCTATTGCGACTGGAAATAAATTGCTGTATTGCGATGTATTGTGTTTGGGTATTTGCATTGTCAAATTTGTAGTAGAGCGTGTATTACTTTCTGGGTCACTGTTAAGAAGTTTTATACTGTCTGCAAGATATTTTGGTACAGGATTAATTATAATTTGATGTAAAAGACATAGGGAGCGATGAAGTCGGCGTTGGTCTACAGTAAGCCAAGAGAGCTGCGTTCTTTGTGGAGAAACATGGTCGTAATATTTCAGACTAAATATAAATTTTAAGCATGCATTTTGAATCTTTTGTAGTCTGTTAGAGAGATGTTTAGTGAGATTACTGCCGTAAGATGTGTCGCAATAGTCAATTTTTGACAATATAAGAGATTGTGCGAGCATAGTTCTTATTTTCGTTGGCAGAAAGTTTCGCAGTCTATTTAGAGAATGTAAGGTCTTGTAGGCTTGTTGACAAATTTGAGCTACATGATCACTCCATGTTAAACACTCATCCATAATCAGTCCAAGATTTTTAACTACTCTAGAATAATTTATAGGCGCAGCATTCACAACAAGCTTTGGGATTGAATTTTGATTAATTTTATGTAACGAAATTTTTGATAGGGTGCACACCAGCTATAACTGATGTGCTCCTCATCAGTTGAGGTAACTAGGTATGTTAGGGTGTTTACACAGTTGGGAAGGAATGTCCGAGGGCTGTTCTAGTAGGACTCAATCCCAGCATTCGCCTGAGCAAAACTTCGAAGAAAAAAAACTTCATTCAGGATTTCCGTTGGCCGGAATCGAACCGGCGACCTCCCGACTTAGAGTCTCACGTCTTACCGCCGAGCCACCTCTACCGGTATAGAAAAGTCATTGATAACAAACCTCCCGGTATATAATAGATAGCTTGCAATGGCGTCGTCGGTGGCATCGATGTTGCACTTAGAAGCTGTAACCATGGCAACGAACCAACGAAGCTCTGCTACCGTCAATACAGCCGTGACGTAGACGAGCCGTTCACGTCATCACAAACACAAGGAAGACATTACGTAATGAGTATGTATAATAACTACACAATACGACAAGGCTGTGTGGCATCACAGTGGCGGACTGGCGTCACGGGGGGGATAAAACAACGCTTATTAGTACCGAGAGAAATGAACCGAAGTGTGAATTACCTTTGAAGATATTTTAGTGTGCACGAATTGCTCGATGCGCTTGGCGGAACTTTTTTTTTTTTTGCAATGTTCATGTCCCATTTAAAGTATTCGCGACCGACATTCACCGACTGATTTTCACGTATAGGTACATTCAAGACGATTTTCTTGGCCTCGATTTTAACCTAACAAATTTGAAACTTTATGAGGAAATTTACAAAGGACTTATGAATAGTCGTATCTGAGTGCATTCGCAACATTTCAAATAAATGTTTCACGTACAAGTTTCAAAAATTATACTGAAAAAAGAGGCAATATTAAAATTTTGTATCGAGCTAGAGCAACAATGGACACTTTCAAACTTAAAATATTGGTCCATCCAAACCGCAACGTCATAGAATAGGCGAGTTCCAATCTCTGGTCTTGGTTAAACCCTTGCATTCAGCAAACCAGGTGTATCAAACATTCCACCTGAAGGTTTTCAAAACATGCCCATTTATTCGCCATTTTGTAACATTCATCATTTCCGACCAAAATGATGGACGGGATGATTTTTTTTACGATAACACAATAACAACGAAATACTGAGTACAGACTTGACCAACCAGGAAAACACGGTTCATATATGGATGGATGGAGAAAGTTATATAGGTCGTGGTTGGTGTTGATATTATATAGTATTGTGTTTATCTTGATCGTCACATCATCATTATCATCATCATGAAAGCAGCAAGGTCATGAATATCAACTTTAATTGGTCAAGGTCAAATTGAATGAATGTGATACAAAGAATTTGTATATGATTAAATTCGATGGAACGTTAGGAGTTATGTACCGGTACGTACGGCCCTTCTCACATCCCTAAATATTCGTAACAACGTAACTTCATTCACATCAGGACAGAGTCATCCCCCCCCCCCCCCCACTCACCCCGTGACAGCAAACTTTTGCTGTTTTGTATTACTATCCCTCAGGGGCTTCATGTACGGGAGGGATTGAGAACGGCCAAAGTAACTTTTATTTAGTAGGACACTTATAGCAGGGTATACATACATGCTTACCTATACGGAGACTTGTGAATACTACAATATTTACATATTATTAAGCTATTTAACTTTAGGCATATTTTTGAAAGTTGTGCTCTAGAACATATGAATGAATAAGAAAAACCTTTGAAGAGAATTACAAATTTTGAAAAGAATTAAATAATTAAATGGGTCTTTATTGGTGAAGATAGGCTTGTAGCATTTTTACAATTTAGCCAACCAACCTTCAAAATTTGTTTCAATAGGTAGGTGTCGAAGTCTAGCTAATCTACTCTATTCTACTTGTTGGGAACGTTTTCTAAAGTGCGTTTCGTTGTCATTTCTACACTTGTGCAAACATGAACGAACGACACAATAACCCCCCCCCCCCTCTCCCACCCCATTCCCCCTTTCGATAGTGACGTAAACGTGCTGTGTACGTCACACTAAATTATCACACTGATAACCATCTATCACCCATCAGAGCAGATGTTCCTCTTTACCGATAGAGGTGGCTCAGCGGTAAGACGCGATACTCTAATTCGGGAGGTCGCCGGTACGATTCCGGCCACCGGCAGTCCTGACTGAAGGTTTTTCCCGAGGTTTTCCTCAGTCATGAAGGCGAATGCTGGGATTGAGTCCTACTAATTCAGCTCTCGGACATTCCTTCCCAGCTATGCAAAAACCCTAATAACCTAGATGAAGAGGGGCACATCAGTTAAAGCTGGTGTGCACCCTATAAGGGGTATTCCTACGAAAAATGATTAAAATTATTTCCTCTTAACTTCCTCAGCATGTCCCTCAATGTTTCGGCCAGCTCTGAATGGCGTTATAACCGTACTTGCCGCTGTCGCCGCCCATGTAAACACATGCAGACAAAGTGTAAACAAAGTCGGCCTCTCTCCAGCCGCAGCCACCTCGCTAATTGTGGGGACGCGTATTTAAACTGCAAAGTGTGTCATCGAGTAATAACATCACTTATCTGCATATTAGATCGATATATCGATAAGTCGATTTAGCAGCGAGCGATTTCGCTTTTTACACGTCGTTAAGATAATTTGAACGCTGCGGAAAACCATTACACTTTTATTAAACCACATTTTACCACTTCATAAACACAAGGGGTTTTTACTACTACAATTTAATAAAACGCACAAAAAATATCTACTTCTAAATAAGACACGAGATTACTTAAAACGAGGCCTCAAAGTTTTAATTAGGTTTACTCACGTATCGAAATATTGTCATAGCATTTAATTAATGTTTCGTCAAGTCCCCTTTCAAGAATGCCCGCTTTGTCAACACTTTATCTAACTGAATAGGAAGTCCAATTAATAAGTAAATACCAAATAGTAAATACACACCAAATGCAATTTGTAACGAGTACACATACTCGACAAGTAATAAAGAAGTACTGCAAGTATTTTGATTGTGTGGGTGCGTGTACTTGTGGGGGAAGGGGGTGGGGGGCAAATTCCGACATGGTGGTGGATTTCATTCAAATTCTTGCATATAACGATGTGTGCAGCTATATAGTTGTTTACTTTGGAGCCACAAATGTGTATGTTGAAAACAAACTCATCTTCTTGAATGAAAAAACAAATCGAGCTATGGGAACGAAAAATGAGCGAAGAATCTATCACTATCAGATACGATACTGTCAGTTTTCTTTTCTCAAAAACGACAAAATATAGTTTGGTAAGTATAAACATCTTTTATGTCTACACAGAACGTTTTCATTTCTCGTTCACTCACACGATATGGTGTTAAACTGAGCGAGCAGTTTTTTGACCCACCCAACGCGTTGTGAGTAGATTGAATAGCTCAACGACAGATAAAAAGGGGAGATCCAGATCATCATAAAAACCCAACAGTATAATTTGTATGAAATATGCACACTAATGGGCCGACATAAACAAAAAAAACGTGAGTTATGGACACAATTTTACAAGTTAGCACTCGGTTAGAAATGTATAATGTCGACGACGAAATAATAAGGGTGAAGGGGAATTCACTCAATTTTTGCAGCTCACAAGAAAGTGACATCAATTAGTAAAGAAACAAAATGGACACATTCTTGGACAAGTTGTGGTTTGAAGTGGAACACAAATAACTAAATGTGCGGAAAACCGAGATATTTCGTTTCCTTCTTCTAGGGATTGGATTTCCTCCCTCGGATAATGGGCCCCTTGACAATTTCGGAAATGGATGTATAGACCGCCGATATACTCCTCTCCCGGGTTACCATCCAGTTTGTTTTAGACCCATAAAACCTCAGTTTCGAAAGAGAATTCTTAAAATAAAATGTATCAATATTATGAGCTTGGAATTAGCACGTTGATATGATACATGAGGGAGCAGTGGCTTAGCTTGGAATGAATATATTTG
Organism: Isoperla grammatica; assembly: GCA_945910005.1. Taxonomy (NCBI): domain Eukaryota; kingdom Metazoa; phylum Arthropoda; class Insecta; order Plecoptera; family Perlodidae; genus Isoperla; species Isoperla grammatica. Next base: position 49,619,119 of record OX246740.1, read on the forward strand.
GAGGGTTGTTCACGAGATAAATATAGTCAGGATTCAGGAAGCCGGCTCCACGCTTGATGCAATGGGGGATGTGGGTTGACATTGACAGGTTCCCCCACAGCCACAATAGCGCCGCAGGCAAACAAGTTGTATTTATTCGGTAGATTTGGGTTTAAGCGGTTTTAGGGGGAGTATTTAGGTTATTTACTGAATGGAATAATTTCACCAGATTCTTTGAGCAAATCAGGGGTGTCATGGTTCTATCGTACCATAATACCACATTAACCTAATTACACTGATTAAGTTCATGAAGGTTATATTTAATATTGACCGTGCATCAATTATTGTAGAAAATATTTCATGGTGGGATTTCACGAAGGACTGAACCGAGCCGAGGCGATCATCAGTTTGCGAAGCGACTATAGACCTACCCCTAACTTAGGATGGGGTATAGTTGCTTCGACCCTAACGAGACAATGTCATGCGGGTGTCGTGCTGCTGGACTTTGAGAAAACAGTGACGTATACACGAGCTAAATGTTAAGATAATTCTACTTCCTGTTGCATGTCGACAGTACTGAGAAAAAACCTTAAAAAAAAGATACGAATAGTTTGAAATTCGAAACTAAAAAATAATAACCAACGAGGAGTTTTTTTGTACTAATGAAACAAAGCATAAATTATTTGTTTTCATATCAGCGGCACTGAACAGGTATTGACATGTTTTGTGTAATTAAATCACTTCTAGAAAAATATGTTTCCATAATCTGTGCTCAGGGTGGGATAAAATAATTTGTAACACACGAAAACAAAAAATAAGCTGAGAATCCAACCCGCACCTTAAAACACTCAAATAAACAATAAAACACTCAAGTTTCTCATTACCATTCGTTCAGTTGTCACACCTGTCAGCCACAAGACCTCCACTACACGCCTACCAACCCGCCAACCAACCACACCTTCAGCATCAATGGTCACACACAAACACGAAGACGTCGACCTAAATTGATTACAGTCCACCTACACTTTTTCGCCTTTCGCGATCACAGTTGTCTATTTTTATACTTTCAATCAAGATGCGCCTCGCTAATGGTATCTGACAGACGAGAGAGACGATCGACCTATGACTTTATCGGAGATAACACACAACACGAACGACAGGGGAGGGTTTCTATGACAAGGCCATTAAAAAAAAAAAAAAAAAAAACTACCCCCCATCGTGAAAATAAAAAAAAATTAATTTAATTGCACGACTAATTTCATTTCCTATATTTAGTTAGTTTCTAGGTCGTCAACAAACATCGATTCATTTTTTTTTTCGTTTCGTTTCATTTCGTCGCGACCAGTGCAAACAAAACAGTGTCCCGACTGACGTCATATGGCTTTGAAATATTGCGGCGACGTGAATTACACTCATCATGAGGAGATATCATTAATTTGATTTCACTACATCGTGGGTCACGGTAGATGCTTACGTCGAGGACTGTCTCCTGTATTCTAGGAAACTAGACTATCTATCTATTAGGACAACAAAGAGAGGAACATATTCATGTATGTATGTATATACATCACTCACAGCGACGTTATATACATCAATGAAAACTTTGCTGTCTGACCAACCGTTTGAATGGAGGTTTATTTAGCACGGGTATATAACGTGTTTAGCGTGTGTGCAAATAGGAAGATAATTAACAGGATAGAGGAACAAGAGAAGGTTACACTAGAAACACGAAGTAACGAATAACGTTTCACTGTATATACGTAACACGACGTCACTACAGCTAATTACGACATTGCACTTGTGGCGTTCAATTTATTTCACACATATAGTTGAGAAACTGTAAGAATGACGGCCTCCTCCATATCTCCTCCACTGCTACCCGACCCCCCTCAACTCCGTGACAACCCGACAAAATGAAATACGTAACTGAAAATCAGTTTGTTTTAGTTGTTCAGTTCGTTGTTTCGTGGAGTTGAGGGGGGTCGGGTAGCTGTGGAGGGGATATGGAGGGGGCCGTCATTCTTACAGTTTCTCAACTATGTCTATAGCAATGCATGCGAATAAAAAATATTAATGTAAAAATTAAACGGATAATCTATGCAGATGTTAAAAGTAGCTTTTATGTCTGTCAGTCGGTGAATACATCAAGTAATTACTCGGAGATAAAAGATGAAACACAAGAATAGAATAGAAAATGAGTATTACTTAATAGAAAAAGATAATGCAGTGTACTGCTAGAAAACGCCCCCATTGACATCATCGGAACGTACATAATGAATAATAAAACATTTAATTAACCCCATCCCACTTAGTTTATATTCATGAATTAACTCCAACGTATAGCGGCACACCAGAGATATTATTTTTCTTCTTTTATCAATTCTGAGTATTTTTGCATCTTGCTCTATATTGGCCATCTTTAAAGTGTATAGTGTTAGGCTGTTAGCCCCCCCCCCACACCCCCCCACGCACAAGTACGCTAACGTGCTTGAATGAACAACGTATGACCGTCATGCAACACTGATTGATGCATGGCACTCCCCACACACCCTACCAAACCTAGACTGTAATAGAAGTGTGAATTTGCATCCGCTGACTTATAGATTAGGTTGCATAATTGTATACACGTCAATATTCTAGGTAAGTTTTTAAAAATATGTGAAACGTCAAGAAATCCAACATTTGTACCGACAGTTTATTATAATTGATTTTTTTTAAGGTCTATTAAAAATTAAATCATAAAGTTAGCATTACTGTTAGCCAACTTTATCACACACTCCAACTAGAAGGACGATTTACCGTCATGCCATAACAAGCCAGCTATAACAAACAAGCCATAGCAAACACAATATTATGTAGATTTACTTGTTACACAACAAGTTTGACAAGTATGTATGTATAACGCATAAGGTTGTAAATCATACTTTTCGGGGTATATCGCATTTCACTCTTCTTTTTCCTCGCGCTTCTCAATCTAAAAAAAAAAACGACACGATGATATATTTCTTATTAAAATTCTTACATTAAAAATTAAAACCCAAATCTCGGGTTCGCCCACGCATACATAATAACGCAAGCCCGCCGCAAAGTTTCGTCATCCCCCAAGAGATGTCAGACCAGGGCGGACGACCACGCTAAAATAAAGCGACCTGGTTGACACAGAACCAGCACAGCACAACGGTTCTGACATCACTCTTGAACCATCCAACCAACCAACGTATTCAAGAGCTTTGCTGGAGCTGAAATGAGTCTAACCGTTCGTTGCGTCGTTGCCCTTAGCAACTTGGCCAATTCCCTCCGTGCGCCCCCGAAAGAGGTAACCATAGAAACACTACTGCGCGCCGCAAGACCTCCATACTGACTGGCCTGGCCCGAAGAATCAATCCGCTTTATGTTATACGCCCGCCTGCCTGCCTGCATGCCAGCGTGCATGCTCGACAATCCTCGTTTAGCGACGAGAGGTGACAAATCAAGGGGGGGGGGGGGGGCATCGCGTGTGACTTTGGGGGGGGGGGGGGGTTCAAAACGTTAGAGCCATTTCATTTAATATTATTTACATACAAATAAATAGCCATTGTCTCGATTAGCATCGTTGCCAGAATATTTGAGACGTTTAGCCCAAAACCATCGTCAAATAAATGTCGTTGTCATTTCAAATAGCGTTGGTATAAAATGATGTTCATATATATATATATATATTATACTGACGTAATAAAATGTATTTTTTTTTCAAAGGATTTGTCCCCTCACTCATCGCCAATGTACTTTTATATTTTATCCTTCCAACTAAATTTAAAACATAAATCGTCGATTAACCAGGGATTTAAACTACCTCCAGGTTTCTAGTGTAATAGAAAGTGTAATTAATGTTAGCATTTACCCCTTCAGGCACTCGAGGCTTAGATCATCCAGCTCTACGTATACCGGAGCTCTTGTTGTAAAGCTGGATTATCCGAGTTCAAATCCAGGTCGGTGTAAATTTTAATTTCATGATTCTTGTTATGCTTTACGTCTCTAAATCGGCGACAGACGAAGCTTAATGACAATTACAAAAAATATGTCTTATGCGGGATTCGAATTTATGTCCCTGGGAATCATTCACTTAGGACCTGCGCCTCAACCGCATGAGCCACTATGCGGACAACTTTTATTTAAATCCTGACCAATATGTGGTACCGAAAAGTTTACCATTCGATGTTTCTATAGTTGAGAAACTGTAAGAATGACGGCCCCTCCTTATCCCCTCCACTGCTACCCGACCCCCCTCAACTCTATAAAACAACAAACTGAACAACTGAAACAAACTGATTTTCAGATACGTATTTCATTTTATCAGGTTGATCACGGAGTTGAGGGGGGTTGGGTAGCTGTGGAGGAGATATGGAGGGGGCCGTCATTCTTACAGTTTCTCAACTTTATAACAACCAAATTATATAATTCATAGCTGCAGCGTCACAATGTGTTTCAAACACGGGATCCACGTGATACATGATCGTCGCGATGAGCCTTGCTGCATGGACCATGACGTCACGAGTGGCACCTATTGGCTACGCATACGTAATCTCGCGACTGCAGTGACGCCCAGACGAAAGATTATGCGAAAGGAAATTGCTTCATTAGGTAAAGGAAGGACGGACGAGATCGGAATGAGAATCTAGCCATGATGCACTCAGGACAGAAGAGTCGAATTGTCATGAAGACACTTTTCTAACGCGGGTACATAAATATATGGTTTCTTGAATTTTGTTGGTTGCAAAATGTGAAAAAAGAAATAATTTTTTAAAGTTATCCCAATCAAATATCAATACAATTTTTTGAATCAACGTTTCGGAAAGTCGTATCTTTTTCAATGTTTTTTATGAATCTTGAAAAAGCTATGACTATTCCGATTGAATTTTTGATTTGTGTTATATAAAGCGTTATTTGATTGGTATAACCATAAAATGTTCTCTTTTACCATGATCATAATAATAGGGTTTCTTAAATTTTGTAGGTCGCAATAAATGGAAAGAAGAAGGGAAATTTTCGGCAATACCAATAAAATACATAGTTTCATTTTTTAATCAACGTTGCAACAGGGAAATTTCCTCGAGAGTCATTAAAAAACAAAAAAATTACTCGAACAGATCGAAATACATAATTTGGTAAACTTACTGTCACATTGAAAAATATTCATGTAATGTTTTGTTTTTAACGAATCTTGAAAAAGATCAGAGATATTTCTGGAATAGACTTTAAAGTAAGTACGACACGCCGGGATAGTTATGATTAAATCTGTGTGTAGTGAAAGAGCCCGCATCCGGTACATCGCATCGCATCCCTCGTCGCAAAGGAAGAGATTTAAAAATGTTCGCTCGGAAACGACAGGAAGTTGGAAACGAGAATGCAAAATTGAACCCGTTGTATTTATTCCCGACGAAGAAAACTCGGGCGGGGGGAGAAAACACAACGAGGTTGTTTCGATCAGAATCGTGTTTGCTATTAAATTAGAACGACGTGAACGGATAGGGGTGCACGGCTCATCGGTAACACGCGCGACTTTCATTTGGGAGGTCTCCGGTTCGATTCCGGCCACGGAAATAATGACAAACTAGTACAGAGGTTTCCCTCAGTCATAGGTTGCGAATGATTGTGTCCTACTACTATCAGCCCTCGGACACTCCTTCAAAACTACCCAAATACTCTAACAATCACTTGAAGAGGGGCACAGCAGGTGTGGACGGTTGTATAGTGAATGTAAAATACCACTACTACTTTATCCTGAGAAGAGAGATGGGTTGTCTCCTGAAAATTAGTATATCCTCCTCACAATCTTCCCTCATTTTATTCCTCTCCTCACATACGCAATAGTCGTTAGTTTCTAAGTCTGACGATCAGCGCATGATAGATAAGGACAATAACTAACTCCGTATCTTATGTGAGATTCGAACCTAGGTACCTTAGTGTTACATAGTTCTGTATGTACAGTTATCGGGATCAAGGCCGTACACGAATTGGTATTTTACACACAAAAAAATGTGTGTGTCACCGACCAAAAACATCCTCAAAATCCCATAGTTACTGAAGGCAACTGGAAGTAGGCCAATACATTGTAAAAATGTATATTATATTAATACAAAAAACAATGTTTTGAAATAAAAAAACGTAACGTTCATGTTTTGTTGGAATTGATACAAATGTTTTACGTGTGGGTGAAACCAATTCAATAACGAAGACGTACAATTTAATATGTATCTCCAACTCTGCGAAAGACATAAACGTTCAGTTTAGAGTGAAACCAGACACCCAAAGAAATTATCGCATCGTGAAATACGAATCCCATGCTTGGAATACGATACAGATGCCCGCCCGCCTTGAAACATCTACAAAGGCTTCGTTTTCGGATGTTGTTTTCCTTTCGGTAGTCATTTAATATTCCCTCAGGTGATAATTCCAAAACCCTCATAAAATAAGATTACTCGGCATAAAGTGGATGTGAGGAGGTGTTGGATGGTGAATTTGCGTTCAGTTCAGCCACCGGGATAACCAATTCGAGAGCCGAGAAAATACCGGTAAACCTTCGTCTTTCCATTGTTGGAAAGAGACATATGAATTATAAACATGCCAACTATGTGATATTGTATATATTGGATAGCTCAACATCAATTGGAATTCATAGTCGGCCCCTACACCTAGGGGCGCCCATTGTTGCTAAGGTAACAGTTGTTTGCATGTTATTTCCCATAAACAAAACAAATCCATAGTAACAATGGGTGCCCCTAGGTGTAGGGGCCGACTATGAATTCCAACCAAGACCATTACACGTAAAAGTTTACGTTTGTAAATTGTTCTTTATTTATTTTGTTATTGATAACTTATTTACATACGTCATGCAGCCTACAAATGCAATATACAACATATTGTTAGTGTCAACTGCCAAGCGTTAACAAATCGAACTAGAGTAGAAAGTATGCATACAAATACTCTCATTTTGCTCCGTTAAAATAAAAAAAAAAACGTTTTCTTTTAGCCGGCATTTTGCAATTTTTGTAAGTACAGAAGATATATACAATTTTACAAACGCGGGAAAACTTATCTTTTTAAACCACGGTCGTTAAACAGCGTGACATTAGCGACTTATTAGTGAACAATAACATTCCATCATAATAATGAGTATGAGATAAAACTAACAGCGAGTGTCAGTCTCGTTACTATAGAATCGCACCACGCAATGCGTCTGTTTTCACCGTGAATCCACCCTCTTTCCTCTCCCCCGCAGTCCCACAGAATTAACAATACTACAAACTACTTACGTGATACCAATTTAAATAAGGTAATAAAAATGAAGTGGTTTTTACAGCAGCGCTGTCCACGAGAGGTCCCTAGCGTGTTTCGCTCTGACAATTTTCCACTTCTGTCACTACTCCCCATCTCTCTCTCGAGGCTGCTGTAGCCCACTATACCGGGATGAGCCAACTCGCGAAAGAGGGCTGGCTGCATTTTGATAGACTGGTCTCTCATTGTTATGCGCCTCTTCAACCGCCGAACGTCTCGTCGTAAAAATAGTGAAAAGTATATATAAAAAAAATATATAAAAAATATATTGAACAGAAAATGAGCACTGAAAATTGTTCAAACGGGTATGGAAATGTAACCGATGTTCTAGCACACGAGGTTCTCATTCGGGAGGTAGCCGATTCGATTCCCGCTGTCGGCAATCGTGACTGAAGGTTTCTTCGAAGATTTCCCTCAGCCATAAGGTCTTGTATACTCAGTCAAAAATCTATCCAAATACCCGATACATGTTTCTAACCGTTAAGAGGGGCACGTTTCCTACGAATTAATGAAAAATTTCGCAAATTTATGAAAACGATGCAACTCCAACCATTCCTTGAGTCGCGGATGCTTACCCACCCAGTGCATTTCTTAGCGGGCGTTGGGTTGCGACTCGACGACCCGTATATTTACGTGCAGGCTAATCGAATCGATGAGCGAGAGATTAATTAATGATAACAATAGAACGAAGAGAGATAAGAGAAGAGAAGACAGAAGAGAGAAGAGAGAGAAATACAGGCAAAGAGACAGAGCAGGAGAGGGAGTACGTTCCCATCAAAAAGAAGAAACAAATGTTTGACTTTAAAGCTAACCCCCACGAGACATATTATATAGCTTTGACAAGTTTTCTAGACTCCACCTAACTTGAATATAACCTGTCACACACAAGCGTCTAACACGTCAATCCAACTATTATATCACCAGCTGCTGCACACATACATAGTTCACTCATCCATCTCCTCTGAAGAGTACTTCTTTTATTTCACATTGTACCACCGTCACATAATCGAATAGGGTTAATCACGATTATAAAAATAACCGTGTTTTATTTCTGACGAACGTTGAATAATATGCACACATCAAAGGCCCGTTTGCACCAAACTTTTTTTAATCTCAAGATTAGCCGTTAATTGAAGGTTCGCTCCGAACGAACAAACATGGCGTCTGTTAGGAGACACCATGTATGTTGTCTGCAATGTTTGTTAAATCGGAGATAACGAACGGAGCAACCTAGCAACAGATTGTTTGTCCGAAAAACGACTTGCGTGCATGATCACAGCCTACTCAATCGTAGCAAATGCTAACTTTATTTCAAATCCACCGCCAGTTATAGAGTATAATGATTTGATTCTATTTTCAGTACACGTGCCATGCAACTTATGCAACCGACATGCACATGCGTGTAATTGAGTGGGTATAGTCAATACATTGCACGTGTATTATTTGACATGGCGCGGGTAAATATATTTTTAACTCGACGTAGCACATGAGGGTGCCGATTACATACATACATACATATGCTGCAACTCAACCGGCTTTAAGGGTTAAGGGATTTTGGATTTGATTATTTATTGGTGACTACGTAATCGACATAAGAGTAAAGGGAACATAAATCGCTAAATCAACATGTTCTATTGATATCTTGAGAAAGTTTCAAGATATTGAAAAAGTGATCCATACCCGCGATTTCGTTTTGAATCGACTAAACAATGAAACTTAAAACTTCCAAATATTGTAATTTTGTAATTAATTAATTCTAATAATTTATAAAAAATTACAGAAATGACACTCGTATCACAATTACATATTTTAAAATTAATTGTTTAGCTGATACAAAATCCTGATCCCGGGTACGAATCACCAGTTCAAAAGCTTGAAGCGTTCTGAAGAGTCGATATCATTAAAATACGGTTAGTTTTGCGAACTGCTCATTGACGTTTTCAACACACTTCACGAACATTTATCGCCGATCCTCTTAATAATGAATGAGTCTAGCTAGACTAATACAGTCGATACAGCATTACGAGGGAGGGCGTAACGGGCGATCCCATACTCAACACTCGGAAGTATAAATAGACGGATCATTGTTCTTCACAACCATTTATTCCTCGTTACGAACTGGGTCAAGTTGATATTATAGTGCAATGATTTGATGAACATCGATAAAATGATTAGAGGTTGTAGATTTGATGACGTCTCGTCTTCGGCGGCGGTGGTGTTGTAGATGTGATAATGAGATTGGTGAATCTACGCGACCGGGTCCGACTCCCGGATACGACAAGTAGATATTGACATTGAGCGTACGCGAAGATGTAGTTTCTTAGTGGTTTGGTCATACGATTAGGAGAAGTCGTGGGGGAACATTTAAGAAAATTCAGGTTTTAATTCCGAAAAAAAGGCACGTAAATTTTTTTAAGAATTATTATAAATTATTTACAAGAATAAGGAAACTTTCACCGTCATGTTTTGGCTAAGCTACTACAGCTTTTCATTAAACGGTGTTGACACATTTTTCATGACTTTTTGTGAGCGATAGAGGTTACAAAATACGCAAATTACGAAACAGATCCATATAGTGCCTCACGCGGGATTCGAGCCCCGTCCCTTCGTTGCATACGGCCAGTACATGAGCCTACTAGTAACAGTTGAAGGTGCATCGTCGTTATGCAATAGGATAACAATCAATACACTTTTCACGTGAATATATTCTAAAATTTAGCACCGTCTCCAGAAATGTGCAACATCACAGCCACCTTGATCTTCACGCACAACAATACGTTCAACAATGAAGAATTGAACCAATTAAGCGGGCCGTGACTTCACACAGGCATTTACGTTTGACAAACAACCGGTCGCTAGGCAACTCCATTGTTAGAACTTTCTTTGTTTAATGCATAGAGAGTATTCAGTGTCGTCAAACATGTGTGTTTACATTATTAAGATGTCAATAGAAGAGCTACGAATGAATATGTTTACCACGAAATATGATAGTTTAACACGTATATCCCCTGATAAACTTCTCGAAATGATGCTTGTATTGTGTCACATTGTAAACAACAAGCAAGAATACATGGATGAGACAAGAGAGAGTGTCGTTATGTTGCAGCTTCACGCAATCAAACAACATTGCATCAATTAACAGCTGTGGCCATCGAAAGTAAACAAACGTGCCTTTTTGGCATCCAGTATGGCCATGCACCACGCCCATTATAAAAACGACCGAGTGGCAATTTTTATAATTGTAACTTACACGACGATCTAGGTGTCCGTATGTCACACATAAAAATAGTACTGAATAATGAATGTCAAATGTCTCGATTTATAAAACATTACGTTTCGCTTTCAAAACAATCCGTCGCGAATGTTATGATTCGCGTCCGGCAAACTGTCTGTCTGTCTTGCAATGCTGCACCGCCTGTCTTGTTTTCTTCCACCGATCGACGTGTCACTTTTCAACAATGTGACCTAGTTTTACTACACGACGGCGAGTTGTCACTAGTTTTCGAGGCAACACACCTGCTGATCGCCTGCCTACCTGCCTGCCTGCATAGCAACGCAAGTACAAGTGAACGGGTGATTTCAACAAACATCTTGTACACGATTATAATGCATTATGCCTCTTCATGATCGCAATCCTTCACTTCATAGCAAGAATGGGTGAGATTCCTTCTCTATGCATTTGACCCACTTCATGGTAATGCAAATCTCACTCGCACATACCAACGGATTCGCATTGCATTTATAGGGGCGTCCGACCGCCATACGTTTCGCACGCACGCATGAATGAAGTGTGTGATTTTATTAAATATGCAAATATACGTGATATAATAATACCAGTATATATACACAGCACTGTCTGTCTGTCTATCTAACCATAACGGTAGTTCTAGTAAAATTCAGTAGTGCCAACGTAAAAACCGCAACGGGAGAGGTTAGTGCGGGCTGTACACGCTCCGACGGTCAATGGGTACATCTCGTTTGGATGTCCGTGAAATTCATGCAGTGCGTCCGGGGGAGGGGGGGGGGGGCGAAATCAAGTGGCGGAAGTAATTATACGTGTACACAATATTGTCTGTGTGAGCGAGCGAAGCAAAGGAAGGATCGTCGTTCGTCGCACACTTTTGCATTCGTAATCGGATTCGATTTCAATGTCGTCAAGCAAGACATTTCGTTGTCAATGACAAAGTGAAAGGAATTGATTATATATTTTTAAATGTCTATACACTCGTGTACAAATATTATTTTGTGTCGAGCTCAGGGACATCATCAAATCAAGTTCTTATTTTTGTATTTAAATTTAATTTATGTTAATCGAGATTGATGCCGAAGATATGGGTGGAGAAACGTGGCAACTGCACGTAGCCTACTCCTGTGAAAGGACGGTGAATAAAAAGCTGTACATGTTCCTTCAGTAATCTGAACTGGCGAGCAGTTGACACAAACGAAGCTGTTGAACGGTTTTATGAATAAGATTTTCTTGGATTCATTCATCTCTTCACAGAAAACTTTGACTGTGTGTAGTGTATGAATGAATGCCGATCTAGCATCGACACTGACAAACGAAAATTTTTAATACATCCTGTTTTATGACTCATATGTTGTAACTTTGTACAACTTTTTTACTTTATAGCTCAATTAGCGTAATTATGCTATTCGCATTACGAAACACATACGAGTTACAAGCCACCGTGGGGACACCTATTTTACCACTGCAGGATTACCATTTATATGCGTTTACTGCGTGCATTGCAAAGATGAAGACAAATCTTCGATCAATTCACGGCACAATGGAAAGTGTCTAGGTAGGTACAGAACCTAGGACATGGATATCTGCAGTGGGCCGTGGTCGACGTTGAGGTACAACAAACCAGTCGGTCTTGATTCTAAGTAGAAACAGGTAAACCGCAATATCCATATTTACGGTGAGATTATTGGAAGCAACTGACGTAAGACATAAATATTGAATCCCAAGGGCGACCACACGATACCTAGCTAACCTGCCTGTATGAGACATACGACGCTCACACTGAGACGACCATGGTCAATAGGTGAAGGACCATAGGGGTCATTGCCCTACCCCCACCAACTACAACTTAGATTACAAAAGAGGTATGCAAAAAAAACTCACACTATACCTAGCCAATACTAAATGATAGTTAGACATCCGTACTTATTATAGGTGAAGGACCACGGGGTCACCGACCTTACCTTCCATATACCTAACGAAGAAATGTACCGCAAGTGCACATACCAAAATTACGCACAAAAAACAATCGCCGAAAAAACAACTCGACGATGATTTTGGGTTTTACACCTCACGTTTCAGCAACCATGTTAATACTAAATTGACACAAAAAAAACAACGGCCTGTTGAATTGTAAGAGTGTAGAAACGTCATGAATATGTATATAGATATAGATAGGTTGGTTACGCGTGTGGGATAGAGTGGTAATCACATTAATTATAATCCCCCAGGTTGCGTGTTAGTCAGTCAGTCCCTCCCTCGTATGATCGGCTATGATGACGTCATGAGCGACAAACAATCGACGCGATTTCACTTTTCCTTTCTACCGGACGTACAACAGAGCTGTTATAATGGCGAGCTGATCTCAATTCGCAAGATCAATGTCAATAACCTGCACAGTGGCGTATCCAGGGGGGCTGGGAGGCTGGAGCCCCCCCCCCCGAAATCTCAGCTTTAATTATACTATATAGGGTTTAATTATATTATATAGGGTTGGATGGAAGATAAGGTTTCGCTAGCCTTAATCCCGCCTTTTAATAAAAGACCTCAATCAATCAATCAATCAATCATCTAAATTCACTCAAAAGATTAAATACCTTGAAGTGTTAATTTCTCTATTTGCTTAGTCAGCAAACGCTCCCGTATGTGAAATTGTATTTATATATGTGTGTTTGTAATAATGTATCGGCCGTTCAGCTCTTTTAAAACATATTAAAACCACTTCAAAAATACGGATTTTTTCCAAAATTGCCTGCGGCGCTATTTTGGGGGGCATTCCCCACAAACCCCTCATTGTGTCGTTTGTGGAGCACACTTTTACAGTTATGTCCGACTCTTTGCAGCCCCCCCCCCCCGAAATTTATTCCTGCGTACGCCACTGTCTTGTATGATGGGCGGTGTATGGGGGTGGATGTAGGTTGTATATATAACACTGTCCTATCTGCACCACCTCATTGATTTGACGTAAACTAGGTCATGACGCGTTTATATTGTGTTAAACCTATTAGTGTCCGGCCAGAGGAAGCAATTTGTACGACATAAGCGACATCCTCTGAGCTTCTGCTACCCTGATCCCCGTCACGTGCGGTTATAGCGCCACGTGGACGCGGGGGAGGGGTCACGGCGAGCGAGCAAGTGTTTTACTGGTTACGTACGTCTGCATCAATGCATAAAACGAGTATTATGATTATTATTATTATTATTACCTGTTGGACGAGGTACTGATGCGGGCGGGAGGCTACAAAGGGTTCTCGCAAACATATCGGAATGCATTTCCCTGACATTCCATGACAATTTTTATTTAATTTTCCTGACCACGATAACGTGTAGACTAGCAACATTATTTACACTCTTACATAATCAAACGCTTTCCTCGACGTTTCTTACAATCTCACCTGTCACATAATGACACAGGTACCTCAACCTAGGACATTTTAGTGATACAAATCAATTAATAAATGTGTACTAGTCGATAATGTGTACCATTTAAGAGGTCATAGTGTTGAGATACCATTACTTTCCCCGACATTTAAGTAAAAATTAACTATTTCCTTCACTTTCCGTGACTGATTTCCATTTCCATGACTTTCCACGTTTGTGGGAACCATGTCATATGACGTCAGCACCTTTGTTGTCTCTTACGACTGATAGAGTTATCCTGGACTGAACATATTCTTACCCGGGGCTAAATGGGGAAGAAGTTCGGAGGAAAGAGGACGTAGACTTCAAGAGGTAATTGTTTGAAAGAGTCAGGACCTAGTGTAGTCGCCTCTTACGACCGGCAGAGTCGCCATCGGGACAATTCCACCCAGCCCAGACGAACAATTATGATTAGTATAGCATCATGGTGTTTAAGACTACTAAAAAAAAAAAAATACAAAGCACCTTGTAAAAGTGTTTAATTTCCTACTATTGCAGTTTTACTACTTGAAGATACAGTGTACTGGCCCATACATTATCTGTTGATACATACATCGATGAAATTTTACCACGGAAGATAACGCAGTTTCATACAAGGACGTTACCAAGTATTCTCCACCCTAGGCATATACTGTATAATTTCAACTGAAATAAGGAAGACACCCACACTAAATAGCTCCACACCCTCTGACGTCATCAGAAGCTAAAAATGCTACTGACGATCTATTCATACGACAATTCAGGAAGTTCACAAATGCAAGTTTAACAAAGGGGCGAAGAAATGTTTGCAAACAAAATGTAAACATACATTCTCAGGGAGGCAATCATCCCCCCTCCCCCCCCCCCCTCCCTCCCCTCCACGCTGATATCAAAAGTTCCTTTTGACAACATTTTGGAGCAAAAAGCTGCAATTATGTTTTAGTCATTTTACATCAAACGCGGCGAGAAGAAGTGTTGAAATTCGCAAGAAAACACAATTCATCAAGACGGAACTTACATAGTTTGTCTTTAGTTTATATACGATCGTTTACGTCGTGATGAATGTAAAAAACTAGAGTGTCAACTTTATTTATGCAAAAACATAGAGAAGACGTTGGCCAGCTTCATTAATCACTCAAACTTGTGAACGCTAAGATGGTACAGATAAATTACAATCGATTCAAGTGATGTACATTTGTTTATTATTTTTTTTTTTCAAACTGAGCATTTTAACGCAAAATTTCCAAGTAGAAATGCATAGCAATACAATACTTCACGTAGAGAGTTTGTTCTTGATATATTGCTACTTTTCGACACTACGTACCAGTATCACCCCCCCCCCTCTCTCTCTCTCTTTCTCTCTCTCTCCAACACCAGATCAAGATCCGGCACTATACTAGCTTTTCCTATCCACAGAACTAATATTTTAGATAATTCCTTCATAATACAAGCTATACGCACCTGGAATGCTCTACCTGCAGAGATAAGGGATGTTTATCATGACAATTTAGGGTTATTTCGATTAAAAACTCACAATCACTATTTTAATAAAAATTAACACTTATTTTAAATACCAATTATGGCAGAATGTACTCGTTGGTAGTTGTAATGTGACCATGCTTCCCTTAATAATGTCAATGGAAAATAAATAGAGTGAATGGGATGGATGAATGAGACGTTGATTTTTGTTAGTGTGTAGTGCCTTCACGTAAGAGAAGGCCCAACTGGCCTTAATCCCGCCTTCAATAAAGACCATCTATCTATCTATCTATCTATCCTCTTTTTCTTCATCATCATCCTAGTCCCTCTTTAAGCATTAACATATTAAATACAAAACGTAATTGCCACACTAAAAAAATATTAACCTAATATTTTACCATAAACTGTTTGCTTTAGTAACTAATTAGACCAGTTTGAATGACAATGAAGGCGTTTCCTTCCTGCAGAGATGCGCCAACGCCACAAACTAGTTGAAACCTGACATTTTCACAACTCCTTTGTTCATAAAAAGTTAATATACTCTGAGTGAGGTACTTACGTACAACCGACTTTACAAGCGCGTGGCTACGGTACTTGTACTTGTACTTGAAAGCCTCCAACATCGAATGCAATTACCCGGTTATATATATCCAATGTGAGATGGGTGTCAATGGCGCCTGTACACACGACGATAGAAACGAAACACTTGACAGAAAGAAATCTACGACACAAGCTGGTGTGCCACACATGTAAAAACAGTGGAGAGATAGTAAAGGAAAGATTAGTTTTCACTATCTTGGTACCAGTTTTTTTAAGTGTTACAATAAAATGGAACCCAACTTCAAGAAATAAACTGGTTGGTTCGTTTTTGACTTTGCATAAATAAATAAATAAATAAATAAATAAATAAATAAATGAATAAATAAATAAATAAATAAATAAATAAATAAATAAATAAATAAATAAATAAATAAATAAATAAATAAATAAATAAATAAATAAATAAATAAATAAATAAAATAAATAAAGAAAGAAAGAAATAAAGAAAGAAAGAAAGAAAGAAAGAAAGAAATAAAATAAAAACAATTTGTATTTAGTTAGTCTACTCACTCGCAAGAATTGATCTTCAGTGAGGGACATTCATATCATTTATATCATTTACTAGTACTACGTGCTTCGTTGCTATGACGGCACCGAAGTCATCATCAACATCATCATGCATCAGTGTTTTGTTTCTAGTGTGAAGATGCTAAAATCGATGCCAACCAAGGTAACGTTGCCTTGAAAACTGCCACAGCGACGTCGCGACGCCTAATGAGACAACGTCCTTAACGATAATTAATTATTTCGAGTGCACGACAGTCTAATTATTACGTACGGTTCCCGAGAAGGATTCTATTTGAACTATTCCAGTGCCCGGTTTTATTCTAAATTATCATTATTTTAGATTGTAGAGAAATATATTCTCCGCTTTTATCCGGACGGACACTAATCGCATTATAATCTTAATCCATGCGGTGAGGCTGGAATTAGATTACTCCAATGTGGGCATGCACACAACAGAAGGATTATAACAAAAATACAAAATTAAACTGCCCAGTGGGATTTCAGAGATCGTAGTTTCTATAATAATTATACTGAACTTCGGTGATTGTCGTCAAACTTTGTTAGTCTTGCTAATCTCGGATTCGTTCAAACAAAACAAATAGCAAATCTCCCGATTATCGGCTAATCTCGGACTAAACGTTTAGTGATAGCCGACCTTAATAATTATCGATTTTCATTTTAATTTCCGATGTAACATTAATCTACAGTCTACATAATCTAGCAATCTACTCACGCAAAAGATTAAGAAAGTAGATGAAGTATACATAGAGGAGTAACGAGGAAAAATGAAAATAAAGAACTATATGTAAGCGTGTGTAAGTCTAAGAAGTATCAAAGGACAGGTATAAGAGAATTTAATAAGCTATCCAAAGAAATCAGAGAGGCAAAGGACACAAATATTTGTAAGAGGTTGTGTAAAGATTGGATAGTGAAAAATAGGATTGATTTCTAATTATATTAGTAAACTGTAACTAGTGATTAATTTATGTAAAACTGAAAAAATTTACCAAAATATATCATTATTACAATGCGTTCACAATTTGTATCTCTGTCATTTCACAACTTAAAACAAACGTCTACAATAATTGGTCCGAGTACAACCTGCACCACACGAAGAAAACACCACAGAAGTGATGTACATACAAACGAACGCATGTTTTACCAGCATTGTACTCAGGCAACGGATGTCACTCTCTCACCGAGATAAGCAAGTGGAACAAACGCGAGCAAGAAAACCAACAAGGTAAGCCTGTTGTTGTTGATTGGATTCAACACCACAGATATGTGTAAGATAGCTGCGATAGGCTTATAATAAAATAGCACACAACAACAATAGCAACATCAAGCAAACAATATTCTATATTTAGATATAAAGACCGTAAAGGGTTCAATATCTGATGTCTTAGACTTAAGAGCATTCACCCAACCACAATTGACAGCATCGTAACTGTAATCGGGGTCGCAATTTATTGTAGAAATATGATTTATACCATTACAATCCATTACGACATTACGATTTTGTTGGGAACAGCGCCATATAAGAAGCAAGTAAGCTGAACTCTTTCACGATTTCCGGATTACGATTACAATCACGATGCCGTCAGTTGTGGTTATAAATGAAAACCGAAGTGGGAGATCACAAGAGATGCGGATACTTGCAATGAAAGTCAAAATACTTTAACTTTGTGGACAACACAATCCAAGCATTCGTCTTATGAATCAGGAGAATTAAAAATGAACCTTCAAACGTGATTGCTGTTGGCGGGAATCGAACTCGCGACGCCCCAGCTCAAACAATATGTGCTCAGCTACAGAACCGAGCCATTTCTTTCGGTAGCCGAGTGTAAACGTAAGAGTAGTGTCAATATATATATACCGGTTTTTCTCAAGGGAGTATAATAATATTTGACCAATATAACGACGTTGGCTTGGACCCCTACTTCAGTTATCGCGCAGTCCATTAGCCAGAACACATCACGGTGTAGGTATGGTAAATGAGACTCCAAAGCGCGCATCCATTGGCAGTGATACGTCATTAGGATGACAGGGGGGGAAAGGGGGGGGGGGGTTAATTACACCCCAATAGTTCATATTGGGCGAAGAAGGGGAGGATCAATGAATGCCTTATTTCAAGTGGTGGAAGACGCCGTTTTCAGTTGTCTATATATAGGTAATTATCAAACTACGTACGATTATTTATGATGAAATGCATACATTTTAGAATTGGCCACTGACTCCTCAAATATCAATATCATAAGTAAAAAAAGCATAAGCAAACGTAACGACGACTGCAACAATACTGTATCCTCGTTGGCCCAGGTTTATCCCATGACAAGTGTAGTCTAATTTCAAATGTAGCGTAACGCACGCAATGATTAGGGAAGGCAAAGAGAAGAGAATGGAAGAGTAGAGCTTATCTCTGAGACATTGTATGAAGTGGGTAGTTACCCCTTCTCCCACCCCCCCTCAAAGTCACAAAGACGCAACGCGCACCCTTGTATTCCGTTCCGGCAGTCTATGGATTCGCATCGCTGCTGAATCTGTGACTTGTCTCACACAAACAGCAGAACAGCATCGCACGTAAATAAATAAAATAAAAAATGAAAATGGATTTATTTATACTGTCTTTCCGTTTCTACCCACTCAATTACAACGGCTATTGATTCACAGTTTCCGTCTTAGAGTTCCTCTTTGGGGTAGTTTATCACCCATAGCGACTCTTGGTTCGGAAGATTGTGGGCTCGATTACCGAGTCGGGTGCCACTGACAATCCTTACAGACGAATACTGTCATCGATTCATTCATTGAACTGTAAAAAACAAGGCTTACAATGAATACTAAACTAATTACAAATGGTTCCTAAAAATAGACCCCGACCTGCCCCGACGTAAAACACAGAACAATTATTAAAATATCAACGATCGAAAGATATTCCCATCCGATCAACAAACAAGAAAAGCTATAATTGGATAATATTTTTTTTAAGAACGTATACTTATTATGAACGGAATCGATAAAATAAATATTGAAAATAATATCTACCATTGAAAAAAAGAGAATATCCGTGAATATATAGGCTCCTAGAGAAGAGGACATACATAGTACCCTAAAATGTGATTACCTCGCAACTTACCAAATAGAGCTACAAAGATTCTATATTAATGACATTACACGGGACGGGCCTTGTTCTAATATACATAAAGATGACACGATACCCCGCGAGACTCACAACGTGGTAACACTACGTTTATAGAACCGAGCCGTATTAATACGTACAGGACATTTCTCCGCCATTGAACGCAATAATAACCCACGCATTAATGTGTTCCACTTCCATATACAATGTAATTACGATATCACATTACATTACATTACCAACCAACCGCGTTGAATGGTAATCGGACTACGGTTCAAATCAAGAGGTAACTCATAGAAAAGTATGTTTGTTCCAAGATTATTTTTCTAAGTAATGTTCTAGAGTGGTTTGAGTGGTTAAAAATAAAACTGCATTTATTGTCTGTCTACCTATAGTTTTAAGTGAGAGACATACATATATACATGACGACTCCAACGTCACAACCAGAAATAAAACAAAAAATAATAAAACGAACCTGGGCTCGGATTCACAGGATATCCTAAGTCTTTTTTTGGTCTTATCTCTAAGACCGGCCTAACTTTGAACCTCTTATAAAACCAGGAAAATATCTTACAACATATTGTTGGAATGTTCATTATGTTCTTGTTCTCACCAGAAATTAATAACTTTTCATGTAACCTGGGTCTGGTTTTACAAGATGTTCAAAGTAAGGCCGGTCTTATATAAGACCAAAATAAGACTTAGGACCTCTTATGAATCCGGGCCCAGGAATCGAATCCTGAACCTTCTGCCACAGAACCAAAGTATGGGCAAGAGGTAGCAGGTGTTTTCCGTACATGTGTGTTACAACACACGGCAATCAGCATCGTTGCTATACCCAACCGCCGGGGGAGGGACGGGCCCCCCCATAAAGATTCCGAGAGGACTAGTCCGCCCACCCGCCCGCGAGAAGAAGGAAATTGCGTCTTGTCGGGGGGATTTTCCATCCCCGTCTGTGGAAAGCGGCGATGTGAGTGAGATTGTTTACGAGTCGAGTGTTGGCCGTGTTCGTTGATCAGAAACGACGAGATAGGAGTCTCTTTCGAAAGATCACAATTTGATTTATATACAAATTTGCATGATTGTCGTCAAGCAAGGATAATATGAACATCTCTAGAGTGATAGATTTAATGAACACTTCTTATAGATCAGTCAGTAAATATGTTTGAAAATTTACTTATGAACTTGAAAAAACTCGCCTCGTCTGGGACAGGGGTGTAAAATTTGGCAAAGGGAAGGGTATACATCTGGCGATTATAAGAGGCAAGACAATGAGATGGTTACCCTTCCCTTTCTCCACTAGTCCTCCAAGTCCTACTCGTCCTTAAAATTGTATTTTTCCTCCAATCGATCCCCAAAGTCATATGACCAAAAACTCATGTAAATAAATGTAAGAAATTAAAGGCAACAATATCACAACGTATGCTAGCCTAGCATTGCTAGGGTCCAATCCCGTACCGTGGTACGTAAACAAATATTTTACGTACGCTCAAATCTGCTTCGAGGTCACTATGTGACAAAATAACAACTTCGGCCCGTAATCGCAAACAAGATCCATCACTATCATACGTTACACTTCACAATGCGCTCAAAACTGACCGGACACTAGACAAGGAACGATTCCTGTGATTCCTCACTTTGTGACGTCATTCCCATTGCACCAATGAAACGTACACGCGCTCGCTCCACACATTGTTCTCAAACAAATTCATTAAAACATCCTCCCTAATGAGAACGTTGCAGCTGTTGATGGAATCAAGGTCACGCCAAGTAATAATCAAGGTCATCCATATAGTCAAATGCCACGACGCGTCCCGGGTGCATCCAGTGCAATATGCATTGCGTTCGTTTGTTTGCATTCAACTATGCGAGTAGTACTCGTACTGGTGAAATTATTTTCATAACTTGGAAGTTACGTGTACAGCTAACTATAAGTTTGCATTGCAAGTAATTTGTATTTTGTATAAGACAGACGAATATAATTACTACGGGACGATATAGGTTGTAACTTGTAATAAGAAATCCAGGTCGTCACGATTTTAAAGGCAGACAAAACTAAGATGTACCGGTTTGTACCTCGTACGATGTTGATTTATCGTTGGTCAGTACAGTACTAAGTTGTTCTTATGCTGCAAGTGACTTTCTTATGGGGACTTTCCCATAGGTTGAATTGAATTGTTGGTAGGTCTGTAGAGGAACGCTACCACGATCTTTACAAGATTAGCAACAACCTAATCAATTGAAAGATCTTGGTGTACTGTTACCAGTTACTGTTACCCTACAGTATATTATCTTGACTAGAGTTTAACAATTGATAATTATCTTGTAAGATCGCAGTCAGACTTAACAACAATCGATCAATATCAACAATGTTAATTTAAGGATATACCTTTCTACATAAAATCTTGGAAACTTGACATTAAACATGATTTATAGAGAACGACTAAATTAGGGATTTAACACATAGCAGCCTATCGTCTCCTAGATGAAAGCAACGTATAAATCAGCTGGCCAACAGAGAAACAGAGATACGAATTGAATTTTACCATTTAAATGCTAAACTTGGAAATAGTGGCGTTGGAGGGGGGAGGGGGGGGAGAGCTAACTTTTGTTAATTATATATTCAACACAAAATTATTCTTGTACTTGGTGCAATGAGCACTGTCAACAGTGTGACTGATATACCCACGGTTGATAAAGTGCGCGTCTCACAAAACGCGACACGCAAAATTGTCACGCCGCGTGAAATAAAGTTGCACCACAACTTTCTCGGAACAGTCACACTTCCTTCCGCTGAATACTGTTGCAAATTGCTGCTCCGCTTCGGCAACCGCTAGCCATAGCACTGCGCGGTCACCCTCTGTTAACCGCTTACCAGCCACTACAGGTTAACATTTGATCATTTGAAAACAATAGGTATACTATCGAAGTTAACGAAATCATGATGCAAGACTACTACCCCCATATCTACTCAAGAAGGGATTTCTTGGCGGAAGAAACAAAAACGGGGCGGTTGAAAGGCTTCAACAACTCATGGCTTCTTGACTACACTCAAAATTGTAAGGATTAACTTTGACCCAACCTCCCCCATGTTATCGATCGCGTTCAATTTCCATTCACGCGATTGGCCTATAGTTACTGAATACAATAGAAAAATTCGATCCGGTACAAGTACGGTACGAGCACCGGAGTTAAGCGACATTGGTCTAGGTCGCGAGATGGTTGGGTGACCGCTCTATTCGTCAACTGCTCAAGTTAGTGTGGGAAGTAAAGTAATTGCCCCCCCCCCCCCCATGTACAGACCGATCTATCCTCTACACACGCAGTCACTTCAGATTAGACGTCAAGGTTGACCGATTCTTTGCGCTAAAGGGACAGCCTGGTAGATAACAGCTTAATTTTCACACACATGTACACAATCAGCAAAAATGTCATTTTTTTCAATTTCATTCAAACGTAGCGTCGTTGTTTGATGACGACAATGAATACATCATTTGATTTAAATTGATTTAAATAATCTAAAAATGTGTACCTTAATCGAAACTAAAATTTCGAAACTATTCGTAGAACGTTTTACAAAAATGTGTTTCGAGTTTTCACAGATCACATTGACAGATTCCTTCACAATCATCAACGTGAGCCGACGGGCCCAATAAGAACGCACATAAAACGAAGTCTCAGCGAGAACCCACGAACCGGGGCCCGTGACGACGACCCCCCCCCCCCCACCCTCGTACCGGCAAAGCACGTGTGCATGCAGTCAGTTGTACGTGGAGGCGTACAAGGTAATTGATGTCGACCCTTCCCTTCCCCCAAAGATCGGTGAAATAATTTGAGACCGTCCATCCATATCGAGGATATAGTCAGTGTATAACCACAGTCGCATGACGAGGGAGGAAACCGAACCCACCCACCCAATCCGATATTCTGTGATTCGGAAGGAGTAGCTTCTAGGCGTTTGTTTATGTCATGTGCACCTGCACACACACACCCCTATCTAAACTTAGTGAACACGCAAACTGTCTACATTACAACAGGCGTGTGAACATGCCAAACGTGACGATGTATACTCTGTGGTTGGCTGATGATTTCGATAATAACTTTATTGCATATGCATACATGGCTCAGTGGTGACGTTCGACATGGAAGGTCACGAGTTTGATTCCCGATTAAAGATCATGGTTTAAGTTTTTTCGATGTCACTTACGTGAGTTTTATTCAATATTAATGAGCAATTATCATCAAAATAACGTGTTTTAAGATTATTTCAACTGAAGAGAGTAGGTATCACGGAATATAATATTATACGATTTTAATTTTGTTTTGTTTTTAATAATGAAAAGTGAAATGACACATTGTGTCACCGTGCAATATGGGCATGCACAAGTAGCTATCAAGTATAAATACAGCGATCCATATCTATCTGCATGCAAGGTTTCCAGTCTCGTTCGTCTTATAATTAATTATACTCCTGATTTAAATATGAACAGTTAAGAGTCTGATTCGTTTCGGTTGTTAGGACTAAAAAAAAAGACCCGAAATGAACATTTATTCATACTATCATTAAACTGTGACGTTTTGTATGTGAGCACTAAGTAAAGCAGACCCAACAAATAAAAACAAATTTATGTTGCTTAGTGAAAAACCAACCAGTCACCCGCGAGAAATGTACACGCGAGTTCAACAACACAACTCCTATTGTAAAGCTATAAATCGTTCAACTATGAGTGGACAGACGAAATTGTGGGCAATAACGGAAAACCCAGTGATTATAACTAAGATACATGAATCCTAGAATCAAATCAATACAAGCGTACAGTGGCGTAGACGGAATGGAGAGAGATTATGCGTTTTACAGACGGCACGTCCATAAAAACGAGGCAACGTCTGGGGGGGGGGAGGAGGAAACTCGAGGAAGATTTAAAAAAAAATGCAATTTTGAAAAAGCTTACCTAAGATAAATCCTACACGTGGTTTTAAGATTTGGTACCATATTAAACTAAAGAGTGCAGTAAGAACTGTTCGTAAAGCGAGTTTTTTTAAATAAATTTGAGATTGCTGAAAAGACAGCCAACAAATACGTCATTGCGTCAGAGGTTAACGGTAAGAATTTTAAAGAAGAACGAGGGAGAATTGAAGCATTGAAAGAGTACGTGAAGAGTATGAACATCGAAGAATGTATGAACAGGTGTATGATGAGTGATGAGGAAGCATGGAATCCGTTTGTCGATACGACGGGATATATAAGGTTGTAAAGCTGTTAGGCCTATCTACTTGTTACAATACGAATTGGTAAGGGATATATAAGGTTGTAAAGTTGTTATCTACCCGAATTGGTACGGGATATATAAGGTTGTAAAGTTGTTACCTACTCGTTACAATTACGAATTGGTTATAAATTGAATTGATATATTAGCCAGCAGTTGTTTTTGAACAGGTAGACTAGACTAGGGTATAGGGGAGAGATAACAACTTGACGAATGTCGACCTAATTCCGTCACACAGGAAAACTCGTGCTATACAACCACACACACATTACATTTATTTGTATTCCTAAATCAGCGCGTAAAACAACCAACCAAAATCTGTTCTCCAAAACAACCTGCCGCGTCGCGTCCTCTGAAAGCATCCTGAATCCCCCCCACCTAAACGCCGTCCTAAACGCCTCCCACCAGTACCGCAACGCAACGCTATACAGTGCGTGTGCAGTAATGCGTGAAGGTAGCCGTGCAGTCACGCAAGAACCTCGAACAGGAGATAACAGGTGGCGATGATAAGATAATACGCACACCTGGGGGGCGGGGGGGAACTCGTCACATCCCCCCCCCCCCCCGGAACCACCCTCGTTTTGCACAAACGTGTGTGCAAGGTGCGTAGCGAGACCAATTAGCTAATAGACGTATTAGAAAACACTTGACTCTCCCTTGTATTGTACACATGTGTGTGCGAGACAAGTGCACTCGTACGTTCAAGGTTATATGTTTGCTAGCTAGGAGATATTTGAACACATTAAAGCTACTTCCTTCCTCGACGACACGTTTTACGCAGCTGTGTCGAGATTTATAATTACATTTGTTGGTATTCATTTATTATAGGCTTGATTTACGTAGGATTACACTTTATTTCCATTAGATTCAAAAAGAATAACTCAAATTGTAGTCTAATAACTTTTTTTTAAATATTTTTTAAGTACACTTTGAAATTCGGATTTTGAGAAACCATCTAAAATCGAGACAATATTTAATTTGCGCTACCGTCGAAAAGACAATCAAGCTTGCGAAATATGAACCCAGAGTGGTTGATTCGGAGGGAAATCCGAATTGTCCGATCTCCCTACATAACTCCTGTCCCAAACTAGAGACGCTTAACTTACGACTTTCGTGAGTGAACGTTCAAAACCGTCTTGGCAAGAACCGGTAGCTGAACGGCATCGCGAAGAAATTGAGCAGTGCAGCAGTTCTTCACACTATTTATAAATCATGTTTTTTCTTACTTGTTTGCAGTTAACGTTAAGTAAACGTGTTTTGTGTGGAGTGTATTCAATGTTTAAATAATTGTTGCACTGAACGAAAGCAATGTTGCAACGCAGCGCAAAATGAAGTCAATAAAACAGAAAAGGAAAAGAAATGCAATACAGCAACGTAATTGTCTAGAAGGTAAAATTAATCATTGAATAGCGATGATTGAAGTCAGCCGAGCTATGTAGTTTCGTCGGCCTCGTACATAAGTTGTATTAACTCGCAATTGTAAAACACGTGGCGTAAAAAGCCAGCCTGGTAGCAGCCATTTTGATCTTCTCGTTCTCAAAATAAACAATATCGGTGAAAACACGTAACACGTGCTACTTCTACCCAGGACTGGGATGGAAATCAAACACTGTCGTCGAAGCATGCTCGAGCAATGTTATTGGTTATTAATTTAGTTGGTACGAAGGTCTTCTGTAGTCACGCTGACCTTCACATTTAGTCTCGTGTTTTGCCACGATACACACGAAGTAATGTTGGTACCTACCTTAAAAAAAAAAAAATCCACAGATTTTTCCTTGCAGATTTGTGAATTTGCATTGATAAATAAATATACAATACCATTTATAGACGTACAACCAAATTTGTACAATGTTAAAGCCAAATTAAGAAGGGAGGGTCTCAAAAGATTTGTAGTTCAATAATCATCACATCCCCTACGATTACTGACTGTAGATGCGAGAAAACCATCCCCTTCAACGACTGATAACACATTTCACTATACACACACGCATATCAACAGAAATTATCTTTCGGTGGTTTCCGTTAAGAAAAAAACCACAACGCTTTCAGTTCCTTAGTGAAGAATAACAACATTTCATCCGTTACTCGACAGCCGTTTTCAAACATGGTATTTATCGAATAAATATCCGTTAGTGGGGTTAGGGTACCCACGGGCGCGATAAAAGCAGACGGAGCAAACTTCAGATCGTAAGGGTTGATGGATAATAGGTAATGGAGAATCACAATTTCCTTCCATCGGTTTTTTTCTTACGAAAGTTCGTTCACAACGTCTTCTGACCTTAAAGAACGACGTCGCCTAAAAATGGAAGTCAATATTTATCTTGCTTTTGTGAATATGAGAAGCAAAAGTTGATGTGTATACATAAAGGCCTATATATACGAAATATTATAAAATTGTAATGGGAAAGAGATGTAGGGGATTCTCTCTTGTGGTTGCTATGACTACATGCGCTGATGATGCCCGCCGTAACCATGGCAACGAGAGGTCCATTAACGTGGCTGTAACCCAATGAGCATTGCCTCCCGCCCCCACACAAACGCCTGTGCACTTTTATTAAACGAAATGAGAGGAACAAGGAGATAAACGTAACTATATACCACGCAATTATGGGGGCAAGGGGTCCGCTGTATTCACACTTGTCTGTAATTAAAATTGCGAAATTGGACGAATAGCGTAGCACAGTGGGATAAACTACCCCTGAAATGAATAAAGTACGGCACGATAAACTAGTGCGTCTACAAGCGAAGGGCTCGCTGCACGGAAGTCTCGGAGTAATCGTAGTTTTGGTTGATGTTTCTAAAAATAGAATACGTCGGTATCTTTAGAAGATGAGCTCAGGCAAACTTGGTGCGATCATGAATTGCATTCGAACAAAAAAAAATTGCCCGACGACATATTGCGTTCGTAAACGTGTGCAGTTGATCCAACAACCACTTGTTTACAACTTGAATTAAAATTATATTACAAGAATACTAGGCATACGATGGTTTATTTCAAGAACGTATGTGACCTTATCAGAAATGTGGCCTTCCATTTGAAACATTGCAATGATTACGTATACAGTTAAATTGCTAAATGTGGCAATTTGCCAATAATTTAAAGCGTCGCTGGCTTGATACACCAGCTGTAGTACGTGGATGGGCTCCGCGAGGATTTTACAAAATGCTTGACCAAATCTGTGCGTATGACGCATCCGTTATTAAAAGGCAAAGCCAGTGATTGGCCACAGCTCATTGACATTACGATCTTGTCAACAATATGCGAAAGTATGCGCATAGAAGATATGGGTCAAATTTCAGCCATTATGCTTCTGTACCTATAAGGCCATAACCATGCATGACCAAGCAGTAGATACATTTGCTAAAGAAATACAATAATGCGTTCTAGAACACTTAACACCGCATTAAGGCACTGCGACGTGATTTAGCACTGATTCAGGATTAATTATAGACGTAATTTAATGGAAAATCAATTACCTTTAACAATTTTTTCGGCTAAACGGGTCGAACAAACAGACCATACCTCCAATCACACCACCATCACACCAACGAGTGAAGAAAATGATGCTGTCGACTGTTTACAGTTAAAACAGGAAGTCTATGTTCGGCGAAAAGACTGCCACATCCGCCGCGCTGAAAGACTGTAACACGTGTTTATGAAACACCTGTTCGAATTAAACTATCACAATAATTACTAACAATGGACATTGTCTTATTCTGAAGTTCAATCAACTTGTAATCTCCCCAGATGAACGATTTAGCCGATTTTAGTGCTGTGATTGGTTTTTAATGGTGGCTGCCATTACGTACAAGTATCTGCGACTGCCGCGTGGCACCGCCACTATACGCAGCTTGTTGCATCTACTGGCACCGCGCACTTTCAAAAAGAATACTCGGCATGTTTGAAAGTATTGTATTATTTTATATGTCGTGACATGCATGTTCTATTTTATTGAAGCTCGTATTAAAATTGTTAGACTATTTGAGATAATCAATACTACACTACTAATCAATACTTATCCATTGCTTATATTACTACTCAATACTTTACCACACTTTACTAAGGTACCGTACTACTACTACTACTACTACTACTACTACTACTACTACTACTACTACTACTACTACTACTACTACTACTACTACTACTACTACTACTACTACCACTACTACTCCCTGACCCTGTGCTACTACTAATCTACTATTAATCAATAAAACACAAAACCCACGGCATCATCATCCTACTCCTACCAAAAATTATGGCATTATGTGGCCAAATTACGATTACCATATGAAAATACGATTTATCTTTTACCTCGACCAATGTACACTGTCAATACATTAACAATGATAAAGGAAATGATTCCTTTTCACAGTATGATATAGCATACTCTATAACTAAAAGCTAGAGGTTTTACACTCATCAATCATAATTACTTGGGGCATGTAAGCCCCATGTAAGTAATATCATATTTTGACAACGAAGCTAATCGAGACGTTTAGTGGCTCACTTATGAAAATTAATAACCACCACTATCATGATATCCATGAAAAGTCCAGGGTCTAGATTCACAAAAGGTTCACAATCTTTTTACAAAAATCTTTGCTTTCACCGTGGCGTACGGTACGACCACGATCGTATTGTAAATGGAAAACAACATCCAGAAAACATATTACGTACTTCGCTAACGACGGGTGCCACTTATGAACTAGGAATATGGGCCATGTCTAGTTGTATAACTACAATGAGCCAAGAAGGATGGAATAAGAGACTGTAGGCGGAGGTAAGAAAATAAGTCACAACAATGATTGGTTTACTTGTCGATTGTTGACTACTTTTCGGTGCACACTGCACATTGAGCCCGGGAAGGAGCACCGATTGTGGGGGAATGAGAACGGAAAGCTCTTCTGCGCCTTGACTAATATACTCCGTTCAGAATACGATAACTGTCGACTACGTTTCATGTCGACTACATAAATCAAGCATTGAACGTCCAGTGACAGAAATTCTATTGTATGAATCAAATAAGGCAAATATAATTTATTAAGTTTTGTGTGAAAACTGTTAGCTACCATAAGTCCATAGACTTATGTTCCGATAGAAGTGGCTCAGCGGTAAGACGCGAGACTCTAATTCGGGAGGTCGCCGGTTCGATTCCAGCCACCGGCAGTTCTGACTGAAGGTTTTTTCCGAGGTTTTCCTCAGTCGTAAAGACGAATGCTGGGACTGAGTCATACTATCAGCCCTCGAACATTCCTTCCCAACTATCCAAACACCCTAATATACCTAGTTAGTCACCTGAAGAGGGGCACATCAGATAAAGCTGGTGTACACCCTATAACAGGGATTCCTACAAGAATTATTGTTATAACTCGCAATGAAATATTGACTAGGCCTAGTTCCGGTACTCTTACTAAATTTGCCTCCATTCACCGCCGGCTTTCAGCTCAAATCAAAATTTTAAAACGATCATGACAGGATTAATTATATAAAACCTAGTAGTTGGACTATAGGATTAATTAATTATGACAATACCTGCACTCGATCGACACTGCAACCAAATATTCAAACTAGTTTCTATACTGCGTGGGTTCGTTATTTTGTAGTTAGTTAGAACCCGTTAGAATACTCCTAGTTTCACAGGAAGCAAACAACATTGTAAATCGGCCGCAAGTTATCCCACCTGAACCTGTCACTTCCTTCAAATAACAATCTAGTTGGAAATAATAATATCAAAACAATTCAAAATAATGGTAAGTTATTTAGAATTTTAGTGCCTTTGTTGATTTTCGTCCACATCGAGAAAACATTGTGGCGGTTTGCAAGATTATTACTGGACGATTTTTACATAATAATATGTAAATCTCACGGTTGCTATGCATATTTGAAAATGTTAAAGTTTCACAACAGATTTCATTATTCGTTTACGATTTTGACGTTCGTCACCCTTGACAACTTGAAATTTCCGCTTCTATCCGATCATCCAATCACAGCCAGAATATTTGAATTGCTCAGGTAACAAATGACTATCCCAACCAATCAAAACCGATTATTCTCTATTTCTCTCCCGTTGCCATG
This sequence comes from Isoperla grammatica, assembly GCA_945910005.1. NCBI lineage: Eukaryota > Metazoa > Arthropoda > Insecta > Plecoptera > Perlodidae > Isoperla > Isoperla grammatica. The sequence goes on from OX246740.1 coordinate 49,650,123, forward strand.
GTTACGCTTTGTTTGTTATGACAACATCATGGCAACTGTCGGCAAAACACAAAACAAACACAAACAAAGCACATGTTTTGGTGTAACGGTTAACTTCTTGTCTTCTTCTCGTGGATGCGGAAAGAACAGCACTCACACTCATCGAAGAGGTAGAATTACAAATATTCCACAGGTAATTTAGCCTACATCATTATGTATTTTCCATTTAAATAATCCCTATAGGCCTAGGTCCTGGGTGTTCTGGACTAGACTTTAGCTGAGGCTGAGGACCGAAGGGAAGAAACTCAGGCAAGTTGGCTATGGCCTATGATATAATTGCCTGGTAAACGAGAGAACCTAAGCACACTTTACCTATCCTAGCCCAGGAAGGAGCTTGGTTAAGTAGGTAACAGGGCAGGGTAATGTTAGTAGGACAGAATTGAAATGATACGACATTGCCCAGTAACGGGAAGCCCTTACACCTTCTCAACTAGCCTATTTTACACACACCTTTCAGTCCTAGGCCCTATGCGTAGCCTAGCCTAGGCATACAATATCACGTTAACGATAACTGAAACGGCAACTTTAACAATAACTATAAAGAGTTGTGGTTCAAATTAAATAGGCTAAATATCGTAGTCCTGGATTCCTAATAATAGGGAGATGAAATATTGTTATCATGTAGACTACTAGTTTCATCAATAAGCCTAGGCCTAGGCCTCCGCCTAGGCCTAGCCTACCAATCTAAATTTTCAGAAGTTTCCGATATCGGCAAGTTCAATCATGGTTGGTTAGTTGGTTCAAACCCTCCTTAGGTTTTTGTGTGGACCTAGGGCTACTAGTAGATTTTCTCATTACCATTTCGAAAAGTTCATTTTGTGCACCAACAACTCATTAATTTACGGTATGTTGCAGAAATGTTTTACTCGCACGATCTTCTCTGTCGACGAAAGAATGGAAAGTTCAGCATTGTTTGGTTGGCAGCCACGAACAAGAAAAAACTTAACCGGCTATCTTGCTTAAAAGTAAACATCTCTCAGACTTGGTAAGTTCCCACCATCGTCCAGGCACTGTCATGCTTGAAATAAACTTCTGCCACATTATTACGTTCATTATAAATGCCTTGCCATTTATTTCTTGTGATGTCTGTTATAGTGATGAAATTGCTGGCATCATTACAACACAACATAGTTCCGACGGTCGTGGTCAGCCTCGTATTAAATTCTCATTGTACCTTTCATCATTACTAATGCATGGTACATGCATGGTCTACAGACAGCAAGTGGATATATTCTTGAGTAAGTGGAAGTTTAGTACTCTGTGGCTATTTGGAGACCTAGGCCTATATTTGCCTATATCTTTGCCTAGAGGTGTTTGAAAATGGGTTTGTTTGTTTGTTTGCAAATTTTGTTTTAAAGGAGGAAAATGGTGTGTTAATTTTATTAATTATTTTTGTATTCATTCCTCTCACTATGCAAGTTTACAGTAAAAAAGTGAATGTGAAGAGAAGTGAATAATGAAAATTTAGCTGGAATTTTAATTTACTGTGTTGTTATGCAGTTTGGTGATGTGCGTTCGAATTCCACATGATGCACGGGTTTTTATAATAGTCTTCTCATCACCCCTCATCAACTTGAATAGCATGATTGCAAGAATTTAACAAAATCATAAAAATTAATTTACCATAATAGGCTATACAGTATTGAAAAAGTGTATTTTTTCAATTGAAAATTTGAATAATGTGTAGATAGTTTTTGTATTTTGGTTTTAGCTAATACTCAATCTTGGTATGTATTATTTTGTTAATGGTTGAACATGTTTTATCTGTCACCAACATCTGCAACCCTTATTTGGACACCTTTTGTTTCATAGAGACTAATGTACATTTATCTTTTTTAGGTGATTTAATAATTGTTCAGCAAGGCCTTTCTCAAGTTCATTTGAGTGAAGATGGCTTTTTGGTTCATGCAGCTGTTAAACGTGAGTAATGAGTAGGCCTATGTCTATGTCCACATGGTCGAGTCCTATTTCATTCCTCCACAAAATTTAAAATGTTTAAGGTACCTTACGTACTTTCTACTACCATGACAATTGTGATTTAAATTTTACTACAAACAAAATTTATAAGTGCCACAACTTTGGGTTCTTATTCTTAAACATCAAATAAATAAATTGATAAATTCATATTTAGAGTCCACCCACTCAGTAACAAGACTGATTTTCAGTGGAATATTTTTTTAGATCAATTTTTTTACACTGATGGGCATTCTTAATTAACCCGCACTTCCTCGCCATTAACGTGTCCCATACCTTTCCGCAGAACGTCGGCCGAGGGACGAAGAAGATGAAAGCGACGAGGAAGAATATGGCAAGAGTCGTCCAAAGAAGGCGAGAAAGACCAAAGCCAAGGCCAAAGTCACCGTGCTGACTGTGGCCGATATCGAGGAGCAGGTGATGGCTCCACTACCAGTCATCCCCCTCGCACCCCCTCAGCCAGAGGGTGCTCAATCCTTGCACCTGCTCAATGAGGCAGATTGTCGGTTACCCTCTCTGGACGTAAGGCAGCAACACTCTCAATAGACTGTTAATGTGCACATCACATCTGTTATAAGCTAGCTTCCCTTTGTTGTTCAAACCAATGGACCAAATCTAGGACTGAGTTCATCACCACCCTCTTAAATGACAACAATGAACAACAATGAAAAGTTAACCTTCATGTAACATTTGAAAAGTACCAGTAGTTTTTAAGCGAGCGAAGCGAGCGTTTCCACGAGACTCTTATGGCACTTCCTTCTGTTATTTTTTTTTTTATTTGTACCGTACTATACTCTAACGGCACTTCATTCTGTTTGTTTTTTTTTTTTTTTTTTTTTTTATGTCCGTCGATAGCGGTCGAACGGAAAGTCCGATCAACTTGAAATTTGGACCATCCACAAGCCTCGATGTGGATTGAAGGTGTATAGTTTTGAGGCAAAATCTTTTGAAAAGTTACAAAGTTACACCATAGTTTCTGCAAAATATTTTTCTGAAACAAAATGGCGGCAAAATGTGAGAAGCCATATTTTTTTAAAGCTTTTCCGGTCACGAATATGTTCATTTAATGGCTATCTGATCAATATTGGCAAAGTTACACAAAAGTTACTCGAAAATATTTTTCTGAAAAACAGTAACAGCAAAATGTGAGGTGGCTATCTTGAAGTACATTTTCATCCGGTCACGAATATACTAATTTAGCCGTGATCGGATACGTATTAGAGGCAGAAATTACATTTCTATTGCTGTCAATAACTGTTAGTAACGGTGGCGGACCGCGGCGAAAACATGACAAAGAAAATTCTTAGCAACGCACATGGCTCTGCATTCAACAATATCGGGAATTATAATAGCTATGGGAATTAGACAAATTTTTGCAATGTGCATTCTTGAATTGTTGTTAGTTGTTGTTTTTATTAGCTTTGAGATCTTTTCGCCAGAACGTTCGTAGATATGGACGCGCTCGCTTATCAACGCGTCAAACAGAGCGTTTTCCTAGTTATTGTTGTCATTGAAGATTTAGACAACAATGTACAACAATGAAAAATTAACATTGATATAACACTTGAAAACCAGTTTTTACTGTTGTCATTGATGATTTAGAGGACCGTGATTAACTCAGTCTAAAGCTTCTAGATCAATTTTGGAAATGGTCTATTGAGAGAGCACGAATCACTACATAGAAATTTACAGGAAGAATTCCAGCCAATTAGAGCGAAACTAGGTGATGAGTAGTCAATTTCGAATAAGGGGAATCATCAGTCCTGCATAAATTACGTTTCTTAAAGTAGTGAAATTACATTATTTATTACTTCAGCCAAAGTGTAATAAAATTAGTATGTAGTTAGTTAGCCTACTTTTCCAAAAATTAAATTTATAATTATGTTACTTTTTAAGTTTTTATGTCTAAAAGTAATGAAATTACTTTTTTAAATTACCTATGGATGTATATAAAAACTGCTATAGCTTTTTTCCCATATATTAGCCTATATTTAATCGATAATAATAACAGGGCCTATGGGATTTTTTTTTAACATTATTGTTCACAGTTGGCGTTTTACCAGCCAATGACTGGGATCCATGAGGGAATAATGGACATTGAAGCACTTGAGTAAGTTCTACTATGACATTGTAAGAAATAATGTAGATAGATATTAAACATACAAAGAATTATTATTTATCATTGTAATTTTAACCTTTTAAGTTTTAACTGAAAAATAAATTTTAATTCCTCTGATTCCAGTGACATCAGCTCTCTGATTATACAGTCATTAGACAGTGGCATTACGAGTGTGGTGCTGTAATTTAGATGGATGATAAAGATAATATAGGCTAATATAATAATAGTTTTTGTTAGATCGAGTGCAAGTGTACTTTGTAATCGGCTTGTTAACGGCACTTTCTCACTTGCTGCGGAATTATTCAACGACCATATGTCTTCTAAGTTACTATTTCTTTTATAATACTAGGAAAACGCTCCGCGTTGCCAGATGAGCGATTTTTTTTTTTTTTTAAGTAAATCAAATGAATATTTTGCATATCATACACCGCTTAAAAAATATACTTTTATAACAAACATGTGATTTTTTTACAAGATGGCGGTTTAAGTTACAATCTTAGAACTTGTGTATATTATTTCCTGATATGTTGCTAATAATTACGCGAAATATTATTTAAATCCGTTAAAAAGTTTTCTTTAAATAAATTAAAACCTCCAAGTTGATTTTTCATTGGATTTCCGCATAATTTCATTCGACCGTGGTCTACTCAAAAGGCTCTAATTCATAAACTATTAAAGTTATCTGTGTATAGAAAAATCCACAATGTAGATACAGGCTAGATCTAAAATGTGATAGTGTTTTATGATACAATAACCGCATTTAAATCATAATAAAAGCTTCTTAATTTGTCTACAAAGTTCGTTGTTAACATTTGCATTTTTGCCGTGAAAGTCATAAAACATAACACGCCATTGTTGCCATTCTATTAACGTTATCGAAATTCCAAAAGTAGTTTTAGAAAGGTCTCTTTGTACACGCCATTCGCCATGCATAGTATGTGCATCTAACTTCAATGGTCCTCAAATGAGAATCGTATAAGTGGAGCACTGTAAAGAAACCAATGTAAGTTCCCGTAAATAGAAACTAAATATTTTTTTACTAAATGGCAGTTAAAGTTATAGTTCCAAAACTTTTACCCAGTGTCGACATTGTTAGTGTCAATATTTATTTAAAAAAATATTTAAATCTGTTCATAAGTTTTAATAAAACAATAATAAAACTGGATTTTTTTCGCTAATTAATTTTTTGCAGGTTGGCATCTTGACGGATTTTGCTGATTATGTTAACAGCATCTAGTTTAGTGGTCACAAATGTTGACCGAAAATTTCAGTCAAATCCATCAAGCCGTTTGATCTGTGCGCGACGAACAAAATTTAGCGCACATACAGACACACAGACAAAGCGCCGATCGAGTTGTATGGAGAGATTCACTCCGCTTCGCTGCGCTCATCTAATTAATGTTAAAAATGTTTTTTCTAATGACAATAAATAAATAAAAATGTTTCCTTTACATTGCTGTCTACACACGAAGTAAACAGAAGAGTAATTATGGTGTTTGGTTCGTGACTGCACAGCGAAATATTTATTTAGCTTTGCGTTAACAAGCCAATGACACCTTACCTCATTAGTCATTCTCACCCCAAATCAAGACATACATTCTGCTTAATTATTCCTCCACATCTTGTTATACGTATTATCTGTATTATATTATATTGCAATTTCACTTCATACATTAGTCTGATTTTATTGTTAAATTTAATTAATTTTCTCCTGTTGTAGCCAAATGGGTGCTCTGTTCGATCAGATGAATACATCAGCGAAGGCACAGAGAAGTGTCCAAGAAGCAAAACTTGCCGTCAATGCCCAGGAACCCGCCATCGAGGTTGTACAAGAGCAACCAATGGAAGTGGAGGTTCCTACTACCGATCTTCCCAAGGAGCAAGACGCACTGATCGAGGTCCCTGTGGAAGTAGAAGCTGTAGTTGTTGAGGACTTGGCTGCCACTGTAGCCCAGGTAGATCAAGAGTTGGCTGTTCCTCTTGCACAGGAAGAGATCATTGCTCCACAACTGGAAGAACAACCTGCTGATTTAGCAAGAGAAACTGAACCAGTCGACCAGCCAATACCAACTGTAAGAATTAATTACTAGGCAATAACTGTATTCATGTATTCAAACAATGTTGTGTTAATGTAGAAATAGTGCTAATTGTAGTTTTAGAAATACTATTACTATTATACAATTTGAGATAATATTTATATTGTCTAATTTTATCCAAAACACAATGAATTCGCCAAGAAAATTTAGTTCTTTGGCACATGGAAAACATGAATACTTTTCAGGTTCCCCACACTGTACCTGTATCTGTACCTGAACAAGAACCTGAACCTACTCAGCCCGTAACAGCCCAATCACCTTCTAGCAGGAAAGGCAAGAGGAAAGCTGCCATGCCGCCGCCGGTAAGTTAACAGCAATGGGTAGCTCTACTAGCTCGCAATATTAAATCATACAAAATTAGCTGGTACATATTTTAATGATATCTTGGAAACACTTGAATATATTGAAAAAGTGCTACATACTGGCAATTTGGTTTTGTAACAGCTTAAGGATGAATTTAAAAACTTAAAAATATATTCGTTGTTACGATTGTCAATTCTTGAATTAATTAATTAATTGATTAATTAATTAACTTGTTAATTAGTTACAGAAATCACGATCATAACAAAAATTACATTGTTAGATAGATTTTGAACTTATCGTTTATCTGGTACAAAAGCAAATCGTCGTTATGAATCAGTATTCCGTAGGTATCTTGATTCTAGAAGCATTCACAAGATATCAATCAAAACTGTTAATTTAGCAATATATTGGCAATACACTATTTTCAGGAACCAGTTCCTGAGAAGCGTAAGCGTTTCATGCGCACCTTCGTCGACCGCAAGACTTATATTGATGATGATATGATGAAGAGACACATTACGGACCCACGCATTGCTCAGAAGACAATGCGCATACAGGTAAAACCAAATGTCTTTGTAATCCTCTAGTCTAGACTTCTGTTTCCAATACGAATCAGATTGAGTGCTTATCAATCAACAGTAATGTGGGATGTGGCTTTTTACTAACAAAGTCTATCAGTTCATCTTCATTATAATATTAATCTGTGACTAGCATTTCCACTTGATTTTACACTGCAAAGAGTTTCAGTAACAAAGTAGTAAAATAGTAGTTTTCTGAAACGTGTTGTGTAAGTACAAGTAAGCAGTGTTGTTAAGTAACGCGCTACAAGTAGCGCGCTACTTGTAGCATGTTAATTTTTTTGGTAGCGAGACTGGTAGCGCGCTACATTTTAAAATGCAGTAAAGTAGCGAGTAGCAAGCTACTATATACGAGTATGTAGCGAAAAGTCGCCGCTACTCTATTTTTGCAATAAACAAACACACGTTTGTTTCGCCCGCCACAATTCCCACCGTCACAGGTTTGGAATGACGACTGGCATTGGCTTTTCTTGCTCTATAGTCCCAAAACCTCATCCCCAGCACTGAGTTTCCTGTTTCACCCCGTGAGCTGTGATTGTGTATGACTCACTTCCGGACCTTACCGCCGTTTCAATAAATAGTACGTAGGTACTCTTGGTCCTTTATAAAAAATGAAAGTAGCTGTAAAGTAGCGTCACTACTTTTTTTGAGTAGCTGTACAAGTAGCGAGCTACTTGACAAAATACAGTAGCTGAAAAGTAGCTAAGTTACTTTCAAAGATCAAGTAGCTGTAGCTGTAACAGTGCTACTTTTAAAAAGAAGCTTTAACAACACTGCTAGTAAGCAACACAGCTCGTTGACCTTTTGCGTGAAAAACACTCACGTTAGAATCACATCACATATATCCGCAAGAATCTTATACTAATAAACATGACTGGCTAACGAAAATAAATGCAATATACTTAACATTACGTAAATACAATCATGGAATTTATTTCTGTTCATAGTTTGTAAGTACTAAACCATAGTAAATGCATATTCCCCATTTAGTTATACAATGTATCCCATTATTGGTGTTACAGAACTACGAAGATGATATTCCAGATTTCCACCACGTGCTTAGGTCTACACGTATTCCTCCCGAGGAGATGTTGGGAATACCGGCCATTGACATTCTAAATCCTACCCTAAAGAATCTATTTCAATTCAAGCTGCAAATAATAGAGAAGAATACTCGTGCTTCAAATGTCTCGGCAATAGACAAATCTCGAGCTGGAAGCGAAACATCCAAGGTTTCTTTTGACCGGTAAGAGAATCAGAGAAAGGAGGTTTAAAGATTGGCATGTTTATGTATATTCGACGATACGTCATCATTTCGAATGGAGGATTCTCTACAATGCCAATTATTTAAATGTTTCAGGTCAAGGTTGTCGCAGCATCTTTCTCCTATGGCAGAAGGTAATACATGTGTATAACAGTCCTTATGTATATTATGATCAGATATCAGTTCCCAGCTGGACCTTTTAAAATTTAAAGAGAAACCATTATATCACAAATAGGACGTACCAAATTATAATACACAACATAATTTAAAAGAAATTATAAGATGGACATACATAATATATCTACAGTAGTCCCCCTTTTCTGCAAATTCAAAAGACTTAAAAAGTTAAAACCTCCAATTTGAATTACAAACTTTTGAATTAAAAGAACATTAACAATACCGGTACTTGTTTCATTTTGTATCTTTCTTGCACTTGTAATATCTTCTCCTACCAAATTGAAAATTAAAACAAGTATTTCAACTGTTCTACTTTCCAGAAACTATGCAGATTTCTACCTCTGTACCAATACCCGAGGAAGATCTCAATATTGCTCAAATCGATGTCGGGAACGTTGATTTGCAACAACTCGAAATTACAACGGAAATTGACTTACCGGCCGTGATGCCAAACATCACCGAGACCGAGCCGTTTCCAATCCCAGAGGTGACGCCAGTTCTACCGACTGTAGAGCCAACCATTGCCGATGAAAATCTCCTCCAAGAACCCGAAGCAGTCGTGCCAACTGTACAGCCAGAAATAGACGAGCAGAATCTACCTCGCGAGCCTGAAGTATTGCCAACCGCTCAGATCGAAGGCGTTGTTGAGGAGCCAAATAGTCTTGCCCTCCAACAAGAGTACATAGAGATTCCCATCGAGGAACAATTACTTCTGATGGAGAACTTCGTGGTTCCGTCAACGCCTGTCAACAAAGACCTGCAGAAGAAGCGAGAGAGAGCTAACGGTTCTATTGATTCAAGCATGGACAGGTAGGAAAATCATGTAGTACCGTAATACGTACCAGATCTACTCGTGCAAACTTACGTATGCTATTTATGTTCTTCAGATTTATAGAAGCTTGCAGTTTTCATTGTGACCAAACTAAGTGGGATCCACCTTCCTTATTGTAAGAGGACACTGTTGTTCAAACCTTGGGCCCGCGTATGGATGCGATAGTGAACACTTGTAAACCTTTACATGTAAACAAAAACAATAAAATATTAGACATTTAACATGAACAAGCTTTTTTTAAAATTGTCATAGACCAAAAGAAATTAAAAATTTACTTAGAAAACGCATTATGACGTATCCACCTTTCAGTAGAATTCCACAATTTGTCAGTATTGATTCCCAATCTTTTTATAATTTTAGGGTAGGCTGTCAATCATGTCATAAGAGATGATTACTAATTTGCAGCTTTTGTCTTACATTACGATTAAACTAAATTAATATTTATATTTACTATTTCAATATGCTGATTCCAACATAAGTACGGTCAAGGGGTAGTTAGTTACTAGTTAGCCCCCAGAATTCTTGTTTATACCAAAGTTTGTTAACATCGGCTTGCCAGACATGTCATGTTCTCTTCTCATTCCATTTCTTCTTCTCTCCTGCTTCTTCCCACCAATTCAGGCCATCTTCTTCTGTCCTCTCATATTCTTCAAGCTTATTTCTTCTTAAATGTTTTTCTTTTTTCTAACCAATTTAAAAATTATGATATTCTCGTTCCTAGTTGCAGCACCGGTACCCCACGGAGCCAGACAGAGAACACACTGTTGTTGTCGCTGGACTACTACTGGGGTCACTCGGACAAGGTGGTTACGTTCCGTTCAATCTGTCATCCATCGAAAGCCACGAACAAGAAGGCAGCCAAGATGTTCTCCCTTCTGCTCGGTAAGTTGCGGTTATCACTTATTTTTCAATGCTCTGTGTTCCCCCCACAGACGTTCTGGCATGGAGGTTTAGCTAGATAGAGTAATTCTTACGTTTCTGCTCATATTTCATCCAACAATACGTAACTGATGAGTTTATTTATCCCAGTAAATATATCTAGCCTATGTTATTTCATTTATGCCCGGTTCCCTTGTCTCTTGCCGCACGGCAAAATAGATATAGGAACCGGGCATTACTCACACACATATTGGTGTCATGCACAAAGTCTCTATTACCATATATTCACTTGTTGCAGAAATGAAGAAATATCAAAAGGTAGACTTGAAGCAAGATGACCCAATGGGATTTGGACCGATAGAAATTCTCCCCCCGAACTACAGCTCTAATAGTAGTGTGCGTACCTCAACCTCATAACTGACTGCAAGAGTCTCATACATCAGTTCGAAAACCTCTAAAGTTTATACCTTGAGTGGTATAACACGAGACACACCTAGTCATCCAGTGCAAATACTCATCCCGTAATATACATACAGTAATTTATGTCTTCCATGTTAACATTTATACCTATATAGTTTATATAAAAACATCAACACTCACTAGTAGATAGCAGTCAAATTCTGGAATACAGCCTCTGACATTTTGGCAGTTATATTTTTCCATTTTCATCTCTACACCAGTACAATATGTATACAGTACCTAATTACTATCTATCAAAAGGATTTAGAGATCTCAGATATTTGTGTATGTTCATGTTATAATGAACTACATTTTATATGGTGTATGCACCTAGTAACAATATGACTTAACGAGATACATTTACACGAACTGCAAACAAACTTTAATCACTGGCAGAGTGAAGCAGGGTAATTATTACATAGTTATTAGTTACTAGTTAGTAGTTAGTATTACATAGTACAAACTAAAAAGTATTAATATTTATTACATAGTTCTTAGATATATAAGCAAGTCAATATTGAAGTATCAAAAAGTGAATTAATTTCAGTTTCAAGCATGTGTTGCACACATTTAAAACATTCATTCCAGCAAACGAATGAATTTATAAATGTTATACTTATACTATTGCATCGTGGAAATGTATTGTACATTCAGCGCTGATTTTGCAAGTTCAAAAAATAACGATATATGTTCTAATACTGCTCATTTAATTTTAATGTGTTCCATTTCACGAATCTGTGATATGATGACAAAATGTGAATGCCCGTTGAGGCAAAAAACGAGATGACCACTTCAATTGTGTGGTATCAGGCTGGTGCCTTATCTACCTACTTGTTAAGTTTATTAATTTAAGCATATATTATTTCAGAGAAAGCTGTTTAAGTAGTATTAGTATGCAATCATTTTATTAAGTACTTCCATACCTGGTAGAAAATATAAATACAGTGTCATAATTATGATCTCATGAAGTACAGTTTTAAAAAGAAATTTATCCTGGTCAAACAGCATAGGCCTACCATCCATCTAGTGTAGTACATGTATACCTTACATACTTTCATTAAACATATTATATTATTATGTAGTAGGCCTATATATTATTTCATGTATTTTATTAATTTCAAGCTACCTATATGTGTGGTAATATCAACTATGTACCTTCATTTATATATATATATGTATCTGGTAGTATGTCTAGTCATGACACTGTTCACTAGTCCAAATTAATTATTCTGAAAACGTTTATTTAATTTAAGTGATTGTAGCACACAATAAAACAATTTATTATTTGTACACCGTACTGATGTGCGACTTGTATTTCTTTTGCCATTAATTAGATGCTAATATAATATGACATTATACTAGTACAGTAGCTCGTATATATATATATATATATATATATATATATATATATATAGTTAAGAAGTAGTTAAAATTCTCATGGCTAGACAGTGAAAAGTAGCCCATGTTTTAAAGTTGATTTTTTACAATTTCAAAATTGAAAATGGTGCACCAAAAGTTGCAAACAAGCGATTTCGTTCTGTGACTACTCTCCTTCCAAGTTTTTACATCTGAAGAAAAACGGTGCGATCTGCCAGTCAAAATTTCAACAGTGAGATCACGCGGTAATGCCAGCCAGCCAAGTTTCAACAAAGGAAATGGTAGACCCAATAAAATGAGCAGGTTGGAATCAAGGGTACGTAATCAGCAACAAATCGTGGGTGCATTTAACAATTTATTATTTTTTGCATGTTTAAAAGTACATCTTATGCGGGGGGTTGAATTGGTTGCTTCTTGGGTCGGACTTGGGCAGCAATTCGGTCCAAATCTCGACGCCCCTGGACTGTCAACTTACGTCCACCGTCACCAGTCTTCTCGATGAGCTTCAATCCTTCGAGCGATTGTAGAGCTTTTCGTGCAACTCCTCCGGCACCACGGCAGAAATGTGATGGACACACCCCATTTCTCTGGCGACCTATGTCATACAAACAGCGTTAGATTTTAGAATAAAAACACAAGAACCCTTGATATAACTTGTGATATGCTACCAGTGACCGTGCTCTTTTAAACGTTGTTAACTAGGGCCTATCAATGATTTAAATATGGCCGTCTGGGTTATAGCCTACTGTTAGTACTAACTCGGCACTAGAAAGAGTGGTAGGCCTACTCTTTACGTTTTACAAGGTTACTAAACAATGGGTAAGAAATAAACGAGAGACACAGTTGGAACTGTGTTAAAGATAATTATTATTAATAGTATTAAAAAGCAGTGTTATGAACATAATTACCTCCGAATATTTTGGTTACGGCTCCAACTCCGACGGGAGATCGGAAGTAAATGTGTCGTACGAGGGCTGCACACCTGGTGTAGTACCAATCTTCATCATAAGGGGCCAATTCCTTGAATCGTGCACTCTTGACCAGATCAACCCATTCGGGAACCTTCATCTTGCCAGTCCTGGAAAACAACAAACAATTAATTGCACATTTAGTTAGACCTAGATATGGAAACAAATAGCCCTAAGTTAGTGGCAAAATTAACATTTAGGATAAGTTGTTTGGATTTTCAAAAGTAGCTTTCTTGCCAAATCTGAAGACTGAACACCAAGTTATGCATTGAAAATGTCAACAAATTGTAAACCCATGCTTAGGCCTAGCAAGTGGCGGCCATGGGGATAGTCGCATAATTTCCAAGACGTCACATACTCAACGAGATATTAATCTCGACCGTCTTGTGGTCAAAAGCCAAAGCACTCCCCACCTGAGACCACCACCGTAAGGCCAAGTCCCTCCTTACATGTTTGACGTCAGCCTTGTCGACCAATGAAATAAACTGTAACATTGACTGTAGCCTAGTAGGGCCTAGGTCTATCGTTGGTTAACATCTTTGGAAGAATACTTAAGGGAGAGTGGAGGATAATCTATAAACCGACCCTAGGCCTAGTCAGTGAGAAGTCATCCTTGAGGCCTAGGGCCTAGGTAGGGCTTATCGAGTTAGGCTAAATTCAACAATTTCCACATCTTGAACACGTATGCTCTTGATGTAGGACTTAGCCTGGAACCTAGGTTAGCCTCCCTAGGCATAGGCCTAGGCCTAGGCCTACCGAAGTGCCTAGGGGCCTAGGCATCCTAGGGCCTAGGCCTGGGCTGGGCCTAGGCTAGGCCTACGCCTAGAACAGGAATAGAGGTTAGGTTATTGGTCGGCGTCGGGATCGAAGTAATGGCAAATTAGTGAAACTTACTTCTTTAAGAAAGCTGAAAAAGCCTTGACGAACTTTTGCTGGTCGACATCCTTCAGCGTTACTGACGGCATCTGAAATAGGAACACGTTTTAAAGATGATTGGGAATCCATTGCTGGCCAGAATGCACGACCATGCCGTCACAATACAAACTTCATTATTTTGGCAGCACGTCTAGTTTTCCCTGTTACTATATTGTTCAGAAGTGTCATCTTATACAAAATTGAGTACTAAGAGTAATTTTAAACATCAGGAAATATGTAAAATTAGATTGTAAACAGCCTAACGCCACGTGAAATACGTACCTTGATATCTCTCAATTTTCTAAAAAGAGACAATGGCCGATAGAGAACTTCCGCTTTCTCACAGCTAGCTTGATTACAACCACTGTCAAACAGTTAACGGAAGTGAAACTTGTTACTTCCACGATTCTAGAACGACAACAACAGCAACAGCAGTTTGGCGGCGAATTCAAATTGTCACTCCCTCCATTATTTTAATCATTTGATACATGCATATTACAGACTGTCTCCAATCTCCAGTGTATCAGCCACAAATACAATTAAAAATAACTAGAATAATTTATATTCTAAATGGTATTTAAAGCAGGTTACTGTATTTGTAATGGGATACAAATTAATGGTGATTCTGATTTTGGATCCCATGCAACCCCTTAGGAGTTTGAAGAGCCTTCACTAAGTAGAGATCAAGTAACTTTGTTAACCAGTAGGCTTGTTCATAAAATCATGGATAATATATTAGTCTATTCACACAAGAATGTGACTTCTGTGTGAAATACCGATTGGCGTTTTCCACTGGTCGCACCAGGAGTGGAGTAAGTGCTCAGTGGTGCAACAAAGTCGTCTTTCCACTGGGCTATTGCTTCCACCGAGTGCAGCACTGGGTTGCTCCCAAGTTATCGACAGAACAGTCGATTCAATCCTAATATGCCGACTGCGTTGTTGTCAGGGTCCACTCGCTATTGCATAGCACCACAGTCGTTACGTAATTGTGACTTTTGAGTGATAACTGTTGGAATTTGGGATATATTTCTAGGAACCATAATTTACTGAATGCTTGAACTACCTATTACACAATAATTTAATAGATCACATTTTAAGAGAGACAAATATGAAAAACATGAATGGCCAAATGGCTCATATTTCCTACATCAAACAGTTTGGATCACATTTGATAATAGCTAAATAATTAATAAATAGTATTAATAGTATGGCAACTTGCAATAAATAACTCTTAAAATACATTTTACAATCTTTCTCTAATAATGACAGTATATTATATTCATTCATATATATCTAAACGATATAATTGATAGGTACAAATTAGTATTAGGGTTAGGGACCATGCCAACAGCAGTGATGACTGGTAGGCCTACAAGATGCCAAGTAGAAATTGCTAAGATGTTACATTGAAGATGTTCATTGTATTATTAGATAGACATGATATATGACAAAGTGTTAAGAGCATCAACTTGTAATGAGAGGTACACAGTTTTTTTTGTAATTTAGTATAGTTACTACACATTGTACTATACAAAGTAACTAAATGCAAATATTATTGTTTAGCTAAGATTTATCCACAGAGATGCAATACACAATTTTGCTATGTACTGACGTTTTTTTAATCATTGTTAAAGAGGGAACACAAAGTGTGTACTCTTTTTATTGATCAGATGACAAGAATTTCACTCAAAGGATAACTGAAATAAAATGATTCAGAAAATGTACTATTGCTTCATACATAACAGGTATCCATTGTCAGAAAAAATGCACATCTGCATCTAAAAAACAAATAAACTCTGTAGACTATAAATGATAACTAAATGATCCTCCTTGAATTAGAAGCAAAAATGAGTCAAGTAGGTTGCAATTTCTGGAGTGAGCTTCAGTTTAATTTCACTACAAAATGTAATGGCTATAAAAGTTACCCTTTTATTAGGGCAGAGAAACTATTTTAGAAATGCTTGGGAAGACTGTTGCAACTCTAGGAAATTTAGTTCGTAGTTGAATCATTTTATAGGCAGCCATTCAAAATAAAATTTGACTTTTTCTTGTGACTGTTGAAAATTAAATCTTGAAGGATAAATAGAATTTGTATAAAAAACGATAAATGTATAAATATACAGGACCTTGTTCCACATTCCAAGCTTATATTCAACCAATAATGTAACCTACAAACAATTACATCATATTTTATGTACGATACAAAAGATCATACATTGATATAATCAGAGAGTACCTAAGTTTAATTTTTAAAATAAATTGCAAGTACCTACTACTTTCTATAAATAGAAAAATTCAGATCCGTGCACTACAAAGTCACTCACAATACAAATAAACAATATATGTAATTATAAAGTACAATTAATCGACTGATACATTCAGCTCCAGACAGTCCTACAGCATGTTTAGTCACATACCTATTCAATTCTTTCAATCAATACCTTGCAGAAGAAGGCATACACTTGAGATAAGCATTGCATTGCACGTATGTAAACACTGCTACAACGAAACTTATCAAATACATTACGTATATTATTGACGCGCTTGAAGACAGGAGACTAATCAGTTATAGTACTCACTAGTCATAACAAACATTTGTTTACTAGTGGACAACATATCAAAAGTGTTAAACTGTCAACTTTCTCCCATTATAATAAAAACCACCTTAGGTCCTGTCACAAAAATAATGTATTAAAACATACACTTTCTATAGACGTTTTGATGGGAATTGCAATCATCAAAGTATAATCTGACTGTGTACAATCAATTCACTATATTATAATATGTAACGATACGTTCTTGCATTGCAAGCAAGTTCAATAAGAGACTACTATAATCACCAGTTTACAAAATGAGATAAATACGTACAAGCTGATGGGATTTCTGTGGGTTTTAAACTCTAGACCATTCATTTACACTTGAATATCCAGTCCCCACTGCTTCTTTGGCTTAACAATGGCATGGCTAGATAGTTTGATTATATTTGGGGAAGCCTTTAACAAGAGCATTGTATGGCACTAAACATCAGATAGTTAAGCATTATTTTTTAAGTATGGCATACAGATGAAGACACAGTTAATGTGGTGCCATATATACTGTACATTCACTAGTTTGCATCTTTGGTACATGGGTTAAACAAGAGTCCAGGACGGCCAAATTGTTTGTCGCTCTAAATCGTCCCTACGCTCACAACCAATTGATACTAAACTACTGGTACGGTTGTTGGAAACATGGCTAACACGATCACGACTCGTTGAAGGTTTACAAGAGTAAACTCTTTGAATACGAACATGCAGAGTAATGACCAAAGCTTGTGTACAGTCGCACGCATGTGTTGTGCAACGTTAGGTCAACAGTACAGTATACAGGTCTAGACTTGAGACTACACCTGCTTGGGTGGATAATATACACAAGTCATTTGATTTTGAACCAGCTTATGCGAGCCAAAAAAAAAAGTTATTTTCAAATTTAAATACATACATAAATGTGCTTTAGTATATTCAAGATTTCTTATGATAATCGGTAAATTATTTGACTAGGGTACGGGAAAAGCCCCTTACTTACGACATAGAAATCACCAGCATGTTTGATTTGGTACAGTTACAAAACACCCAAGGCCATTTTCAACACTAGAAGAGGATACTTCCCACATTTCTTTGCACAATTTATTTCCACAAAAATGGATTCTAGGAAACTTGGAAATGATGACATTGACAACTATAGGACAGTATATCAAACAATAGTTTAAAAATGTCAAGAATGAAGCAATTTGTACTGCATGGCCAGTGGCCATCACAGAATACTGTATAATTTTAACAAATGTTAAACTTCCTTAATTGCAGGATTATGTTTTGCCGATACACTTTTTCAGAAGAGAGAATATAATAGAGCGCATTTTTGATCCAATACATGGATTGATACATCACAACATAAAAAAAGAACTAGTCAGTAATTGGAGTAGGAAGTAGCCTTGAAAGTAGTTGAGTTTTGTCAACTGGCCTTGTTAAATTAATACAAGATCTTCAGCACCACACAATCAATCTTACGACGCACAGCGGACAAACATGGCCGCTGGGCCAAGGCTGTGGCAACGAACGATTCATACACTAGTTTGTCGCTACGACATTCTTAGAATCTCACGAGGAACAATGAGCCCATTTATGGGTCATCTCTAACTTGCAGTACAGAATACGTCATAAAGGAGAGACCTGTACAGATTTAAATACCGACATTTTACCTAAGATTTGTATCAAACGTTTCTACGTTACGTAATCAGAATTATTAAAATCGAAACTAACTAAATTCTGTTTGTATAACATTACATACCTATATGTGCTTTACAACATAACCTACTGTGCCATAAATAAATGTGATTGATGGCCGAATAAATAAGTAGAAGACAATATTACACGACCTTACCATTTAATTGCACAGGTTCAGTACAATGCGCTTTGGCACCAATGCACATACAATCTAAAACTTCCAGGTACCAAAAAGACTAGCATATTTAATGTTTTAAAATATGTACCAGTACCTAAGAAATATAGGCTACCTAGAGCATAATATGGCATTTTGCTATTATAGTGCAACCTCTGTCCACCGAATATGTTCGACACATCAACATTTGGGGACAGTCTACTTTATACATGTAATTTGGGATTGGCATGACAATTAGTAACATGTAGCAACACTTTTTTTGTGAACACTGGTATGGAAGAGTTTGAATAGGATATAATACTAGTACAGTAAGCCTACTTACGGTTGTTTTTCTTTGTTTAAGTGTGGATAACAGTACATATACATTTTCTTGTGTGGTTTGGTATAGATAGTCTTTTGTAAATATCAGTACGAGATCAAAAGAAAGTTGAATGGTTATTATATGTAGTACGTATGTAGTTAGTTCTGAGATATTGATTATTAATAATTAACAATGACAGGAAGTGACGAGTCTAAATGCTAAACGATGCTTTGAAGCTATAAGCTGCGAATGCGATGCAAACCAATACAAGATGAGAAAGGGCTGGGCACAGTTGGAGATAAGATATAGTAAGGGTATATAGCAGGTAACCATTTGTTATTGTTCCAAAAAGAACACGGAATGGACATACAGACTAACTAGGACACCACTTTGTGGCAAAGGGTCAAAATTTGATTGCAATGCACATACGTAGATGTTGTTACGTACGTGATGTTAACTAATTACGAAATACAAAGAAGACATCTACTAACTGATGTTCTATTTTATCAATATACCTACTTACCTACTACTTCAGACTTCATTTATTCATTCCATTTCCAGCCAACCTTTTGAAAAATATTAACAATCTTGGCAGGGTATGTACAGATTCCTTATCTACATTGGTTTTAAACTGGCAATGTCTCCCACATTACACACACTGTGCAACAATCTAGATTTACCCTTCTCCTCTCAACATGTCACTTCCTGTCATCACCATTAGCCTCGTTATATAGTAAAATAGACAGCAACCATACTCAACGATTAGTAGCTACTGAGAATCAGTATGACTTATACAGGAGGCTATTAAAGAGCTATCAATTGCATTGTGCTAACATGTGTAGGTATTATGTGATCTCTACAACAAAACATGCAAATGGTGCTTTCTTGATTCTACATATTCTATTAGCCAGATAATCATTTAGAATTACGAGGGTACTTTCCGCGCAAGGTACAAATAGGTGACACAAAGAAAATACAAAGAGGTGTTTCTGCATGCGGTTGCCGTTGCTCACGAAAATCCGTATCAATCATTGTATAAAAATGTACCGGTACGTAGTGACTAGAGTCGAAAATCATATCGCATCCTCAACAAATCCGATAAAAAAAAAATAAAGACTCGGATACAACTTTCCATCAATGGTTTCTTCCTGTGTGGGGTTCCATGCCACAAGCGCCAGTCAGCTATTGGTGGTTAAAACACCAGACAACCAACCATAGCCTATCGAAGCAGGCGCACAGAAAAAACTGCCTACGTTAGTTATTACGATTGACAATCATATAGCTAGATCACAACCAAATACATCGATTTCCATATTATGACTGACACATCAATTATGAAGATGATTCTTGTTGCTTTACCTCTGTATTATTGCAATCATAGTATTTGAGATGATGGGGGGGTGATAGATGAAGGTAACAGACAAATTTAAAAAAAAACATGCTTCATGTGGGATTTGAACCCACGTTCTTAGGTAGCATATGCTCTCAGGACTTGCGCCCCATTTGATTGAACCACTGCCGACGGCTAACATAAATGATCGCTATAATATGTTAAGCAAGCAAGACTTGGCAATCCTAGTTTTGATAGCGATCAAGATTTGGAAAGAAATGTTAGATTATGCTTACAATTGAATTCATCTGTTTCCCCCAAGAAAACCCTACGGCAAAACTAGAAAATGGTAGTAAAGTTGTTGAAAATGGAACTCTATATCGGCATCGATTAACTGTTTTCTTAAACTCCATTTTTTGCAATTAGTCGTTCACGAAATATCCTCAAGCGGAAAGTATCCCATTAATCTAGGGCTCTAAAACAGAGCTGGTGATGTGGGACAGTTCTTAACATACAACATGTTTACATCTCTAGACTCGGTAACGTTTCTTTAGCTTTAATGTCGACTCGAACAAAAGAAAGTCCTAACTTTACAAAGTGGCCTGGCCGGGACTCGTGAGTTCCGCAGAGTCGATCCGAGCCTGTCTCAGCCAGTCCCGCAGACTCTTGGTACGTTCTACAAGCGAGGGGTCACCCTGGATGGGCCCCACCCCGTTGAACCGCGCCCCCACTGCCGGCGGGGGTCCGTACTGCCCGTGGTAGTTCGGGATGGGGACCCGGGCGGACGGTAGCAGAGACCAGTTGGGATAGACGAACGGAGGAGGAGGGATAATCGTGGGACGCTGCTTGTTCAACACCTCCCATATCTCGTGGATTTCCGTGTTGAGGTTCTCCAGGCTGCGGATTATCTCCGTAGACTCTTGGTAGTGGCCGATCCCGTTTGCACTCATACGGCCGGGGCTTGGTGTACCTGGGATTCCTTCAATCAAACAAACATAATATACGTCAACGAAGAAACTTGAAATTTGTAACATTGCAACACAAAGAAATGTTCAGGAACTTGTAATTTAATCCAGACATATTACAGTATATTGAATGTACAGTTGGCCTATGTATTATGTTGAGGTAAAACATAAAGAAAAATAAACAAACCTCACGTAACCTACTCTGCTTACTTACATGTGGACTGCGAGCATATTGCACCTTTGGACTTAAGGCTATTGGGTCCACCCTTGGTCTGACCTCTGCGATATCCATGAAGGTTGGCTGGATGAAAGTACGTTTGAATAACAAACCCCTTTTTTTGTGTGTGGAGGAAGGGGGTATTTTCTTAAATATTACAAATAAATAATATTACTTTGTATGGGATACTAGGAGCAGACACTATTACATTTTCTGAGTTGAAACGTGAGCTTATTTTCCATCATAAAATGCTAGATTATTTTACACGTCTAATTATAGTTGATGAAATGATTTACCATGTAGATTGCTTTGATACAGGGCTCATTTCATAATGGAATCTGTTCAACCAAGCATCTATAAACTGCAGGAAGATACTCTAAAATCGCGGTAAATTTAACGCCTGTTTTTGTCGTTACGGAAGGGGAACGGAAGGCGGTGATTGGGTCACAGCCCCTTTGTAACGACCGAAACCGGTGATAAATATACCGCGCATCTTAGAGAATCGCCCTGCAGGTTCACTGTTCAACTGTTGTAACTCTGAGCAAACTCTTTCTATTTGGGCTATCAAACTTGCCATGTTGTGTATCGCTGGGCAGATCAGTGCTGCTAAACCCCGACGAGCCCTCCGCGCTGTGAGAGGAGATATCGCTGAGAGTCGCCGCATCATCGCCGGCAGCTTTCGGCGTCGACGCACGATGCAGCGATTGCTCCAGGTGCCTCAGGCGGATTATCTTCTCGCCGAGCAAACCTGAGCGGAGAAATGAACCGGTGCAATGAACGGTTCCCACGTGACGTCACAGCAGACATGATTGATTTCAATACAACTGCTTTCCTTTAGGCATGTACAGCTAATACTCAAACAATGGTGGAAATAATGTGAAACTGTAAATTGATTAAAAGCAGTATTTAGGATAAAGGAAAAAATTAGTCAAACAATCACAAATTAACCAGTAAAATAACATATCAATTTTATTTCTAAAATGCTAAATTAGCATGTGAATGAATGTTACTAGTGAATACTTAGTAGGCCCTACTACTGTCTGGAAATTGGATAATTAATAACTCATAATCAATATTCTGACTTTCTGCTTAAGAACATAGAAAATTTCACTCCACGATTATTTTTTGTTTAAACTCTACCGTCGCATTTAAACGAGCCTTCCCTACAACATATTAATATTATTTTTTTGATCAATAGACAATACCTATATTTCATAAATTAACATACAACATACATTGAAGAGAAATAACAAGCAGTAACACAATTGGACACAAAATAAGTACAGAAGAGTTGTCGAGTAAATCTCATCTGCCCGGGTGATCTACTTATGTCTCACACTGTACCTCTGGTGCGATGTAGGCTGACTTCCATGTCCGTCAGCTCCCTCTCCTCGGCGCTAAGATGGTCCAGTATCGTGCGTGCGCTAGTGCTGCCATCTAGCTGTCGTTGCTTCAACTCCCGCTGTCGGTTGCGAAAGTCCTTGCGCTGGATCTGTAGGAACTCCTTGGCGTGCCGCACAGAGTCGCGCTCCAGGTGGATCCGGTGCCGAAAGAACTCCAGTTCCGAGCTGCCGAATTGACCTGCGACGAGAAGGATGAGAAACACACGACGAATGTTGCGTTAGCTTTCACGGCTAGAGTCTTCTTCTACTTCTTCTTCTTCTCAAATGCCCACATTTGGCTATTATGCCATCATGCTGGATCTGGTCAACCAGTAGAGACACGCTTCTTTCTCCACCCTCATCATGCCGCTAGGCATTGCGTCACGTTCACATGCCAGTTTTGGACATACAAACAGGTGGCTCCTATCCTGCTCCCCATTTCCACACAGCTTGCAGGTACTCGTACTTGTACTTGCAGGTACGGCTAGAGTCTTGACCAAAATTTGTCTGTCGGGTATCACCGTGCTCATTGAGATACAAGATAAATGATTGACACGTGCTCTGTACGAGGCTTCTCATTACAATTGGCAAATATAACTATAAGGGCCACTACAAACAAATGTCCACTTGCTTAGCAGGTTGAAAAACATGACCAAACGACACAGCATGTTGTAATTACTACATCCAAGACTCACCTGGATTAGAAAACGGATATCTCAGATAAGTGTCCGTGTGCGTAGCCGCGGGAAACTGATCCTCAAGGTCGTCCAGTTTCTGAAGCTGTCGACGCAAATTCTCCACAGGTGAGCAGTTCGCCTGTAAGTAAGCAGTTTATTACTAAATAGGTCACTCGCTCCAACGCCTATAATAATGTAATTGTATCAACCATGTAGCGCCGAGACGATTTCGAAAGGACAAAGACCCACCAAGCTAACAAGCACGACGAATTGTTGGAAAAATAACTATTTAACCAAATCTAGATAAAAAGTTTCTGAATTTCTAAAAAAACTTTAGTTATGCATCTCTTGTCTGCTGGCCAGTCACTTGCAACGCCATTTGCGCTGGTTTCACATCGTCTAGTGGCTTGTAGAAAAGACCAAAGCACAATAGAACTACAATCTAGTCCACTTATATAACGATTAACAAACTTGAAGGGAGCTGACTTTTACTTTGTTAAAAAAGAACTTTGTTAAAACAGCCAATTTAACACACCAAATCTGATTCCAGTACAGATCTTGAGTAGACCTACTATTAATAGGTATTAATTTTAACTGTGATGTACACCTAACTTTAGCTAGAAATTTTATTGTTTAGACTTCTGACATAATATGTGAAGCATTACCTATTGTAAGTTTTTGAAAAATCTGATATCAATGTATCGCATAGATCAATAGATGCTAATAAATACAAATACAAAATACAAATACAAATACATGTATTTTTGTTTAAGATGAATCAAAATTACTTTGCTAAATCCAGAATTTTGTTAAAAGAGAGTTCTTTAAAAGTGAGTATTCACAAGTTGTTTGAACCGACCTCGGTTGCATCCAGGTTGTTGTTGGTGTTGTTGATGCGCGTTGTGGACGCCGACTTGAACCGCCCAAAGAGCTGCCTCCTCTTCCGATGATGTTCAGCAGGTTTCATAACCATCACAGAAGACGACGATGATACGTTGTCGCTATCCACTCCGGCTGTAACACGAGGTGAGCCGCTGTTAAACCAAATACTGTAATAGACGCTATCGCTTAATACATGAAACTGGGCCCGTTTAACATGCATGGCGACACAAGTTCACGTATAAAGTTGAACACCAAGCCGCTAGATCGCAAGCCAGTCGATAACAAAATTTGGCAGTTTTAGATGCAGCGAGTGAACTTCTTTGCGTCGATCATTCACCTAGTTTAACTCCAAGCCGATAGGCCAGCTGTCTCCAGAAATCGACGGAAGTTTCCTGTATTAAGCGATAGCGCCTATACAGTATTTGGTTAAACCGTCTACGAGATTTGGACGACGGTGCGAGGCTATTGATCTCACAGTAGCCATAAAGGTGTAGTGGAGGCTCAGGTAGTACAATTCTGTACAATATACCAATACTGACACAGAATGGATTTTTGTCCAATTCTGCATGGAGTCTAAAGTATGATAGTGTTTTGTTCATGTTGTTAAATCTATCATCTATTATCTTGGACTAGTCTCCTTATTAGAATGTTCATATTTCTACTTATTGAATTAAGATCAATTAATTGATCAAATAACGAAACAGTACTTTCGTATAGCCTACAATTATTTGTATTTTAAAGGTTTCATTGTTGAATATTCGGTTTTATCATTGTGTTGTGAGATGTGGAACAACAATACTTTTTGTTACGTAATTCAAAAGGTTATTATGTAACTAAATAGGACGTAGGCATTATAATTGAACAAATTGATTATTTTTAACAGAATACCAATCGGTCCAACAGTAGCTTACCTGGTAAACCCTCCTCAGAAGGCAGCTGGCTCGTCAAGTTTTTTGGAGACGTTGCATTTTTGTTACTAGCACCGTTATTGTTGTCTGGGGCTCGTTTCCTTTGTTGCTTCTCGTTGTCGTTTTTTGGCAATCGTACGGGTTCCACTGGACTCCTACAAGAAACAGTCAACTGGTGGAAATTAAATTTTCTGTAATAGTGTGCGATATGGTTAGAGGAATACAAGACAAATTAAAGAACAATACTAGACATATGCTATTGAAAGATTAATGAAGTTGGCAAGAACTTGACAAAGACTACCTAGAACCTGCATTGCAAGTTGGAACCTAAAATAGGTAGGCTATGCCTTTCTAGTTTCTACAATTTAATGAATCAGTAGAGTAGGCTACAGTTATAATTTTACTTTTTTTAGAGAAAAGTTACAGCAACATGTAATGATTCGTGATGATTTACGTTTCTATTATTGCAATCGGTATTTGAGATGATGTTGGGTCAAGGGTGGAAAATGAAGATGGAGATTTACAAAAAAACATGCCTTGCACGGAACTCGAACCCACGTGTAGGTGACATATGCATAGGGCCTCCGCCCCAACCGCATGTGCCACTCAGGGTGGTAAATCACTACTTTGATTAGGGGGTAAATTCACATATGATATATATTTTGTATTTAGGCAGAAGCCTATTTACTGTTGTAAAACAAATACACGACCGTAGCAGAACGTGCTGCCACTATCCGCCAAGCTTCCGACGATCCAAACGAGACGGATCACTGTGATTGGCCACCACTAACCTATCGGTGGTCTTGTGCGACGTCGATCTCTCCGTCTCCGAGCCCGTCGTGTTTGCCCCCTCTCGCTTCCGACGTCGCTCCACAGACAACTTCACGTCGCCCTTGAGACGGACGTACTTGTCCTTCAGGGTGCGATACTTGTCCTCCAGCAACCTCTTCTCGCAGCGTAGCTTCTCAAACACACTGTCGGGGGAGGAAACAACACGTGATCTCATGTATAGGCATATATACAGTGATCACACAATGTATTTGGTCTCCCTATACACAAACACACTAATAAGGTAATTATTTATCTGTGGCAGCATATCTTTTGAAAGTTCACAGGGTTCACATTTAAATGTTTAGTGGGATTGTTTGAATGTTTACTCTATTCTAATGTCTAAATTCCCTCTCCAAATAACTAGATCTATTGAATGGTATTAAAATCTTCCCTAATGTTATCTGTTTAACTGCTGTTTGTTCAGTGTGCATTTATTAAGTTATCGTATTCAGTTTCAAATTGATACCTATGTGCAAAGTGTCAATCGTTCTAGTGATCTACTCACAGTCCGGACGCGTCCTTATCGTCCGAGTAACTCCTGAGCCGCTGCCTCTCGGACTCGAGCCTGGCCTTGAGTTCGTTGAGTCTCTCGAGGTGTTCCCTCCTGACGGCCTCCTCCTCCCGCTGGTAATCGTTGCGCAACGCCTCCAGCCGCAACACGTGATCCGACCGCAGCCTCTCTGTCGTCTCCTCCTGCTCCTCGCGAAGCGTGGCCTCGTCACGCTTCGTCTCGGCCGCCACCTCGTCCAGACGAAGCGCGTGCTCTCTTGCGATCGTCTCGACCGCATGCTTGTGTTCGCTCTCGAGGTCCTCCGCTTCCTTGCGGTGTCGCTCCCGCAGCGACGCCAACAGCGCCGTCTGCTCCGATGTCAGCGCGTCGACCAGTCTCGAGTGCTCCTCGCGGAGGTTCTCCGTCAGCGCTTTGTGCGCCGTCTGCATCCGCTCCAGGATCGACTCTTGCTCCTCGACCTTCTCCGAGACGGACTTCTGCAGGTCGTACAGTTTCAGGGTTTGTTCCGTCGACAGGGAATCTTGGAGTTGAGTTTCCAAACCTTCCAGGTCCTAAAGGTAATTAAAAGTCAAATTATTATGTTTCACATACATTATTCCGTGAATCAAGTCATACACTATTGTAATTATTAACCTTCTAGTTACAATGCATAATGTAATGTAATATTTAGTTCTCTAAAGCTGCTTATTGGTTTGTAGATACTTTTTAAACCAATTAAATACAAATTTAGTTCCTCATTGACTAATAATCTAATCTACATAGTCTATGGATAAAAACTTTAGAAACTGTTAAATATTAGTAGTTTTATACCTGTTTATGCCTCTTAACAAGCTCAGCTCTTTTTGCCTCCATCTCTTCCATCAACTTTGCTTTCAATCCTTCTAAATCTTCTTTATTTTTCAGCAGCAGCTCACTTTCCAAACTTTTCATCTCTATAACTTTCTCTTTTTCCATGCGCTTTGTCATTTCTTCAATGTCTTTCTTCAAATTCTCTATTTTCAACTTGCATTCCGATTCCAACTTCTTCTTTTCTTCTGCCAATTCAGTTTCAAACTCTACCCTCGTGGTTCGCATAAGCGCTTCATGTTCGGAGACTAGTTTGTCTCTAGCTTCCTTCAGAGACAGTTCCATATTTTCTCTCACGGCCTTTTCCCGTGACTGTTGTTGTGTGCGTAAGCTTGACTCAAAATCTATCATGCGTTCTTCTAACTGTAGGCTCAAACGGTTTCTTTCGATTGTCTCATCTTCTTTTAAACGATCACCGAGTTCTTTGATTTTTTTATCACTTTCAATCTTAAGATCTTTTAATTGTTGCTCCAAGTCCAGACTCTTTTCGACCTCACTATCAAAACCTTTGACCTTGCTATCATTCCTCTCAAATCCTAGACTAGTTTTATCTAAATCACCATTTAATACTATATCTTCGACTGACTTTGTAATAATATCATTTCTAAAAAGACTAGATCCTAATTGCCGCTTTTCCGTTATTTTGATTGGGTCTTTCTGCACCACTTCCTTGACTTCATCTACCTGTTCCACTTTGCTAATTAGACTATTCACAATATCTTTGGTTTCATTAGGAGTACTAAGCTTTACGTTTTTTAAAGACGATCCCACAGTTTCCTGTGACGGTGGTTGTCTAGGAGTTATTACATTGCCAAACATAGACATAGGTAAACCTATTGGCGGTTTACTTGGACTAGGAGTTTTTTGAGGTTGTTTAAAATCCAAAATAATCTTTTCATTATTCAAATACAACCCTTTTAACCTATCAGTGAGTATTTGTGTGTCCTTTACAGGTTCAGGATGATAACTGGCATCGGTTTTATCACTTTTAATCAAATCGCTCGACTGTCCGACTAGAGTTTCCGTTTCGTCCAATGGCTGCCGCACGGGCTCCTCGTCCGAATCTTCCATCTGATTCAAGATGTCCGACACTTTAACCCCGGCGATGATTCTTTCCTCGTCCGTGTCCTGATCCTCCGATATCCAATCGGAGTCCTTATCCTCGCTGTCGGAAACATTGAATTTTATGTTGAGATCTTTCTCCAGATTAAACCTGACGCTCTTCCGTTCGTCTTCCAGCTCTTGTTTCTTCCACAGCTGTTTCTCCTCCGAAGACATGTCTCGGGGGTTCACGTCCCACAGCTGTTTGGGCGTTATCACCGGCTCACGTAGGATTCCTTTCGGGGTCTCCTTACTCTCGCTCGACAGGACTTCGATGCTCTTCGCGTCTGAGTCGACGCTGGGATTTAAAGTCAGGTCAAACGACTTCTCCAGTTCCAAAGTAATATCGTCCGTCTTTCTTTGCTTTGACTTGAGGAACATAGAACCTCCTCCTGTACATACAAACAAAAATACGTTAGGATATTTTCCTTGTCATGAAACTTCTAGCAGATACCAACACACTACATTTACACATGTACATGTGAATTTGAGTCAATACTCAATAAACTAAATAGTAAATGTTATTACCAGTTAGTGTGAGTTCTTTGTGCCCATAGATGCTTCGAGGATGTTTCTCCTGCAAGGACGACAACGAATCTTTCTTCTTAGCCGGTTCAATCTTGGTCAAGGTCAAGTTGTTGATGTCGATCCTCGGCGAACTCCTAGTGGGCAAGCTTTCGTTGCTGCTGCGGGAAACTAACGGCGGAGGATCTTTGCTCGACCCCAACTCATTGTTCGAGGTCGATCGTCTCAGGTTCAGGTCGATCCTGGACTTTGGCGATTCCGCGTCTCTCCTCACGACCATGGAAGAAACCTTCGAGTCTTTCGTGTCTGGGACTGGCAAGAGGGAGGGTGTTTCGGCACGTGACGGAGATTTTCTCAATGGAGCCTGTAATTGTTGAATTAGTATTAGGCCTAGTCTTCATAAATAGCAAATCAGGAAGGTCAGATAGAAACATATAAAAGTATGGTCTCAAATGATACCCAGGGCCAATTTGTTGAATCTAATAAGTAGGGCTGCCCAACGATAAAAAAGATCATATCGATATCGCGGGAAGAATTATCGATATCGTGTCGCGATATCGAACTTATCAAGAAACAGCTCGATATTGGCGATATCGAAACTTTTCTTGTGTGTTTTTAGGATTTCCAGACCAGCCAGAGGCCACTTATTATAAACAACATTACCGTAATACGTAAATAAATGTTTGAACTTTGAAATGTCTTATAATGTGTGTCAATTTGTGTATATACTATTCAAAATTTAAAATATCCACACAAAACAGCGATATTGTGATTGGCGTAACGTGACGTAATCGTTTTCTTTCTAAACAATTAATTAGCTTATAAGGCGCAAGTTCGATATCGCGATATGTACGATATAATAATTCTATATCGATATCGAATTATTTTTCCATTATCGATATCATATCGAATTATCGATATCGTTGGGCAGCCCTACTAATAAGTATTATATACATGTATCAGAGTTAGAACTTGCACATTGTTTTCAAATGGTAATGCTAAAGGTAAGGGGCCACTAATGTATAATAATCTAGAAAAGTATTGCCTTTATCCTGTGGCAATGATGACATATAGGACTGGCACTATCTAAATAATGGCAAAGTCCTCAGTGATTCATTCATGGTAGCCTTAAAACAGAAGTAGGCCTACCACAAATTGTTTGCAACCCAGTGATATCTGTAATTTGATAGTATGTGTTTAAGCTAGGTAAGTGAATTAGCAAAATTTCACTAACGTAACTTACGTTGGACTTAGGGAGGAATATATTGCTTCTTAGTAGGCTACTTACTTTAATTGACACGTTTCAAGAGTTAATTTTAATAGAAAGGTATAATATTAAAATTTAAAAACTTATTTCTTTTGTTGCTTTATGTCTCTATTGTTGCAATCACGCTATTTGAGTTAAAAGCCTAGCGTTTCCACAGCAATAGCTCTAAACTTCAATACTTGACAGACATGTAATGCCTCTAATTTAAATACTACAACAAGACTCAACAATAGTCTTCGCTTTAACCTCGTACTTGTAAACTTTATACAAATTTCAAATATCTCACACTTTTAACACATTACTCACCAATTGCAAAGTAGTTTTCTTAATCGCACCTCCACTAGCACTGAAGCTTCTAAGGGGTTCTAAGGGTTTTGGCAGCATTTCTGAGGGAATTGTTACTTCTTCAAAACTTTTCAAATCTTCCTTGGCCGATGTCTTCGATTCCTCCTCTCCTGAAATAAATTAGCAAAAAATGGTGTACCGTACTAAGCACTTAGAGCTAAATCAGTTTACTACAGTTAGCGCCTCAGCAGCCGAAATATATTGTATTAGTTCAATGTCAGCAAAATGCTCGACAAGAACGACAGAAAACTTATAGAACCAGACTTTTAGCAAGGCCACAACTTACCTGTTGAACTGATGCTCTCCGTTCTAACCTTTTTGACGAGATTTCTATAAACGTCATCCAACGGATGTTCCCATTGGTATCTTTTAGTTTTTGAGTGGTAGTAGCAAAACCGGTGTTCATCAAATTGACTGTAAAAATTCACAAAATGTACTGTCAATTATCAGATTAATTTCACTCTACATTCTCAGCATTTAAGACAATTTAAAGAAAATATCTTACTGTGGTTCCCAGCCGTCAGGCAAAGGGCGCATGAGACCATCGCGAGCTAAATGTAACAGATGTTCTTCTGTATCGGGATTAATGCCGATTTTCACTGCATATTCTTTGACCTCTGTAAAAAGTGAGAGTGAAGTATATTATTGAACACCCTGTGTAGCTCTAGACCTATGATAGCTTTGAACATAATGGTGCAGCAGCTGAGTTTTATTGATCTCCTCCCAGGATGAGTCTGTCTCAAAACCAAACACCCTAATACTTTCCTTTCAGCACATTTGCATTTCTCGAAAATACAGATACTACTAAAACAATGGGTTTACCTTCATCCGTGGGTAAACTATGTTCATCGAACAATTCTTGACAGATGATGAGAGGTTTTGTACACGGAGTGGGAGAATCGCTCATCTTCGAGATTCATTTCTGGTTTCTAACCCCACTAGCGAACGAATGTAGAATCGATATCACCTAAAAGTCCATTACAATTTACACATAATGTATCACGCACCACACACAGAATATTTCTATTCGCACAAGGGTAAGATAATGTGTTTATGGCCCACTGAAAGTAATTCTAAGCAGGGGGCGAGAAAAAAACAACAAAACGGTACGCGAAGTCGATAAAGGAAGTTTGAAATTGTGGATTGTGCTGGTACTGATACAAGGCAGCCAACATACGTGATACATTAAATTTACGAAAACTTGAAAATAATCAATAACTTCGAATTTGAAACGTGTGTATCTTTACCGTTATAAACTATTAAAATAATTTTAAATAATGTTAAAATATTAATATAATTGACAATTCTACATGAAAACACCTAAAAATCTAAGAAATTGAAAAAATATTGTACGTTCCGACCAGGTTTTACTTTTCTTTGTTGGCTATGCTCATTTAACAGGAAGTCCGCAGCAGATGGCTCTACTGTCGGTTAGTAACCCGCTTTATTTCGAACTTGATTAAAAAACAGATTGCTGTGACGGAAATAAAATGCTTTTCTTTCTTTTGAAATAGTTTACTTAAATAAATCTGTACGACAAGTTGGGACCAGCCGAGATATCGTCGTTATTAAATAACACCCGGTATGAAGTTTTTATGTTCAAGTACTATCGATACATTAATTTTTGTGCCGTGATTTGACGCACTGAACAATCTTCGCTCACATGCAATTAACACGAAAACCGTGTACGTATACGGTAGTATAAGGATTATTTCCTTATAGTATAATGCTATAAGGCAAGCGGCAAGTATCCATGTGCGTTTCAATAATGCTGGGAGCTGAAAAATATGACATTAATAATAATTTGAACAATAATTATTATTATTAGGTAGGGAAACCTTGCACGTGGCTAGCAGTTTTTGTTTGCCTTTATTGTAAAAAATGTTTCCTTTATTTCGTATTTCCCAAATCATAGTATTAATTAATTTTAATGGAATTATTATGAAAAATGTGTTCGTATAGTGAAATGTAAAGAGGCAAACAAATAAAAATGTTGAATTTTACCACACTGTTTGGAAGGGGATAATGTTGGAAAGCCAAGTTCACACATTTCAGGGTGTGGTTTGTCTTATCACGACAAAACCGAGCCAACAACACTTTTGGCACACAAAGACGAACATCATAAATCAAGATAAGTTCGGAACAATTACCATTGACCCCACTACTGATGTTGTTGGCACGCGACGCAAAGTTGCTGCAGTCATCAATAATGTCTTCCATCAGCTATTAGCATATTATGTCTTATAGCTAGAAGGACAAAGACATACGGAAGGATTTTATAATGGAATAACAATATTATTATAATGAACAATTATATGGATTATTATGTTTTTCGTTTTTAGCTACTTGCTAGAGAAATAACATTATCTTACGAATATATAGAATTTGCAAAAACATCCAAGAGGAAGAATCAGATAGACACAGCTATGTGTTTTGTACTTCACGTGTGGAGGGTATTTTAGATTTAAAAAATACACAGATCAGACCATCCTTTGCATGACCAGGTATAACCCCATTATTCTAACAATAAGGAGGTAATATTTTAGAAAATATTCCAGCATCTCTCCCCGAATAATTGCCTTTTTGGGAATAGAAACATGTAGAAAAATAGCCTATCAATATCACACCAACAACATATCAGTAGCACACTCAATTGCAATTTTATCTAAAATGAGTATGCGTCTACATAAAAAAAGCCATTAAAATCTGCCAATCGCTGAAGTTTTAGCAGAAATTTAAAACAACACATCATACAAGAAAACAATACCTAGCATCACAAAAAATAACTCTGGTAAAAAATAGAAACCTTGCAATGTTACAAATGTTACAATGTTGCAATGTTGCAAAAAATGAGTAGTTCTAGAAGAAGTCAATTAATTTATTGTATAAATAAATAAATAAATAAATAAATAAATAAATAAATAAATAAATAAATAAATAAATAAATAAATAAATAAATAAATAAATAAATAAATAAATAAATAAATAAATAAATAAATAAATAAATAAATAAATAAATAAATAAATAAATAAATAAATAAATAAATAAATAAATAAATAAATAAATAAATAAATAAATAAATAAATAAATAAATAAATAAATACATACATACATACATACATACATACATACATACATACATACATACATACATACATACATACATACATTACATACATACACACATACATAAATAAATAAATAAATAAATAAATAAATAAATACATAAATAAATAAATTAATTAATTAATAAATAAATAAATAAATAAATAAATAAATAAATAAATAAATAAATAAATAAATAAATAAATAAATAAATAAATAAATAAATAAATAAATAAATAAATAAATAAATAAATAAATAAATAAATAAATAAATAAATAAATAAATAAATAAATAAATAAATAAATAAATAAATAAATAAATAAATAAATAAATAAATAAATAAATAAATAAATAAATAAATAAATAAATAAATAAATAAATAAATAAATAAATAAATAAATAAATAAATAAATAAATAAATAAATAAATAAATAAATAAATAAATAAATAAATAAATAAATAAATAAATAAATAAATAAACAAAAAAATAAATAAATAAATAAAAGTGGGATATAAAGAAGAAAGTGAAATTCATGTAATATGCATTTTGTCTTTTTTGTGTTCCTAGTAGAATTTTGTCAACTATTTTTTACTAGTTAGTAGTTTCTTGCCTTATAATTTACTGGAAGTTTGATGATGAGGGGGGGAGGGGGGAATAGCCGCACAGCTGATGGATCGATCATGTCTCCGAGCACCGACGAACATAGCCGAGTACGAACGAAGGCGAACGGAAGAGAACGCGTGTCTTTTCGTTCCGGTTGCCACGCGCACGTATACATTCGTTGGGATTCGTTTTTGTTTCGTGTGCGCTAAAAACAAGGTTATTTCTACTTCGTGTGGAAAGTGTTGTGTTACCAAGTGCGTTAATAACAAATCCAATACAGTGGACACGTTTAATACGGCGTTATGGAGTGGTCAAACGACGAGGTGATACTTCTGATTAAAGCGTACAAGAATCGACCGGTGCTGTGGGATCCAAACAACTCCTCGTTCAAGGTTATCAGTAAAAAAAACGAGGCATGGGAGGAGATTGGTCAGCTGTTCAAACTAGACGCGGCAACTGTAAAGAGTAAAATGCTCTCGTTGTTGTCTTCGTTCAGAAGGGAGCGTCACAAGGAGGCGATTCTGCTCAAGTCTAGGGGTGCAACAGACACGAAGCA
The DNA here is from genome assembly GCA_945910005.1 of Isoperla grammatica. Taxonomy (NCBI): domain Eukaryota; kingdom Metazoa; phylum Arthropoda; class Insecta; order Plecoptera; family Perlodidae; genus Isoperla; species Isoperla grammatica. Next base: position 49,684,895 of record OX246740.1, read on the forward strand.
CAAGCCACGATGGTTTGCCTTTTCCAGCATGTTGTTCCTGATGGACAAGTTCCGACACAGGGTAAGATAAGCTTTGTACATCCTTATGTGACAGAAGTTGTCATATTCACAAAAATGTAATAATAAAAAGCCACTCTTTCTAGATGAGTTCCATTTATTAACTGCAGTTGTCTTTTGTTTTTACAACAATACATTAGTCACCGCCTGTCTGATGCCTGCCCACTGGCTCAAGGTCTACTGGATTTGCGCGCGCGCTACAAGCGATCTAGTGGACCTTGCACTGGCTGGCCAAGGTCTACTTGATCTCCGCCTAGCGGAGGCTCGTCGAACTCCCAAGTTGAGAGTTCGACGAGCAGGTTGGAATTCATAGTCGGCCCCTACAACTAGGGGCGCCCATTGTTACCAAGGTAACAATTGTTTGCATGTTATTTCCCATAAACAAAACAAATCCATAGCAACAATGGGTGCCCCTAGGTGTAGGGGCCGACTAGGGGGGGGGGTTGCTAAGAAGCCCCCTCCCCTCCCCCAAAGTTAAAACTTACCCTACAGTCTGGTTTTATTTTTTCTTATCACACATTTTTGTAATCTGTATTAAAACCCCAGAGAGTGACGTCTTATTTTCGAGTAACACGTGCTAATACTATAGAATTATTAGGGCCAGTTGTACAATCTCGGTATAAAAGTCCTAGATCCGAATCCCCCGGATGGCCCATCCCAAGGATGAAGTTCGTGCCGCGTTGTACAATCAAAAGTTAGGCGGAGGATGGGCATCCCAAGGATAAGTTGCATCTGGGGATTTAAGTTCATAAGATGGCAAACAAATGTTACCAGAATCTGGTTATATTACCAGAATCTGGTTACATTTTAACGCGCAGGATGCTAGCGACGTAATGAATACGAAGTTCACCTATCTTCCGCTAGGTGTGATCGCCGAACACAGTTCATAAAATCAAAACAAACAAATGCACGTCGAAGTTGAAATAATATGTCGAAATCTTTGAGAATCCTGCTAATAAAAAGCATTCAAAGTATTTTCCTTCAGAGGACTGTTGAAGACTAGTGAATAAAGTTATCTAATCAGAAAATTACTACCCAAGCAAGCCGTGTCAATCCAGAACTTCACGTGTTGTGTGAAAACACAAGAAACATAGCCTAGGCCTAGATTGCCCTAGGCCTGCAAGGTAAAGTTTAGGCCTACGCCAATATCTCATTTTGTCTTTTTGCGGGATGTGAGAGATTTTTGCCGCCTACGTGCATTTGGCGGCCGAAACCTCATGAACATTATTTTTCACTCATACATGAAAACGTTAGGTCTATTGGGTTATCCCTTCTGCTTACACGGTACCTCATGGTATAAGCGATGTGTGGTATAGGAATTTGTTGGTCAACCAAGGGATAACTTTCAGTTCGTAGGTTATATTACATTTTCAAGTTCATAATCTAGAATTAATGCTATTTTTATATTAAAAAATTGTTAAAATTTAAAAAATCTTCGTTTTTTCTTCTTAATTTCTTGATTTTTCTAAAGTCGTCCCGAAAAAACCTAACCGATGCTTCTATCATGTACGCATTATTCGTGGCCAACCAGCAGCGCCAATTTCAAATACTGTTCGCTGATTGGCCACAAATCACTTGTCTAGACGTAGGTCTACGCATCGGTAAGGTTGTTTCGGGTCTATATTCGGTCATTGGACATACATAACTAAATTCTTAAACTAATATTAACTGTAACGCTTTCCAGAAGGACCACGGAGCACTTGTTGATGAAGACAGCATCGACGACGCCGAATACGGAAGTGATCTAACGGAAAACAACCTCAATATGGCAACTGGGGCGAGTGCCCCAGCCCCAGCGGCAATACCGCAGGTGCGACCCAAACCAAAAACATTTCTATTCCCCAACCGACGAATCCTACCAAAGAGGAAAATAGTGACACTTCCTCCACCCCTGCAAATCACTAGGTTGGACGAGGCCGTAAATTTATTCCAGCCAAATTCCAATAAAAAGGACAATCGCGACGAGAATGACGTGTTCGGCGAACTTGTGGCGCACAAACTGAGGGGCTACAGTGTGGATACGAGGAACATTGTGCAACACTTGATCAACAATTTGTTGTTCGAGGCGGATATGGGGAAGTACGATAGGAAACAGGCGTCTATGTCTCCGTCACATTCTCAACCGTGGGATCAGTCCCCGGCGTCTCCTCTTCAGCTGTCAAGTCAGGAGTCTAACCAAGAAGACACCAAGTGCGCTGTGCAGTTTCTAACTATTGACAATATCACCCCTTCCGGATCGGGAAACAACACATATTGCTTCACCGACGAAGGAAATAATTTCACTGACTGATTGATTAGACTATTGTGAAAGACAATATTTTGTTTAAATGATAAAAAAATAGAATATTTATCAGTTTTAGCTGTAAACTGATGATTATAACTATTCAATTTCGCACTATTGATGTTTATGTCCAATTTGGCAAATTATAAACATATTCATGTAAACATTTATTTTGTACTCGTCTTCGTATTAAAAAAAATCTGAAACTGTTTCGATTACCTTGACTACGTTTTTGAAGAAGTTCACGAAAATTATATAAATTTTTGCTTAGTGCACTTTTGTAGAAGCATTAGAAGTTTCTTACAATTTTTACTGCTCATCAAATTCCTTCCAATGTAGCCTACTGGTTTCTACCTTTAAATCAGCCAATTAATTTTCTTTTTCTCTCACTCCATCAACAAACACGTCGATCTCAATTCACTACAATTTACTCCGGCGAATGTGAATCCCACCCTATAGGAATGAAAGCATTCGCTCAGCCGTTCGCACAGCGATTGAATTGTACGTGACCGGGCATCAAACCCTCTCCCACGGCTGAGCGAACAAACAACCCCCAGACAGCGAGCTAATAAACGAAGTTAGTACCGCTGGCAACTGCACAGACTGCGCCACTGAGCGGTAGTCTAGCGAGCCGATGACGTCATGGTCTTGTAGAGCTCGATCAATATGAGGGATTCCCTCCCGACGATAATTACTACGCTGGCTTCGGCCGAGAACAATTTCGAAATTAAACTAAGTCGGTTAACCTTGACCAAGGTCGAGGTTAAACAGACCTGGGTAAATAATAGAACAGTAGGGAAATGTAGGCTTATTGTTTACCCGAGAGTTTGGTAGAAGAAAAAGAGAAAATTAATTTAAATTTTGTTTGTAAATTTTGTAGACCTGAACACCACTTACAACCAAACTTTCAACCTTATACAATATAATTCTTATCGTTGGTATAAATAAATAAATATAGTCTACCCACTTAGTTACCTACAAGAACTGATTTCCAGTGGGGGACATTTTTGTACGGTACCTATATAATTTTATTATGTGATTCGTTGCTGTGACGGTTCCAAAGTCGCCGTTTACATCATATTATAGTATAGGCACAGATAACTAATTAACTTGCGTAGGTAGTTAATTAGTTATCTGTGGTATAGGGCTTGTTCCAAGCTACTTCAACAATCACAATGCGCATTTTAACACATTTTTTTTAATTTATCAAAACTGATTAATTTGGCGCATGTTCAGTAAGAAAACATACTGTAATATAGGCATAATGTTTTTTTGCGGCTGTTCTATAAAAAAAAATGCATTGGAGCATGGAGTTGATATATAATTTTGATGTGTATAGTAGTATAGTGAGCACAAGCGCTCTATGTCCGATTTCTGGTGTGATTCCCGCCTTCCCTAACCCCCGACCTCGATCCCGACTGAACTTTTTTTTAAGAGTATGAATCTCTGCTTTAGGGTGTAGCCCAGGTATGTTACCTGATGTGCCCCTCTTCAGGTAACTAACTTAGGTATGTAAGGGTATCTGGGTAGTGTGGAATGAATGCCCGATACTATCTTATCCCAGAATTCACATTTTGTTTGAGGAAAACCTCGGGAAAACCGACCGAAACGAACCGGCGACCTTTCGGATTAGTCTCGCGTGTTGCCGCGATGTTTCCAAATAGTTTCCCCAGTATCTTTCATTTCTTCATGTCTAACCAAAACTAACTAAACATAAAACCTAATTGTTGTCAAACCATTATATTTTATTAATCGTATTAAAAAGCTCAAGATATTAATTTTACAGATATAATACTTTTCAATTTATGACGAGACCCATTCAAAATATCATAACTGTAATTGTACTGGTTGATAATGGTGCTATTTCATTTTAAAATGATGTTAAACGATTTAATATTCCGAACCTATTAACGTCTAGTACCTTCCATGAAGGCGAATGGACTATACCTTATATAGGCACGAGTTATTGGTCGTGTAGCACAAACCCCTAAAGCCACTGCAAGATATAATATAGGTGACTAAGTAGTGGCATGTATACATGAGGGCGCAATAGTTCAAAGATACCATATATCACCCACTTATGTCTCTAGCAGTAGCGAAATGATCACAATATCTAACTCTTGTGTGAAAACGGGAAAAACAGACCGGGAAATGTAAGAGTGACGTCATCCAACATGGCTGCGCGAGACGTTTGACGTATTGATCAGTGCGTGCTACTCCGGCGTCCCGACGATAGACGCCAGAGGGTGTAACCTGGCAAGGAAGGTATTCGATACAGAACTCGGACACTAAAGCAGATGGAAAACCGACGGAATTCAGTTTTAAAGTGGAACAACACTTTTTTTTTTTTTTTTTCAATATCATGATAATTATTTATTTATGCACACGAATTTAATGAAAACATTTTATTGTAATGATGTTAGAAAGGTGGATGCTAAAAATCCATACTCCCCGAGACAAGAGCCGGCGAGATCGTCTTCTGTTGTTAACGTCACCCAAGATGCAACTCACGCCCATAAATCATTCCACTTCGAAACTAATAGTGAATAATGTATAGTTTATGATGTACTATTCTATTCATCTAGATAATTAAACAAACTATTACTGTCCTCCACTGGAAATTTTACTGACCGAGTATGATAAACAAATAGATAAATACAATTCACAGAAAAACTTTATTTTTTTATATTCAAGTTATAATTTGTAATTCATTTTCAAACCTAAAATGTTTATAAGTTTAACAGGAAATTTGTTTATACATATTTAAGTAGATGTAATGACTGTAGGTATTGATTGCTCTTGTCATTTCATCGTAAGGTAGTTACAATTTCCTTCCAAAATCATGACATACAGACACTGAAAAAAAATGAGGACAACTATAGGCTATAGAGTGTAGAAAGCCTACGGGTCAGAGTCTACTTTTAATCCTATATTTTATGAGCGTAGAAAATAAAATCCAACACCCTAATTAAATGTTCTCTAAAGTTCTAAAGCCCTCCTATAGGTCACCCATCCGATGTGCGTCCAGGCGTCGTGCTGCTGCTCCCGCGACAGCGTCGAGCCGTCTGCGCGTTCACATGACAAGACAGAGACAAGACGGCGCCTTATCACAACCCAGCTGTTCGAACAAAAGAATCTTCTCTCATACGTCACGTCTTTTGTTCGATTAGTCATTTGAAATCACCAATCAAGGACCAAGATAATTAGGGTCATTGATTCGCTATTGAATAAAATAATTCATTTCAATAACAGACGGTGATTGTTATGTCGCACTTTCCAAAGCTGCAAGAAATTAAAGAGGTTGGTAATACATAAATTAAAGGAAAACTACTATATATGTGCCGACTGCCTACTGACATTTCCTTGAAGAATTGATCTACGAAATGGTGACTAGAAGAGGTACAGGTACGTACAAGAAGTTTTGAAGGAACAGATCAGTAAAATTGAATTTTAATAATTATACGAAGTTAAACAAATAAATGCAAACACAAACGGTAGAGTCAAATTAACATAAATATGAAAAGGGAAAATAGCATACTATATCCGAACAAGTTGGTAAATACTTTCTTTTAGAATTAATTATTTGGGTATTCATTTATGCCATAGGATTATGATACAAGAGTATTTTAGGCACTAACATGTATTTATTTCTGATTATTATTTTTTAAAAAAACATGACGGTATTTTCTGATACAATAATACATTTGATTGGCAAACCATTATGAAATGTCATGATTTGGGGGCATCTTGGTTTGCATTTTGTATAACACAACAAACGTTTCTGTTTGTTCATGAATGATGAATGATGAAGGTTGGTGGAGAAGGAGAACGTGCGAGGAAGGGGGCGGGGGTCGTGAGGAAGGGGGCGGGGGGCGGGGGTCGAATTCATATCATGTATCTATAAATTTATGACATTGGATTTTTAATCCGATTCCTTTTTTCAATTATTTTACCAAAACTCAATATCACGAGTAACCAATCACAAATCAAGTAGCAATTGGATTCGAGCTTCCCCGGAGCCACGGGGTAGCATTATTACTGATCAATCCCCAGTCGTGTGGGGGGGGGGGGGGGGGGAATTTGTGTTTCAAATTGTATCTTTACAAATTAATAAATTTCTATTTTTCACTCAATTTAAAAATAATATATTCGAAACGCGTTTTTATAACCGTTTTCAGATTACATCTCACTAGAAAAGCAGGAATTTCGCTACTTATCAAGAATACGTCGATATATTTTATTTTCATTAATTCTTTACAATTAGTTGCCTGAAGACCAATTAAAAAGTGATACACGTGCTTATAGGGTAATACATATCGGAAATCGTTAGTGGGGCATCCCCACTGCCCTAGTGAGCCCCCCCCCCCAGAAACACACGCACACGCACACGCTGCCTAGAGGGTTTTCTCAGTGTGAACTTCCTTCCCGATCGATCCCGTTCTCGCCGTCAGCTCCATTTTGTGTCGGGCTCGCTAGTTGGAGGGTTCCCAGTCGCCATCCCGACTCGTAGGGGTGCGCGAGAACCCACCACATCTCCGGAACAGAACCGCAAGCGAGACGGACGCATTCGGGAGAAGAAAAAAACAACAAAATTACAAAGAATAATATATATATTCATAACACGGACCTACATCCACGAAACAATACGCTTAATTCAAGGACTAAATTTCGAAATCTCGTTCTATACAATCGGTGTTCGGAATTTTGAAAAAAGTGTTAAATTCATCGACGGTGCTATTTCTCTGGAAGAGTTCTTATCAATTCATGCAGCACAGATACAAGATTACAAGACGTTAAATACAATGAGAACAAAAACGTAAGTTTAAAAAAAAAATTAACATTTTGTTTTGCAAGGGTGGGATTATTGTACTGCTGCGCATGGACCAATTTCAGAGATATCTTCTAGAAGTTTCTATTGCGTCATAATCAACCCCTTACCCTTGAATTTAATCTCGTCGGTGTTACCATGAGTGTATCAGTAGTCTGGTTGTTTGACTGTGTTGTAACTTATGGAAGTAAGCTACGGTAAGTATGACAATACTGCACTGACTGTACAGTGTAATACACCCTCGCAGAAATTGATATTGCCATTACCCCCTCCCTAGCATGAAAACCTCTTTATTGATATTTCCCCTTTTGTCACTTTAGTTTTATACTTGAAAGTGCATGAAATCTGATGTATATTCAACTAAAACTTGTCTTATTGCTTATGATTTACAACTCAAACGTAAGCGCATAGAGATAACAAATATTGTTTTATTTCTCATAATTCTTTAAACGTTTTTTACGAGCCTCAAAATCGGTTTGTTCTGGTTGGCCCATGACATTACATTGTTAATTATTGTTAGAGTGGGTGTATGTATCGCTATAGAATCATTTGCACGGAAGGCCTATGAATAGACCATAGGAAAATCAATTATTTATACCCGGCGCGTGGTAAAAAAAAAAAACATCATGCAATGCGGAAGGAGGTGTAGCCATAGGTCAATCCTCTTCCCATGCAAACTATCTTCCAGGACTAAAAGACCTTTGATTGATTATCTGGAGTGTGACGTCATACTCAACCGTTAGGTCGTATCAATGACGTCAGTCCCTCGTACGACGGACAGAGCTACTCTGGAACTATTCTAATAGAGTCATACGAAAGATCTTTGAATAAAAACTGTGTAATTTAGTACAAGTGAAGTTGATGGTTGATGTACAGTGGTTACATCCAGGATAATTTAATCGTGAAAATCATGTAAGATACGTTATCAGTTATCACACCTCCAAGTATTTATAAACTAAATTATCACAAGTACGAATCTCAAATTCACATTTTTCGTCAGATTTGCGATTTCCATTAAAAAAAAGCTTTACGTAGAATTCTCTAGCTCCCTTTCTCCCTCGCGCAAGGGAAGGGGTGGGGGGCTACTGCACAAGTGTCATGGCGGCCGTAGCTAGGCAACCCACATGACTCCCACGTAATCTTTACTGCCTACCGAGCTAGGGGCAGGATCTATAATCGTTGCAGAATTTGCGCTGGCGTTTGCCAGGTAGGTAGGTCCATTAGTGCAAGGTACAAATCTAATCAAGACGGTTTATAAGAAGACGGATCGGAACGGTGAAACGTGAGTGTGTTCAATCTTTACATTTAGTGCACCTTTCGCCTGCTCTGCGTTGCTCCGTAAGCTGCATTATATGTGTAGGACAGTGCAGTGTAAACATACTATAGTACGGCGTTGGAAGTAAAAAAAAAGCAGAAATATCACTGATAGAAAGGACTAAACTAATGTTTAGACTATTATATTACTACTCTAAGCCTCAATGTGTACATGTAATAGATGTGGTACACGAAATAAAAAATATGTTTACTACTCGAAAATGGATTTGGAATCAAGAATCGTAAATAATTTATTGCCGATGTTCGTAAAATGTGTCACTACATTAATTTAAACGTGCATTTAAGTTTCATATGTCTTCGCTCTTAGTGTGCCGTCATAACTAATAGGCTAAAAAGTGAAAATCGCATCACAAATATTGGTAGTTTTGAGTAGTAAAGAAAAAAGTAGTTGATTTGACCAATGATTTCCGGGTGCGCATTGATTTCTCAGGCAGTCCCGGGAATCTCAAGTCCATTGTTTTTACGAACAGACATCCAGAGAATTGTGAGTCACTCTGTGACGTAGTCAATTGTTTTCGTCATGTCCCGTATGTCACTCCGACCATCTGGCCATTTGACAGGACAACCTCCTCTTTGCTGGGTCAGTCGCCCAAAGTGACAACTTATGACGACAAACAACAGGTTATATGTTGATAAATTGTAGCTCACACGCAGTGGCAATGATGATTAGGGTCGAAGTTGTGGACGTTGTCGATTAGGGGTTGATATAGTAAACCACGGTTCCTGAGTTCAAGGTTCAAATCCCGGCTTGGGCATGAGTTATCAATGTGGAGTTTTTAAATCGTTGCCAACTATGACACATAAAGGGTAAATATCCTTATCATGATTACAGAGAAAAAAATTTAATTTTAACTGAAGGCTGGTTTGACAAAAAATAAGTTTTGATAATGATTTAAAGGAGTTAGTAACGCAACTTGGAGGAATCAGAGCCAAAATTCATTAATTTTTATAATAACAGAATTTCTTTGGCATTGATTCTAGTCCTCGGTATGCACTATGGCTATGCAATACAAAATGTAGAATAAAACATATTCGCAACTTGCTCCCGGTAACAATCCATCTTTAGCTTTTCTAGCATGGCGTTCAAAAAAATATTCACCGACCCGACGAATTATCCCGAAAGAAAAGTTGTTTTCGTGACTGTTCCCTGGGAAGCGTGATATAAACTAACAACAGCTCTACCTCATTCAGTGTAGTCTACGCTTTGATCGTGGCATGTTGTGTTTGGGCGAGTGGAATAAATATTTACTCTCTACATAGGCTAGTGTGTGACGAATTTTTGTAAGGTACGTGACATTTTGTTCTAGAATTCTTATATAGATGGCTGAGAGTGCCAACTATCATAGCGCCTGTTTGTCGTTTATATAAAGTGTGGTCTTGGAAGTCAGGAATTCAGATAATTTATTTATTTTTATTTTACTTGTTTAAACATGTACAAAGTCAAAATTACATGCATTCTAGATGAGTATGTACAAGCCATCAGAAGTCTCCATATTTCATGTGAGTAGCTAAAACTTTGAGTAGTAATATTTACATTTTTACAACAGGCACAAATTAATGTCTACGGAACTTTTTATTTCACGTTTAAAACTCTTGCAATACTTTCATGTTAGCTTTAAAAATACACCTTTTGTCTGATAATTGTCTATATTGCTTCAAAATGTATTAAACATGCGTATCTTGTGGCTTTCTCGTACACTTTTGTTGTGATGTTGATAAGATAACCGATAAACTTCAAAACGTAGTTATGCTGAAATACACTTGACCGGACCTTTGAAAATCATTAGTTGCCATGGATACAACTATAGTTTGACGTAGAAGAAGCCGGCATGAGAAGTTCAGTACCCTAACCAGCACAAGCGTGATAACAAGCAATTTGATTCAACATTCAAAATAAAGTCAGGATTCGGTGTCTATGGCGATCGTTTTCGTGAAACCACGCCATACAAATGTAATATAATATGATGCATGGGTGGTAGAGAAGGTGTTTATTTACTTTGCCACGAGTAAGGTTAGGTTTCTCCAACTTTTTGAACTTCGATTAGCCAGTAATTGGAGCTTCTCTACGAATAAACAATGGCGCCTAACATATGCATTTTGAATATATAAAGTTTGTTGAAATTGAAAATATGGTTACCAAATCGAGCTTATTAAATCGGAGCTTAACTAAGTTGGTGAATTGGGACTTCAGTGTGCGAATTGGACGTTTCGGAACCATTATGCGCCTCATCGTCAGGTGTACCGCCATCAATAGTCAATACACGTCGTCCTCCGTCCAAACACGATCACGCGAGCTGTATTACAAACAAACAATGATTGCTGACGTCATAGATAAGTGAGTCGGAGCCAATCAGCGGGTAGCTTCTCCAAATACTGACATTTGATTGGTCAAGCCTAACTCGAATGACGTCAGCATCCACTAAGTTGCTGTAGAACAACTCTCGGTATTACGATCTAGGGATACGGTTCAAGATGTTATCCTCGGGATAGGCAACATTTCAAAGCTTCTGATTGGTGGTTGCCAATGTGACAACAAGTTATCCAAAGGATAATACCGAGATCGTACAATAGTATAAAAAATATACTGCGTTTTAGGTGGCTCGTTGGTTCAGTGGTTATAGCATCCCTGCTTCCAATGCAGAAGGTCCCGGGTTCAAATCCCGCTTCAGGCAGAAGTTTTTTAACTTCTAATGTGGATTCAATTCCATTACTTCTTGGCTTAGGAATAAGTAAACGGTGATTGGAGCCGTCCTAGCAACGAAGCACTCAATAAATTCAAAGTTGTTCTGAATCGGCCTTGTTGATTCTGGCATTTGTCCGCAGGTGTTCGCACTGTCCAATCACTGATTCATATGTTTCGTATTTGAAATATCGATCTTTGATTGGTTATCGCTCACTCGTCGATGGTGTTCGAAGCCTACAGGGTTGGTTTAGTCACTTTAAATTAAAGTCCCCCACTGCAAATCAGTTTAATTACTGAGTGGGTAGACTCTAAATGTGAATTTATTTATTTTATTTTATTTACTATAGTTACTACTTCTACTTCAGCCGTATTTTCCGCCTTCCAACAGATAAGGGCGTAAAGTTGACCGGAGACCTCCGGGAAATTAAAATGGCCGGAGCACATATAGGCTCCATGCGTGACTGACACAGTGACATGGTAACGGTGGCCGGGACTTTTAGCAGCGAACACGTAACGGCAGGGGGTGGGGGTGGGGGTGGGGGTGGGGGGTGGGGGTCAAAACCGCCGTCGGTCGCGTCGAGGCGACTGGATGCAGCTCACTCACAGGTGAAAGGTCAGAGGTGGGAAACAACGCAATAATGGTCGGAGCTTTCAAAATGGCGGAACATCTTTCAACTTACGCCCATCAGACGTGGATGTTTTATCATTAGGTAAGACATAAGACAGTGCACGTTTATCTTCTCATGTTTTTCAGACAGGGGGAATCGTGTTTGTCGTTCGTGTGTTCGCTTGTCCAAGAAATTCTTGACTAATTAATTATTCATGAAAGAAAAGGTGACATGAGGTTCACGATCTCAGTTTTCGTCATGTTGACTTCTGTTCTCTCGCAGTCGATGTTTTCGAGACGTACGTTACGGTGCGTGGAATCGATAAAACATGATGTTTTGGGGTAGTCGATAGTGTAACAGTGCGACCGGAGGGGGTGGGGTAAAGATAACGCGACCATATGGAGAGAATAAAACTGTGTGTGATGACGATCGATCATATTATTATACAAACATGTTGTTACTCGTTTGACTCATTTACCTTCGGATATTGTTTTGCGTGCACGGGAGAATTAGTGACATGCTATGAAATGAAATGGGAAACATTTCATTACACGGACAACGTTCGATGGACATACCATTGTACCTTATATTGTTTATCTTTTTAATTGATTCCAAACTAACAAATCATTACTATTTACTATTTAATTTTCTTATATCATTGAGTATAATCACTACGAAAGTGTTCAAATATTCGAAGCGTACAATATGTTTCATATTGTTTTGTTTGCGAGGTAAATAATAACTAAATAAAGTGCATTTTATTAAATTATGATTTATTACTTTTTTTATTAAGAGTATTTTCCAGTTAGTAGGTACAGCTATTATTGGCCCAATAGTAAAATCTGATATCTGCTTCACATCTGCGTTGATGTAAAAATGGAGCCAAGAACATGTCAAATTATTATTATTATTTATTTTTATCATTATGTTCAATTGTAATGTGTATTATTATGTTAATAGACTGTATGATATGGAGTAAAATATTAATAAAATAAATATCTCGTTAAAATCAATTAATACATACAAACAGATAGAACGTCCAAAGATATCTACGAACTGCAGCTACGATCATACTCCAAACCACCACCTCGTTTCCAGGGTAGATTTCCCAATAAAGTCCATCCCTGGATGAGCTCCTCATTAGACCTGCCTGAGCACACAAGGCTGTTACACAACACAACACAACCCAATTCACCGACACTTATTAATTAGCGAACCGTTCAAGTGTTGTTAAAAACACGGTTCCAATTAGCCACAGCTCTTCAAACCTCTTCATTAGCAGCTGTCCCATAGTTCGTAAGGGTGCGTATTATATTATGTGTACGCAGATACCAAGTGGTGGAAGGAAATGATAATAACAAGCGCTGATAGCACCCACAATCAACTCTGTAGGTTCCTGCTGATTAACTATGTCATTTGGACGGACGTTTCAGATAGACCGAAACTGACATTTCTACAAAAAATAACCTACATTTAAATAAAAATTATCGCTTTGGATAAGAATTCTGTACTGATTGTCTCTTTTTGAGAAACGACGTTTTGAAAATAGTTCTTGGAGTAAACCGGATATAACTTGAACTTAGATTGTAAAGGAAGGGGCGTGAATGTGACGATAGCATAACATTAATGACTAGATTTGGCTCTGTTTTGTTTTTCTGTGGAGTTTTAAAACAGACGTTTGCTCCTAATTAATGAAGACGCTAATTCAGAGCCAGTGGATTTACCCACCGATGCTGCAAACAGATATACCGATCCAAAGTTGGAATAATACCCAATGTATCTGAGCCAAGAACAAGAGTCCTTGGAAACTGGTGCAATTTTAATTAGACTGGGATTCGAACACAGAACCTTCGATTCTACGTATCGCTCGCTATTCTTTAACTATCAGGATTTAACCTTTTTTTATCGTGATTATTCTAGAAATTAAAATTAATATATTTATAATGTATACATTTCGATTATATTTTGTAATTAATGGATATTGCTTTCGCTGTGAAAGAATAGTGAATGCCAAAATGCACTCGTAACAACTTTTTCTCTACTATAGTACCAGACCAATTTCAAAAAGAAAAACTAAATAATGTGTGAGCACCACTTTCACAGACAATATTCCCAGACAGTTTGAAAAGAAGATACTCCAACCGAGATAAACTCATTGGTTTCCGCTTCTTCGAGCAACGTGAATCATAAAACGAATGCGTTCGGCACTTCGTATATAATTAGTGCCCTATATAATTAAGTCAACTACTCGGAGCCGAATTATGTAAACGCGTTATTTATGCACATTACTGTACGTCACCAGTGAAAACGATGATTGCGCGCTTGAAAACATAAAAAGTAGCCCTGACCTAGGTTTATATTACCGAAAATAAACACGGTCATTATTCTTCGTTCTCCTTGGGCGAGAGAGTGAGTGAGTGGGTTACGCAAGTAGTTAGCACCCTTAGTGTTGTATAGTACAACAAGTTGGTGAGTGTAACTCAAACTAGGCTCGCTTGTAATCAGGCGCGTATAGTTACTCCCGCAGTCCGTGTTGCTGTCTATCGAGGACAGATACATTCGATTTGAGGTAACGAAGTGTATAGAAGTGAAGCCAGTCAGGTAAATCTTCTATGTGACGATAATAATAATAATAATAATAATAATAATAATAATAATAATAATAATAATAATAATAATAATAATAATAATCAAATTCCAAAAATAATGAATTACTTTTTCGCGACCTGGAATTTTTTTAATTAAAATTAAGTATTGTTAAATAATATATACAGACAATTCAGTTGCTCTATATATGATAATTACATGAAAGGTACAAGATAAATAACACGATTGAATATACTTATAAAATCTAAATCACGATTTACCCGCTTATCGTCTCTATTATAGCCTCGTTGCGTGAATTCGATGCAACACATTAAATTAAATCAAATTAAATAAATATTAAATTCGATTTTAATTGTATTCCCATTTAAAAACAAAATTAACAAAGGACAAAATAAAAAACGTATAAAACAACTGAAAACTGAAATATGTAGAATTTATGCTTATACTAACCCAATTTCGAAACGTTCATTCATAAATAATTCTATCCTCACGAAATGTCTCCAAGCAATTAACGTCAATATTTGGCCAACGCAAATAACATAACAGCGAGGAGCAAAGCAAACTTACTCCCATTGCATTTCCACCGAGTTCCTGGACTATTTTAAGATGTTGTTGTTACTAGAATCACAGATCCAGACCGCCAGACCAGACATAACTATTTATTTCGAGGCGACCCTGTTTCTTGCGATGTCAATGTCAGGCTTGCAAACAACGAGAATAATTTTCATTTTTTATTTAATACTATACTATTGTAAGTTATTTCCTCATGGTTTCACTTCTTACACACGCTTGCATTATAAGTCGATTTGCATCAATAATTAATTTCTGCATTCGAGTCTAAAGTACATGTTTCATGTTTGAATATTGTAACTACTAAAATATTTAAATACCATTAATTTTTGGAATCATTATTTTTTCTTCGGGCAATTAAAATGAAAATATTTGACTAAAATACATTAAATTTCATAATAAATTGCAGTGAAAAGATTACAGATTTGAGGAGTAATTGTTTCGAATGTATAACTAATTTTGTGAGTGATATATTCGATTCGATCATATCCAAATAATGAATCCTAGCCTGTACTTTGAATTAATTTTAACTTCGACGTGAAGTGAAGGACGGTAACTGCTTCTGTAACGTTGTGTAAGTCATGGTTCTACAGAGGAAGCCGAAATTAACTTCCATTGTTAAAATTAATGTATACGAGATGGTCCATGGCTTATTGGTCATAATTGTAAATTATGACTAATGTCACTTCACACACACGGACCATAAATACACATTCCAGTATGCGTGCGCAACAGACAGCCAGCCGGTCCTGACAAGATAATTTGAGGATAATGGCTCCATGGTGTTTGTATTCTGATTGTAGAGTGATGAGAGCTTGTTGGAGGTTACACCCGCAGAGCAAGGAAGTTAGATAATGAAGATAGCACACATCATTGTATTCCTTGCTTTGACATTTTGCTCCTTTTGCACCAAAGTTCTATACTCTGTAATAAAAATAATAATTTTTCGTCGGAATACCTGTTGTAATAGGATGCACACCAGCTTTACCTAACTATGCTAAGGTGTTTGGACAGAAGGGAAGGAATGTCCGAGAGCTGTTATCCCAGTATTTGGCTTGTGACTGAGCAAAAGAAAACCTCGAAAAATGCTTCACTCAGGATGGCCACTAACCGGTATCGCTCCGGTAACATCTCGATATAGAGTCCTGCGTCTTACCGCTGAGCCACCTCTATCGGTGTACAAGGATAATCTTTCTTCCGTAATCTAATGGATATCTATATTAAACATTTCACACAAAAATACTGCAGGCACACGAAATTATCATTTGTCTATATAACGAAGGTGAGAATGTTATTATTAGAAACGCGCATTAACATAACTTCCGCCTAATTTTAATTGGTTTCGAAATGTATGTTAATTTCCCAAAACCCCTACCCACCAGCTCTGGATGCATATGACCGACTCTATTTGCTTCTACTTGCGAAATAACTCGGTGTAGCATCTGGGCACGCGACCAAATGTTCCCACCATTCAGTCAGTACTCTTGTGGCGTTCGTATCAGTCAGACCGTGAGAAGACGCGGTGTTCGGCGGGTTGTATACTCGAGGCTCGCAGGATACAGAGCATCATTAATGTGTCATTAGACGCGTGTAGACTACGTCAGTTGTGTCAGCTCATTTGCGTAGATACGAACGAAGTCTATCTGTCGTGCGAATAAAGGCGTCATACTGTGTTCTAAAGACGCGCACACTCAAACACAATGCCGCGTGCATATACTTAATTAATACATCATTAATTAAGACACTTTAACCTTTGTGACAGTTCTTTCGTTTACATCTAGTTGGCCTACAAACGTGGAACGTAAGCTAGAAGACTTCATCATACTGTTTTAGCACGTGTTTCAAGTGACGGCTGAAGATAGTGAAACAAGTGACAGTTCTTCCATTCACCCCTCGTTCGCCACATAAAGATAGACATATAGACATATAGATAGATAGATAGTTGAACATACAGACAGACAAATAGATAGACAGACATCTAGTTGGCCTACAAACGTGGAACGTAAGCTAAAGACTTCATAAGTTCATCATACTGTTTTAGCACGTGTTTTAAGTGACGCCTGAAGATAGTGGAACAAGTGACAGTTCTTCCATTCACCCCTCGTTCGCCACATAAAGATAGACAGATAGACAGATAGACATATAGATAGAGACAGTTGAACAAGTGACATTTCTTCCATTCACCCCTTGTTCGCCACATAAAGATAGACAGATAGACATACAGATAGATAGATAGATGAGCATATACAGACAGACAAATAGATAGACAATTACATTAGTCCGACTGGTAAACACACATTTCAAATAAGCTCGCAAACAAAATTCCGCGTGCGTTTATACAAACAATTATTCATCTCTATAGCTAATGGCTACAGATAGTGTTGCAAGCAACTTCACATCTGTTGTCAGTCAGACAGTCAGTCAGTCAGTAGCTGAAAATACGCACGTGTTGCCGCATACAAACAAACCGCGCTACGCGCGTAATTAATTAACCGCGGCTCTGTCGAGTGTTACGGAAAGTTTGGTGCGAGAGTGAAAGATACGAGAGAATAACTTGCCGGAACATTTTAGTGTTATTGTTCCGAGCGAGTCGAGAGGAAGGAAGAAGGAAAGAGAAACTCTTGGTTTAAGTTTGTTTGAAATCCCGAGTTCATGTACGATAGCTAGAGTACGTTCCATCTTTGAGAAGTTGCGTTTCGAGTATCTTTTACAGGTAAGCTAAGCTCATAATCCAGCATGTCGTATAAGACGCGCGCTACAGCAATGTTATGTGGTTATCTTCTTCGTAGTGTCGGCTCGTTTGAAGTAATTTATATAACTAACTACTCCAGAAAGTAGTGGTGCAACAGGAGAAACAAATAGATCCTACTTGACTTGACTTTATCAAGTTTTTAACAAGTGTAAATACATTCTTTAAATTTGATACATTATATCAATTATTAGTGACGTACCGCGTTTTTACAGTTTATCTCCCCCCCCCCCCCCCCCCCCACCACCGAAATTCGAAGCTATTTTTTTTGTCCTTAGAACAAATTAATACTTCAATTTTCGTTACGCAGAAATACTTCAACATTTTAGTGATCCATAATCTCTACGCAAAGCTACATTACAGTCAGCTAGAAATAATAATGCGGGGTACTAAACTGTCATTGTGTAGTTTATGTCAGGTCAATGTTTTCACACACACCCATCGAGAATCATGAATATGTACTTGTTGGGGTTTATTTGTTGAGTGCTTTTCTTTGTTCGCCAATCTGAAAGAAAAACCTAATATTTGTATATTATTATGCATCGTGGGAGGTTTTCACACTCCAGTTATTATGTAGATGTTATCAAGTGTTACGATGCATTCCGTTACTTACTAAGCCTTCTACCAGCGGTAGAGAAACACGTTTCCCTTTTTATCGTTATGGCACAGTAGGAGCCACTGTCACTCACTTATACCGTGGCTACTCACGTGGGTAATAGACGTTATCTTCTTGATCGACTCTACTCTTTGACACTCGACCGTTTAGTTTACACTGATTTTTTATTTCGATGTCGATTACCGGTACTGTTGATTTTTGTAATTTCATTTGATTTCGTATGATTTTTTTTATTTCACAATTTTTGTTTTGATGATTTTTTAATCATTTTTTTTTAGTTGACGTGATGTTTTTCTTAACATTTTTCCTGCAGTGTACACCGATTTTTTTTAGTTGTCAACCCCTTGCTACAGCCCACAGGGGTAGATATGTGCTGGTTTCACTGACATCAAAGATACTAAGATATAACCTGGCGAGTAATATACAATAAGTCGAAATAGATATTATTTCTTTCCAAAGAGGAAAGGGAAGACTGTGCGTTATGTGAACGAAGTATATGTATATACGCTCTATTTGTTGTTCATATACTTTCCAAGAGCGATAAAACACGTTGTAAATTCATCCTTCCGTGTTGTAGCATTTAAAACTTGCCCAATAATGCAGGACTGTGTGCAAGCTGCGACTCAATTATTGAAAGTAACACACGGTTTCATGTATGTGCATTGGCTCGCTATCCGCACGAACGGGTACGATTTAACTGTCCGGTCATTTCGTCGCCTCGTACGACGGGCAGAGCAACATTCCCGGGCTAATGTACGACTAATGTGCATCGATTGAAGTAAAACAAATGTTACTCATCACAAATCGAGTTGCTGATAAGTAATATTGCTTCACGATGTAGATTTCATGGATGGTTTCCAATCCCACGCGCCGGTTGTATAACCAGCCAGTCTAGGTCCACAAGTCCAGATTCTAATCAGGATGAGTATAGTGTTTACATTTTCACATATTTATTTACTCATGGCAGCACGTGCATTTTATTATCTACGAAATATGGAATTGTTTCAATCAAGTTTATGTGAATGAATTGATCACAAAGTTGTGTAAAATAGGTTCGGAGCAATGGCACTAAAATAGTTGCGTTCTTGAGAAAGTTCACAAATTTGGTGACCTAAAAAGATAAGAATAGTAAACATATTATCATAAAACGTCAACAGTGTTATTTGGAAACGCATTTTGTACACTTGTGACACAGAAAATCCTAATCGTAAAACATAATGATAAAGTAACATCCTTACAAAACTGGAGACAGCAAAGTGAGCCATGAAAAATGCCGAAGTAACGATTGAAGTCTTTACTCTTCAATTTCGGAGGTTCTGGGTTCGAATACGGTCACCGGTAATTTTAAAGCAAGTTGTTCTCGGTCAGAGCTGCAATCGAGTGTTTTAAAGTCGTTTGAAATTCATTCAAAATTATCCTAATACAAATCAGGGAAACATCAATTGGTGATGATCAGATACACTGATGAGAAACAACGAAAAAATCAGATAAAACATCATATCATCATCAATATCATCATCATATCATATCATTATCAATCATATCAAAATCATTAATATCAGATAAAAAATTGAGTACAGAAAATGAATAAATATGTGTTCTCGACAACCGTTGACTAGCTTATATGTCGCGTACACTTATATACGAATACCCTACGAATTGTTTGTCTCACGTACAAATTTACAATGTTATCTTCTTGGCGGGGCCACTTACTTTACAATGGTAGTGGGTTGCTCACAGGTTTCCCCTTCTTCCGCCTGCATTATATCATCATTAGCTAATAGTAATTACGAATCACCTGCTCATTCTCTTCTAATTTTATAATAATTTTTCAAAACGCGCTGTGTAATGAGGTCCGTAATGGCGATTTTCGACGACATTACTTCACGCGCGCGGCGTCTTGTTACTAGCGGGGATTTTGTGAATCTCGTTCTCATCCAAGCAAGCTCATCGAGAACTTGATCCGCCCAGAAGAGTCCCGAATTGATGAAACGCGTTGCAGATTAAAATAACTCTGAATAAGTTGTAATCCCCAGCAGATGAATTGTGGTCATGTGTTCTATTTTCCCTGCTAGCTACCTGATTTCATACATTCCATCAAACTAATTTAGGCCTATTAATTTATATTTTTTCTTTTGTGATTTCAGAGGCTTCAATGATCTAGGATTAGAATATGCACAAGATAACTAAAGGCCTAAAGAAGAAGAAAAAAGGTAAAAAGAATAAGCATAAGGAGGAAGAACTCTTCGACGCCGCCGAACTCGCAGCCTACCGGCTAGAACACCAGGCAGTACCCGCTGCGCCGGGCGAAGAGGACGGGGAAGGGGAGCAGGGAGAAGCTACACAGCCCGGTGAGTCCTGGATCTATTTTTACACAAAGGGTAGTCACTTGAAAAAACGAGACGAATTAACGTTTTTTCTTTATTTTTACAAATAAGTAAATAAATAAATAAATGAATAAGTAAATAAATAAATAAATAAATAAATAAATAAATAAATAAATAAATAAATAAATAAATAAATAAATAAATAAATAAATAAATAAATAAATAAATAAATAAATAAATAAATAAATAAATAAATAAATAAATAAATAAATAAATAAAATATAAAAAGCGGTGTAAAGCATAATGTACATGTCTGGTTATTTCTCCTCGTGCAGCAGGTGTTGAGAATGACGAGTGGCAGCGTTTCAAGGCCCTGACCGCCGGAGTCGACTCAGTCCTCAAGAAGACCCAGGGAGATCTAAACCGCATCAAGTCTACCTCGTTCTTCCAGCGCAAGGCCCCCGTTGCCACCAGCACACCCAACGCTGCGCCCTCCACCCACACTCCGCCACCCAGACCTAAGGAGCCCCAGCACAAGGAGCAGAGGTATGAGTTGCATTCGGGAATAAACTTACTTTGGACCAAAAATACTAAAAAAAAAAAAAATGTTGGTACACTGTTTTTTTACACAAAATACTCACATAAATGTATTATAGATTCAAAATACTCAAAACTATGTATCTTGGATTCAAAATAGTAAAAAAAAAAATTTATTTTGGATATAAAATCTTTGGATAAAAAATACTAGTTTACCTGTCCTATAATAACTCTTATCTATGATAACTCTTCCATTCTTCACAGGTGGGTTGGCTTCGAAGAAGGTTCCCGTATCGACGAACCTCCCCCAGAGCCGAAAGTAGAGGTTGAAGAGGCGGCCGCTCTACCCGAACCCGAACCCGAACCGGAAGAAAGCGAAGAAGAGGAAGAAGACGAACAAGATGACGATCTCTTCGACACTTCCTACGTAGACGTCGTGACAAGTGGCGACATCAAGCTCGCATACATTCCCGACAGTCCGATCGAAGAAGAGTCCGAATACGATCCGTTTGACACTTCCATCGTAGAGAAGGTCATCAAACCCGACGTAGACAAGAGGGGAAAGAAACTAGTGAGCTTGGGTTGTGCTGTTGACGTTCTTACCGGGATCCTAGATAACGAGAAGGTTCTAAATGCTGTGATACCGACAGCAGGAAAGAAGAGGAGGGTCATACCGAAGAACGATTTACTACTCGGCAGCTTTGACGAGGGTAATAACTCCGACAGTTTTGAAGTAGTCGCAGAACCGGCGGCTGTTAAAAGTTTGCTAGATGACGATGCGCCTTTAGGTTCTTCGAGTTTTGTGCAAGTCGAGCCCGTATCGCAAGAGAGGACAACATTCGAGACACGGGGAGTTGAATCGAAGGAAGACTTCAAGGATCTCGTTGCCGAATTTGATTTGATCAACGACAGCCAAAACGTCGTTCCGCAAGCTGATTTCGAAAAGGAAGTCGACGGTGATCTAGAGGATGAATTTGCAGCACTAGCAGCAGAATCTTGCACTAAAAAGGGCATTGAAGATTTTGACGATCCTTTCAACACATCAGCTGCCTCCGTTGTCTTAGGTGCACCTGATATTCTTTCGAATACTCTATCGAACTTCGTCCACTCACCGGACGTCGATATAGTACTAAACGAAAGTCATCCTTGGGCAGAGTTTGAAGAAAGCAAACCCAAACGTCCCGGTCCCCCGAGACCGGCACCCATTAGGCCAGCACCTGCTAGACCTGCTCAACCTCAGAACTTCTCCGATCATGCTATCGCTGCACTTGCAAAGGATTTGGACATCGAATCGCTAGACTCCGATCCTTTCGATACCTCGTTCGCAGAGAACATATTACCAGGGAAAGTCGAACTGCGTCTGATAGAGAACGAGATACTCTACAGCGAGCAGGACTTGGAAATAAACGAAGCTCGAATACTATCGCGTAGTGACAGCGACTTTGATTTCGATCCGCGAGCTGGGGAAACTGAGATCCAGTCTTCCGTGAGCATCCACATCACAGATCCCGCAGGAGAGAGGCAAGAGGAGATCAGATCTTTGCATCCGAGTCATAGAGATCTTTTAGGTGGCAGCACCACAGACTTATCCAAGATCTGTCACGAGCCAATAGAACCTGCAGCTGACGGAGATGGTGAATTGGGTTATGTCGATCCCTTCGACACTTCGGTCGTAGATATATTGGTGGCTCCAGGAAAGGCAGAACTAAAATTTCTGGAAAAAGAATTATTGGGAGAAGAGCAAAGTACTTTAAAGAGGAGTTTAAGTGACGAGGATTTCGACCCTAGGGGAGACGACGATTTTGACCCCCGTAAAGAGGAGGTGAACCGAAGAGAATCCCTTGCAGAGAGACCTTCCTTGCTAGACGTCAATAAAACCCACAAGGTCGTAGCCTTCGACCTTCCGACCCCGTCCGCCCGCCCAGACTTGCTAGTAGTGGGACACGAGGAGGGGGCGAAGATATCGAAACCTCTAACACCGTTCTACGTAGAGCGGAAGAGGGATCCGTTCTTGAACAGTGAAGACCAGGATCCGGAAGAGGAGACCGACCCCTTCGACACAACGTTCGCAACAAATATACCTCCAGGTAAAGCCGAGTTGAAACTCATCGAGAGCGAATTCGTAGGCGGAGACTTGAAGAACAGTTTATCTGATCAGGATTTCGATCCGAGGGACGAAAAGAAGGTTTCTCCAGAGGAGAAAGTTACGCATCTAGGTAGGAGGTTTTCGGAGTGTCCACAACAACCTAGTGGAAACCTGGGACGAAGGTTTTCAGATTTCACTGGAGACAGAAAACGAACCCCGCCAAGAAGTTTAAACATTAAAAGTTTTGTTGTGGTGCCATCGGTTCCTGAAGTACCACCAATACCAACCTCCCCACCTAAACCAGATCTTCTTGTAACCCACCACGAAGATTTCGACGCGAAACCGTTGACGCCAGCCGTCGAAGAAAGAATCGATTACCTAGATCCATTCGATACATCGATCGCTACTAATTTAGTGCCGGGAAAGGCTGAATTGAAAGTTTTAGAAGAAGAATTGATAAGCGAAACGGGAGAAACGTCTCTGAAGAGAAGTTACACCGATCCGGATTTCAATCCACGTGACGAGGTACGAGAGAAGGAGGTCGTTGGTGAGAAACCGGACTTGTTGAACTTACCGAGCTCACCCGGTGCTCGCGTACTCACCCCGTTTGTCGGTTGTTCGCCTATAGACGACGTGAACTACGACGATATCGATCCATTCGACACCTCACTCGTTGGAGATCTGATTCCCGGTAGGGCAGAACTGAGAATACTAGAATCAGAACTCTTTGGACAGTAAACAAACAACAAGGCAGCTACGTTCACGCTTATGTAACGAAAGAATCTTCTTGTCCACATCACTTTATCTCTCTATCGAACTATATTTAAAAGATAGCTATGGATTTCGAAACGGCAGGAAAGGGTGTGAACCCTTTCCTTATGGAGGACTTGACGGACTATACCAGCCCTACTAACGCAAGTTCCAACCCCTTCTTAACGAGTACGGAATATACGATCCCCCAGACTTCCGACAATCCGTTCCTCTCCGATGTGGGTGCCTCTCCTTTCTCTTCCGACAACAACCAGTCGACGAACCCGTTCGCGGACTTTTCCTCGTCGTACGAACCCTCCACGAACATCTTCGGCAACGGGGAAGACTCAGGGAGTACGGACTACTCCAACATATTCTCCTCGTCGACACAGAACGACTTCTTCGGAGCGTCGGAGAGCGTCCAACCGCAGGCGATACAACCCGAGCCGATCGTTCCAGAGGTCACGAAACCGGATGTTCCTCCGACCTTGAAGCTGATGGACGAGGATCAGAACGACTTCTGCGACGAGACCTCGGAGATATTCGGAGTGCGGGATGACCCTAGGAAGTCTTCGGAGCCCCCCGGTCCCCCGCGGAGGCCCCCACCACCCCGACCGGTGCCCCCCTCTAAGGAGACCAAGGACCTGATACTGAGCGTCACCGGGGCGATGGATGCGACCTCGTCGCACCTGTTGGATCGCCTCCAGGCGACGAGAACGCCCAGTCCTACGCCCATGAGGGATATCAATACGCCCAGCCCCACGATGGACGCCCATTATGCAGACCTTCTCGATACGGGAGAGACCAGACTGCCGGCCTTCCCCAGCCAAGTGGATCTCAGCCTCATGAGTGAGTTCACTATACGGAGGTCTTACTCTTGCACACAGCAAGTGCTTTGCTTGTACCATTGGCTATTGAGAGAATACAGTATCCTATACAATTATACACATTTTAGCCATCCTAATTAAAAAAAATCATTTTAATTAAATTTAATTAATTTATATTGTTATAGTAGGGTATATATCAAATTTATATTTTCCTCATTGTTTTTATTATTGTACTTATTTATTGCCCTCCTTCGTAGATCAGTTTTATATATAGGAATTAAATAGATATGAACCTTCAACTAGAAATATGCAAAATTTTAGATGCACAAAATTCTACCCGAGAGAAGAAAACATTTTCCCTTGCATTCAACAGTAATTTATTTCATTGAGTTTGTAATCACATTTTTCAGACTTGTACAATATGTCACTTTTCGTTCAGGCGAGCCTTCTAGCGGACCTGCGCCGCCCCCTCGCCCCCAGAAGCCCCCGGAACCCCAACAAGACATGTTCGACATGTTCGGTACGTCGGAACCCCGCAAGCCGAGCGTTCCCACGAGCACGGCCGATATAATCAGTCTCTTCAACCAACCGCAGGCGAAACCCATCCAAGCTCAAGCCGATCTGCTGGGTGACGACTTTGGACCGGGTAACTATACTTATACTAAAACTACTGAAGCAATCTAACTTTAATGAAATTAAAATATTGTTTTGAGATGGGCGACATAGATAATTACTAGACATGTCACACCAAAGATTACTGAGAGGAGAAGATGTTTCATCGCCGTGTTAAAATATCTGCGCGAGTTTTTTTAAATTTTCTAAGTCTCACCACTAGTTCGAATTCTGACCGCAAGGAGCGCTAGCCCTGCACGTTTGACCAAGGTCCTCTAAATCCCCTGGCGGCTACTAGCGATCTAGTAGACCGTGCGTTTGACTTCGTTACCGTTAAACAAGGTCTACTAGATCGCTAGGACGTGCCAGGGGATTTAGTGGACCTTGAGTTTTAAACTTTTGGAAGAGCATGGAAGAGCGACTCTTGCGGTGAGAATTCGAACTACACGTCGGACTTAAAAAATTTCGCTCAGACACGCGCAGACGAATTCCCATATGGATGAAACATCTTCTCCACTCAGTAATCTTTGGTCACACTAAGAAACTTGCATCTGCGAGTGTTTGAAGGCTATTTTATTTCAATTCCACTAAATAACTGTAAACTAAATGACTATAATAATAAATCAGATTTTAAATATTTTAATTATTTGTGATCTAGGCTACATTATTTATAATGATGGAATAAATTAAGTAAAATTCAAATATAAAATTGATTTTCTCTACTCCACTAACAGTCTAGTTTATTGGCTCTCTATCAAACTCACATAATTACTAATCAAACGTAACTACATTGCTTTTTCTCATTTCACCTATTTTGTTGGGTCAACTGACACAATTAATTAATTACAGAAATATCGGGCCTGCAACCGGATTTGATGTCGGGTGACTTCGTATCGCAAGAGATCGCACCACCAGCCGTTGCCTCAACTCCAGTCCAAGCAAAGGACGAATCCTTCGTCGCGATGGCCAAAGAATTCGAAGCGATTCCCGCAGACACGTATCCGGAGGTCAACGACAATATTCCCCCCGCGTCTGCCACTCATGCAGACGCAGCAGACATTCAAGACACATTCCAAACGTTTCCCAAAGAAAAGAAAAGTTCCATTCCAGAAATCATCAAGGCTGTAATTCCCGAGACGTTCGTGTCTAATATTCCCGATACGTTTACGTCTGAAATCTCCGACACTTTCGGTACCAACATGACGGACAGTTACTCTCCTAGCACAGACCCCTGCGACACAGGTTTACAAGACAATTTTGGATCTACGAATCAAGACGGTTTTGAGACTGAGCAAAAAGAAACATTTTCTGCATTGTCAGATACATTTACCTCAGCAATACCAGATAGTTTTGGTACTTCCATTTCAGATACATATGTGGCATCAAACATAACAGACAATAATGACACAGGCGTTCAAGATACGTTTTCTTCAACCATACCGAGTATATTTGGGACAGAACAAGACACCTATGGTTCAAATGTCGACAATACATTTGGGTCCGTTCAAGACACTTTCGGTTCGAACGTCGACAACACATTCGGTTCAAACGTCGACAATACATTTGGGTCGGTTCAAGACACTTTTGGTTCAAACGTCGACAATACATTTGGGTCGGTTCAAGACACTTTTGGTTCGAACGTTGACAATACGTTTGGGTCAGTTCAAGATAATTTCGGTTCGAACGTCGACAATACGTTCGGCTCGGTTCAAGACACGTTCGGTTCAAACGTCAACAACACGTTTGGGTCGGCTATCCCCGACAGTTTTGGCTCCGCAATCGACAACACTTTTGGTTCGACCGCACCGGCACTCCAGAGCGGCAGAGGTGACGACTTTGACGCGTTCTCTGCAAAGTTCGACAATATCGCCAACGACCCGACGGAAGTCAAAGTGGCCGAAGATCCCTTCGATCCCTTCGCCTCCGCAGCTCTGGCTCCATCGGACGGTTCAGACGGTGAGTCCACTGATTGTGTTCACTTACTATTTCATTATTATTTATTCACACTTTCATCAACATAAAATACTTATATTAAGCGTAGTTAAACGTTGACTTCGTCTCATAATCAAAACTAAAACATCTTAAAGTCCGTAATTAAACCGTTTTGTTTGTGTGTCGAAATATCCCCAGTTAATTAATCCCTTATTAATTGGGAGATGTTGCAATAATACAAAATTTACAACATTCGAATAACGGAAACATTTATTGAACAAAAAACATTCATAAGAAGAGCACTAAATTATCTAGGAGCTTACATATTTTGTTATACTTTGTGACTATTTTACTGCATTTAAAAGCACTTTTGAACAGATGGAAATCAGGGTCCGGTTTCTGCAGGGTGGGTGGACATACAGCATTACATCATAAATTTAAAATATGTTATGGATACATGTTATGGATACAAGATATTATGGTAGGGTGGAAAAACAAAAATATACTTTTTGAACCTCGCCTTTTTTCCTTGTAACCCTGTATTCATACATGTTAACATGAAAATAAAGAAATACTTACTTACTTACAAAATTTTGTAATGGAAATTTAGATTTCTAGGGTCCCTTAAAATTAAAGGGGGACTTCTGTATTTTATCGAGGGTCTAAGCTAAGGGTTGTCCAATCTGTCTGTTCAGCGTGGGGGTCGTCAGCAGCCGGAGGGGAGGTGACCGGAGGGTTCGAGGCTGACGAGAGTTTCGACGCCTTCTTGTCTATGAACGAGCCTCCACCGCCCCCCGTCAGAACCAAGAGGCACGGGTCGGGAGACTCGGACGAGCAGAGAGACTTCTCGGTCGTTATCAAGTGAGTTATTGGTCTTTGTTGACAATATACTGTACCTCATTATAACAAACTATCTGGGACCAGAATATTATTAAAAATAGTAGTTCGTGCAAGTAGGGTAAGAATAGAGGGAACCCAACAGCTTACCTGGTTGGTGACTGCAGGGGTCTCGTAGATAAAAGTATACATATAAAAGAATTTAGACATAAAACGTCGAAACTGTTTCGGCCAAACAGGGCTTTGTTCACTCGACAAGTGCAGAGAGATGTTAATAATAGTTCATCATCTATAATATGGAAGGTGCATTCCCATCTCAAGATCACATTGATAAGAAAAACATTTTAAAAAAGGTTTCCCTAAACATTATCTATGCTCATGCCTAGAAAATATTGTGCATAAAATTATAAATCATTATTGTTAATGAAAAATTGTAATTATTATTTTTATGTACTGAAGCTATCCCCAAACAGTTTTCCTGTATTTTCATGCCAGGAAGAAAGACTTATTAATTATTATATCCTTCACTACCATCTTTGATGATCTTTAATCACTTTTTTTGGTAACTGTGTCTAGTCGAAGTTCTTGCATACTTTTACATCCACCTGTAATGTTTCAGAACATTAATAAATATACAAAAGGGAATTTGCTCATACGATTTTTTTAATTGATTTTTAAATACGGCGTCGCATATCTAATAACAATATGTTTTTAAATTTTGAAAATCAGATCAGTCTATGCCTCAAAATAATTGATTTAGTAACCTTACATAAAAGCGCGCGAAAACGAGCCGGCGCTATCTTGATGCGCGTGACGTCAGGGTTTTGTACTTGTGTACTTGTGTGCGCTCCGCTTATGGCTCACCGCACGGACTGTCGACTAGCTACAAAACCCTGACGTCACAACTGCCTCTAGCCAATCACGGGGCGTTTCTACCAAATACAAATAATTGCGACTTTAAGTCCAATATTAAACCTATTTAAAAATTTATTTTTTAGTTAAGACTTTCATTAATATACTTTGTGTACCATATACTATTAAACTAAGTGTTTGGTTTAACAAAAAAAGTCGTACGAGCATTCTCTATTAAATGAATAAATGATTAAATGACTTGTTTGTGTTGCGTCCAGGCCCAGAATGGAGGGGGAGTCGTTCATGCCCACCCCCGCGTTAGCCCCACCTCCTAAGAGTCCCGTCAACAACTCTGTTGCATTCGCCGACAACACGTCTCGCTTCAATCCATTCGACAAGAGTCTCGAGTTCGCCCAGCCGGCGTTGCCACAAGGTGAACCCGAGGGGGCTCTGGCCAGGACAGACTCGCAGGTACGTTATTCTTCTCCAGTCATCACAATCCCTGCAGGTAGACTCTATTCTAAATTTAAAAATATTAATACAAAAGTTTACATTCTTAATTTTTCGAATTTCTCATTGTGGTGCCCACAAAATTCAGTCCAAAATGTATTCCTTTCTTACGAACCAACAAAGCCACTACATACTCATAACATTAAACAAACAAATTGGACTGCAAACTATTGGACTAACAAACATTTTTAAATGCCATTCAAAATAATAGAATTTTAAATTAAGGTTGCCCATCGACATCGATTAATCGATTAATAATCGATGTCGATGCAAATTTCCGACATCGATTTTTTTTTCATAAATCGAATCGTTTTTTACACAAAATAATAATAAAAAAATCTGTACTCCGCTCGTTGACAAGGTTACAGCACAATATCAACTTACCAGAAGGTTTTGCGATGAACAAGAAACGATTTTGTTAGTTTTTATTTTCATTTTTTACATTGTTCAAGGAACTTTCTTTTCCGATGTCGATTATTTCAGGTTTGATGTCGATGTTTTGATTTCGATGTCGATGTTGTAATTTAACATCGATGGGCAACCTTATTTTAAATGTGTTCACTTGTGTAATTTTTGTGAGTAAACTCTCAAGTTGTTGATCTCAATTTAAGCTTTGATCAAATTGATAGTTAGTTACAAATGGGCAATGGACTTACAAGAGTTGAGACGACCACTAGAATATGTGTCAACTCTATCTCACCATATTTTCTCTGACAAATGAATAATGCACAGATAATTTCCTTGTCCTAATGGAAACACGTAAATGGTTTCAGGAAACTCCTCCCACGCCTCTGTTTGACGAAGATGTGTCCCAACCGCTGGAAGACTTCCCGAGAGTTCACTACGCTGGCGACGGCTGGGAGATGCACCTGCGACAACCCAACAAGAAGAAGATTACCGGACAGCGGTTAGTTCAACCAGCAAACACACACTAGTGATTATCGGGAAATTAGACATATTTCTAGCACGAGGAAAACAACAACATTTCAACATTTTCAATGAGAACAATAACCATCATACCTTGACATTTACAACATTCTGGGTTTAGAAAACTATATCATTTCCCTTTATGTTTGATAAAAATGTACTTGACTGTATAATTATTTAATTTTAATAAATTTTGATTTAGGTTTTTTGAAAATTATTAGTTAGTGTTTTAAGTAGTTTTAATGAATTTTATTTCACTGAAATACTTTCATTTTTAAAATTTCCCTTGAACAATAGGAAATGTACACGTACAAACGTCACTGGATATTAAATTAGGCACTTTAAAATAAGTACATAAATTAAAACAAATTTGCTAACTTCTGATTCAGAATTAGCAGGACAAAATGTAGACATCCTCAACTGATTGTACCCAGATGGGTTACATTTACAAGTTAAGAGCTTTTGCTTGCCTGTACAGTTGGCTCGAATGTTCTTACCACATTGCACTAGTCTGTAGGCTAATAATTTTCTTTGTTTACTGTTAGGTTTTGGAAGAAGGTGTTTGTGAAGTTGGTCCACCAAGGTGACAGTCCAGTACTGCAACTTTACAACACTAAAGATGACAAGGATCCATTCCAGGAGTTGCCACTACAAGCCTGCTACTCCGTGTCCGACATTGGTGAGTTGCGAGTCCTTGGTCCATACTCTAGCTAAAACACAACGTTATACATATACCCTGAATCCAACACAACACAGATACACTGCTACACATGAGAACATGGGAGAGTTGCGCGTGTAAACGTAGCAAGTCCAAAATCAGGGCTCACTATAAGATACCAAATTCAAAAATTGTTAATTAAAATCGATTTTGTTAATCAAAACTGAATACTTTTTATACCATATTAAAACAATTTCTAGTAACAATCAAAATATATATTAGCACTGCACATAATTTATTCCATATTAAAATTGTTTAGACAATGAATTCTGAAAACTTAAAATGAATGGTCCAAAAATAACAATTAATTTTCACAATTATTAGCTAGTCCACTCAACAAATATGTTACCAAAGTTCATTGACTATGCTACACAATAAATATAAAATGGAGTTAGAAAAAAAAATATTATTTTTTTATATCTGCTCCCATCATATTCTGGCCCCTAGGTACCCTCATGTTAACTTCCTCTGGCTCCTCCTCTTCACTTTCTTCTTACTCTGCTCTTTCTACAAATTCTGTCCATACTTTTCTATCTTCCCACCATCGTTCCTGATTGACCTCTTCCCAAGTTGCATTTCTTCTTTCCACGTCCATTGCTATCACTTCTTCCCACCTCAGTCTTGGTCTTCCTCTCTTTCTTTTCTTTTTCCCTGCTTCTTTCTCAAACTCAATTTTTATAAAATAAATTAATTTAAAAATAAATGAATGCTTGCAGGAGCGCAGCAGTATGACAACTTTGGCAAGATCTTCACGGTGAAGCTGCAGTACGTGTTCTACAAAGAGCGGCCGGGCATCAGGCCCGGTCAGGTGACCAAGGCAGAGAGAATCACCAACAAGCTGAGCCAGTTCGCTGCGTACGCGATACAGGGAGACTACCAGGGCTGCAAGGAGTTCGGTAGCGATCTCAAGAAGCTGGGGATGCCGGTCGAGCACGCGCCACAGGTAAGACACTTGTTGATTCAGGCCGGGATTAAGACAGAGCTGGCAAAGTTATTTTGGATATAAAATACAAGATAGTTTTGAAGATAATGCAATTTTGATACAAAATAAATTAATATCTACTGTAATAATAGTCAAATCTGGCATCTGCATTATATCTCTGTTGGTGTAAAAATAGAGCCAATACCTTAATATATAATATATGAATGGTTCTACTTATTGTCCTCTTTTGTAAATCAGTTATAAAACTGAATAGGATAGACAATACATAAATAAACATTTACATACATACATACATGAATAAATAAATAACCAATACAGACATGAATACTGTTCCTTTTAATCCATGGCCCTTGATCCATGGTCTTGGCCCAAATAAAAATTCCCTTTAAAAGTGGTGTACATTTGAATAACCAATTGTATATCATTTTTGCAGAGCTTATTTTATGGAGGTACTTTGCTATCAAATCCAGTGTCAAGTCTTACTCTTTTACCAGCTGATTTCAAATTGCACTTTGATGAGGTGTAAGACATGGATAAAACGATTCCTTGCTTCCAATGCTGTAGGTCCTAGGTTCAAATCCCGGTTCAGGCAAAAGTTTTCTAACTACTATTAAGGATTCAGTTCCATTACTCCTTGTCTTAGGAATAAATAAACGGTGACTTTGGAGCCGTCCTAGCAACAAAGCACTCAATAAATTCAAAGTTGTTCTGAATCGGCCTTGTTGATTCTGACATTTGTCCGCGGGTGTTCGCACTGTCCAATCACTCATTCATATGTTTCGTATTTGAATCGATCTTTGATTGGTTATCGCTCACTCGTCGATGGTGTTCGGAGTCTACAGGGTTGGTTTAGTCGCTTTAAATTAAAGTCCCCCACTGAAAATCAGTTTTGTTACTGAGTGGGTAGACTCTAAATGTGAATTTATTTTATTTTTTATTTATTGCTTGCAGATCTCTCAGCTGTTCAAGCTGGGCTGTCAGAGCTACGACGATCTCAAGACCTTCAGCGTCCAAGTTGAGGAGTCTTTGTTCCGTCTGGCGGTGCATCGAGACCGAGCGCTCAACTATAAGACGGAGGAGGTTCAGATAACGGCTGTGGATGAGCTACACGTGGAGCAAGACGAGTACGGTCGAGTGGAGAAGCAGATCGCGAGGGTGCGGCTATTTTTCCTGGGTTTCCTGGCAGGTGAGAACGTTTACAAAAGAAGTAAATAAAAATATTAATAATTCTTGGCTGTCGGGTGTCGCCGCGTCTGTCGTTTATTAAAACCTGACGTTTCGGAAACGAACTGACGTTTTAATAAACGACAGACGCGGCGACACCCGACAGCCAAGAATGATTAATATTGACTTGGGCCGCGAAAGCCTACAACAAGTTTTTAGTAAATTAAAAGCAAAAAAAAACATGATGAAAAAGATGTTGAAAAATGTACACATTTAAGTCAATAACATTTGTGAACTCTTTTTTGTATATTATATTTTATGCCTTTTTAAAAATGAATAATGTAACAGTTGTAACTTATTCATGATTCTAGTGTATAGCAGTTTATTTCCATATACAATTTTAGCAAACCACTGATTCAATTGGAAAACTGGAAAAAGAGTATGCAAATTACTCTAGTACTTACAGAAATGTTTTAGATGACTAAACAAAAATGTAGTACTTTTCCAATTATATTCATCTATATAAAAAAATTAGTCCAAATATCATTATCAGATCGAAATATCGATACTTCTGTATTGTGTACCTAAAAAAAAAAAAAAATGAATTGTTTCCCCCATATGAATTAGTCTATATTTATTTACTGATGTCGAAAATCATTCCAATGTCGACATTTCTGCGCACCATAAATTCATATCAACACTCACTGAAAACTACCGGCTATACACTAAACAAATGAAAAGTGAGTCTCGTACGGATGTGAATGTGACATGCAGTCCTCTACATCTCGAAATCAGAGTAATGAACAAACTGCTCAGAGAAATTCTCCAGAACGCCAACAGAAATGCCTTTAAAAGAAGCCTAGCAGATTTTTTTTTATTAAAAAACGCCTTCTACACCCTCGGCGAACTGATCAAGACGAGACTCTAGTAATTCTTAGATGTATTTTTATTTTTTTATCTGTATTTTATTAATATGTTATGCTTAAATTTTAAATGACAAGTTTCAATATTCAGATGCCTCGTGCACCTTTTTGAATTGTAATTGTTTTTAATTACTGTGATATATAAAGTGAGGAAAGGATCCAACAGCTTACCTTCGTGTAGTAAGATGACGGATTGCGAGTTTGAAGTACACATAAAAGACATAATACAAAATATAACGAGACGTTTCGACCGAGGTCTTGCTCACTCGAGAGAAGAGCAAGACCTCGGTCGAAACGTCTCGTTATATTTTGTATTATGTCTTTTATGTGTACTTCAAACTCGCAAATCCGTCATCTTACTACACGAAGGTAAGCTGTTGGATCCTTTCCTCACTTTATATACCATTCCAGTCGATTGGCACCTACTTTCATAACCTTTAATTATTGTGAAACGCTTAATAAATAAATAAATGTCTGAATGCAGGCATGCCTGACGTGGAGCTGGGAGTCAACGACATGTGGCGACAGGGCAAGGAGGTTGTCGGTCGGCACGACATCATCCCGGTCGTGACCGAGGAGTGGATCAGACTAGAGAACGTAGAGTTCCACACTTGCGTTCAGTTGGACGAGTACGAGAAGACTCATGTTATCAAGTGAGTGACTAAATAGATCGCAGGTGTTGTAATCACAGCCAATCTGAAACAAAAATAAACTGATTCTATAATTTGTAAGTTTTAGCAGCCTGAAAATAATATTAATTAATTCAAACAAATATAAAATAAAATGTCATAACTGATTGAAATCAGAAATTAAAATTCAGTCCAAATTTTTTTTTGACTGCAATACTATATTATTTTTTCACCCAAGAGTGTTTATGAAATCTTATTGGTTATTTCATGATTTCTTTCATTAACTGATTTATTGGATGCTACAAGTATAACAACAAGAAACAATTTTTAAATTATATAATTTAAAACATTTAAACATATACATAGTGCGACATTTATGAATAGTTTTCTTGGAGTTTTTATTGCTGCAAATCCAATTTGGAAAACACACATTTTTGTATTATTCAAAATTGGCTTGTACTCTTTTGTCTATACAACCTATCAAGAAATTGTGCAAAGATCTCTACTTCATGGTAGACCTCCTGCTTGTGTCTAGGTTTAAACCCCCCGACGCGTGCTACCTAGAACTGATGAGGTTCCGAGTACGCCCACCCAAGAACAGGGAGCTACCGTTGCAGGTGAAGACTGTCATGTGCGTCACAGGGAACAAGGTGAGAAATTTACAACACTGGTCCAAAATATATAAAAACATGATAGTACTTGACTCAATAGTTAGTTCAATGTAAAAACTACAACTGCAAAACGTAGGTACTGCTGAAAACTCTGTATGGTGTCAAATAAATAACTTAGCACATGTATTGTAGAAACTAGAAATACAAGTTATATACAGTATATTTATAAATTGAAGGAACTACTTCTTCATAACGACAATAACATTGTTGATGATGGCTGCAAGCCTTACACAAAAATTCATCATGTCTACAGGTGGAGCTCAAATGTGACATCTTGGTACCCGGTTTCTCGAGTCGTAAGCTGGGCCAAGTTCCGTGCGAGGATGTCATGGTTCGGTTTCCCATTCCTGAGTGCTGGATCTACCTGTTCCGAGTGGAGAAACACTTCCGATACGGATCCGTCAAGTCTACTCACCGAAGGTACGTACTACGTGTAATTGACCGCTCAGCAGATCTGAAATCGCGTTAGGTAAAAATAACTGTCCGAGTGCTTTGTTTTGGGAATATTTTGGAAGAGAGGAAACAATTTAACGGCATATTTGAATTTTGAATTTCTTCACACAATAAAGAAGTTAATTATGTAAGCTCTTAAACCAATTCCAATTATTATAAACTTTCTTGTATTTGTTTAGCAAATAGCTTGCGTATTGAGGCAAAAGTTTACTGAGGCAGAAATTAAAATCCTTACGAATAATTTTTGTTTTAAGAAAGCACTAACTGTACTTACTATTACTATTATTGGAAAATTTTTACTATTCACTATTCAGTAAGAGAATTTTTATCAACTTCCAAAAGGTACTACGTACCTATAGTTCAGGTAAATTGTGGCAGTCATGGATCTACATTGGATTTTTGAAGTACGTACTGTAATTTTAAGTTTAAGTTGTTATTTTATATTATTTTACCGATACATACCTCGACAACTCAGTAGTTCAGGACATTTTAAAACTAATGAATCCATAAAATAATTCTAAGAGACTACCACTACCACCCCTATTACTGAACTACACGGCAACGTTTAGGGTTGCCAACTCTCCCGTATTTCCCGGGAAATCCCGTTTTCCACTGTGATTTCCCGCTTCCCGTATCAACTCTACACGGGAATCAGTTTTCCCGTATTTTCACAATTTGTTTTAAAACACATATTTCCTTAACTTCCACCTACTAACAACAGTACACAGTTTTCAGCATTTGAGCATTTTGAACTTAAAGTCTAATGTTGAGACGATTATTTCATTATAAATGGAACATAAAATGGTTAGGCAATAGAAACAAATCACCCAGCCGAGTTACAAGTTGTTGGTAGGCCTATTTATTCTTAATTTCGTGTCAAAAGTTTATAATTGTTTAAAACGAGATATAGCTGATGCAAAATAGCTTGACAAAATGTAGAAGGTAACCAGCTTAAACGATACATATTAATTCCGTTTACCCACCCAAATTAAACATAAATTGAATGAGAAAATTACACCTGCAAAGTTAATATTAAATCCCTAAACTCATTTTCTGGGATCTAACGTCTATTGTAGGAAAACTTTTTTTTGCACCTGCGGCGATTTGGCCTTGGGCAACTGGGACATCGCCGTCCTCTTTCCCTCTACGTATTTCACATCAATTTTAAAATTCCCGTATTTTCATATTCAATAGTTGGCCACCCTAGCAACGTTATTGATCTACAACGCATCTCGTTTCCTCAGGACGGGCAAGGTGAAAGGAATCGAACGCTTCCTGGGAACGGTGGAGACATTCGAACAGTCCCTGATCGAAGTTACCTCCGGCCAGGCAAAGTACGAGCACCAACACCGAGCCATCGTGTGGCGCATGGCGAGGCTACCCAAGGAAGGCCAAGGTGCCTACACCACTCACAACCTAGTGTGTCGGATGGGGCTGACGTCTTTTGATCAGATACCGGACAAACTTGCTGAGGTGGGTTTACTCAGCCTCACAGTACAGTATTAGTAGTATCAACTTGCTTTGTGTTTGATTTCTCTATCACTATGAAAGAAACATTTTTAAATTTTAATACAGCTGTAGTATCAAACATTATAAACAAATATTATGTGAAATAAATAAAAAACAAGAATAACTAACTATAAGTCCATATATAAACACTTCAAACCAAGAAAAACTACATCATAAATAAATTATGTCAAGTTTAAACCATTTACGAAGTTTAACAAAGAAATCGGGCGTTGTTCCCCATGCTTCTATTCATTATACATAGTCGTTAGAGGTTTTACTACAATACTCCAAACATAATTTAAAAATTGAAAGGATCAGAAGTGTCTGTAATAAAACATGCTAAAAACTTATAAAATCCTCCATTTTCTTGCCATCGTGTTACAGTTCTGCTACGTAGAGTTCACAATGCCCGCCACGCAAGTCTCCCACATGACTGTACGGTCGGTTTCGCTCAGCAATTCCGCTAAGGATGACCCACCGGAGAAATACGTCCGGCAACTAGCCAGGCACGAATACAGGTATGTTAACTTGGAGCTATCAATACACTTTTAAGGTCTAGCCACTTGACAGTCGAGCTGCCGCATTATCCAGTGTTTCAACTCGCATTTAGTAGAGGCGGCAAATATTCTTGAAACGTGCTTTAAAAGAAACAACTTGAGCAACATATGAAAACAATAACTGCAATGTGTTATGGAAACTTCCTTCTATGTAGCAGCACAATTCAAACAGCTATGTTCTAAACAATTTTAAAAAAGAGCGGGGTGCTGAAACGGATTATTCCAGGGGCCCTATCCTCTAACTTTTTGTTGTGGATCCTAAAACGAATTCTACCTGCATTCGAGCTTGTTACACAGAATGTATTGTTACATTGAGTAAACAAGTTCGAATTTACGCAGAATTCATTTCAGGACATACAATAAAAGGTTAGAGATAAGGCCCCAGGTGTGACATGGAAGATGCAACAGCACTGCATTTAATATCCCGGGCGTGACTTTCACGTGGCTAAAACCAATTACATTTTACAGCTTGGGATGTATATTGTATATCATGACTTCTGTCTCGCTATAGGGTTGGTATCGAGCACACGCAGGGTGAGGGTCCAGGCGCGTACATCGCAGCCACAATCTCGAAACCCGCAGCCCCGGTCGCTGCCCCAGTCATAGACCAGCTCGACATGCCGGAGCCAATCGCAGAATCGGATAGCGATTCTTCTAGCTAAGCTACATAACCTCACTCTACATTATAAAACTGAATTAAAGAATATCATGTTGTAAAGGAAAACTATACTACATATCCAGTTGCACTACCAAGCCGTGAGTAATCTGTGTTATTTATGTGTATGTATAGTTTGTTGGGGTCCCCCACCACAACGGAAGGGAGGACGGTTTGTTTTGTTCACTCAGAGTTTCTGGCACAGAAAAAGGAACGTGTTTGGACGTGATCGACATTTCTTTCACACTAGTTATCGTGTTTAGATCCAAACTACTCAGTAATAACTAGTGTGTTGGTGATGTTGGACACATCCCTATAGGTATCCGGAATGAGAGGTATCTATCTTCTTCTTCTTTATTACTGTTCCAAAAATCCCGGATGAATGAAATGAACCCTACTGATGATGAATTACTACTCAAGTGTAAGAATGTGATGAGATTAAAAGCGTGGATGATATTATTTTGGATAAAGTGTATGCGTGTGTGACACTATGTGGTTTCTCTCGCGGATCAGTAACCGTACGGAGGTGCATCCTTACGGTGTACTGATTACGTGAGCAAGTACAGTACAGTTTGAAACAAGAGTATCGACAAGAACGTTAAAAAATCAATTGTAGTAAGAACCACAGTCGTAGCATTGGGAATTGAGATTCAGTAGCCTCTTCGCCTTTCAAGGGTCTGTGGACAGTTCAGGTAAATTACTCAATTTGGGAACAAGTTAGTGTAATTGGGTGCGTAAAATATATTAATATATGAATGTTATATTTGAGCTTCATATGAAAATATGTACACTTCAAAATAGGCACTATTGTTATAAGAATACTTGTAAGTAAATGTAAAAAAAAATTAAGCTAAGCAACCTTCTAATTTGACTCAATGATACTACACTAAAAGAATTGCTGAGGAACGACTAGAAAATAACGGACAATACATTATTATTTTCATTAGAATTAAGATTTATGTACGTATTACAGATGTATTGGAGACGTTATATTAGTATCTGATTTCATCGATTAACATAACATACTCGTAAACATTCCATGTGTGAGAAATGTAATTTAATGTGTGAGTTAGTTTGCTGTAATGTAGTCCTATCATTAGACCGTAAATACTTGTAGAACATAAGCCACTGTTTCAAGATCAATATTGAGAAATGTTGTTGTGTGCTGTACAGAGGAAGTACCTATTTCACCAAACCTATCATGTACCATGCAAATAGATGACTGATGTAGCACCACTATAATCTGATGCTATTTACTGATGATCTATTGTTTTATCTTTTAAGTGTTATTACATCTACAAAACATACCAAAATATTAATAAGTACATGCGGAACTAATGAATATACACCCAAGTATTCGAAATGTAAATTTGTACATATTGAGTAAATAAGTAAACTTAGTAAGCCATTACTTAAGTGCTTGGCATCATACGTGGGGATAAAACCGAGATTTTATGTAGCTACTGTATTGAGTGAACTTAGTAACTCCATAAGTATGCAACATACCATGTCTGGTTGTTAGCTATTCAAGTGGTTGACAAATAGAAAATATACTTTGGCTATAGGTAGAACTTGCAGATAAATATTTATAACCTCAATGCTGCCATTGTAATTTAAATCTTCAAAAGGTAAAACAAAATCAATAGTTTCAGTAAATTGTGTATCTGGAAAATGGATTACCTCGGAGTGTAAACTTTGTGCAGGAAGTTTGATCTAACACGAAATGGTATTAACGAATGGAATAAAAATTATATAGAAGTAGATACATGTGTACATACATATGGTTAACAACAGGTCTTGCCAGAAATATGGAATGGTGTTAGATTTTGTGCATTATACCTCTCTTGGGGCAAAATGAATCAGTTAAAAATGTCTCTAGTATGGCCAACATTGGAAAGCACACAAATTCCTCTCTCACAAGAAAAAGGAATGAGAATAGATGCACTTACACTGATGACAGTTGTGTTATAATTCTCATCTAGTAACTTTACTAAATTAGGTATGATGTAATAGATATACAGGCAGTACTATATTATTGGGGATCAAGTGTATCTTCAATAAAATAGTGGTAAATGGTAGAATATATGTATAGAGCAAGCTTCCAAACTATCATTAGAACCTGTGTGCAAATACTATGAATGGTAACCAACTATTTACATAGGCTTTTACTTTAAGACAAAATTTTAAGTTTATTTCAAATTTAAATATGCCTCTTGAACACGGCAGAATTGAGTGCGGCTTCCAAGTTACTTAAATAAATAATACGTGTACAAAATTAATGATCATGTCTCGAAAAAATACATATAGGCCTATAAATAATGTTTGAAAATTTTAAAAAAATCTATCTCAAAGCTCGCATGTTACATGCTTTGTTTCTAAAATGGTGGACAGAGTCTAGTTGTTGTATCTCTTGTTACAAATGTATTATAAATGATTAAATTAAGTCAACCTTTTGAGAGGCTGGAAATTAGGATGGTTAAAGAGATTAATAAATAATTGATGTTGAAAATTTCATATCATTTAATATCAACTCAGACTTATACTAATTTAGGCTTGTTCCTATATTTTCCCCACATTTATGCCATTGAGCATTTGTGGTTGCAGCGATATGCCAAAGACACAAAACATGTAAATATACTTGGTACTTACTACTGTTATAGGTTATGGTGACTACTACATAAAGGATTAACTAATATATAAGACACTTTTTATTGATATTCCACCCCCACTTGGCTTGAGAAAATATAATAATCTAATCTAATATGTATGTACAGCAATGAGTAAAATAATGGGTTATGAATGTAGGCCTAAGGAGAATTTGATGGCCGAAGGTTCAGCACTGGGTACAGCAAATATGAAAAATGAAAAATTGAAAGAAAAACTCACATAAAAGGCATTGAATATACTACCCAGATTCCTACTTTATTGGCAACCCTCTTTAGTAGAGGACCTGGGTTGAAGCTCCTATGAAAAGTGAATTTCTTTTTGCTTTTCATCTTTCATAAACTGATATGGTAGAGGTTAAAATAATTAACATATTATAACAATAATTGGCTGTGATGCATTATTATTTAGGTCTTAGATTAGTTGTTTTAAGTTCATTTTTTAGGATCAATATTAAACAAAAACTGTGTAAGATGCAGAACTTAGATTGCTGAACATTATCAATTTGTGCTAATGCATAAACAAAATTTTTCTC
Source organism: Isoperla grammatica (assembly GCA_945910005.1). Classification (NCBI taxonomy): domain Eukaryota; kingdom Metazoa; phylum Arthropoda; class Insecta; order Plecoptera; family Perlodidae; genus Isoperla; species Isoperla grammatica. The sequence goes on from OX246740.1 coordinate 49,726,847, forward strand.
TACAAACTTTTCTTTTTATTAGTTAAAATTAAGTATTACAGTATTATTTTATATTTTGAAATTAGACATTACCAAAATTTAAACAATTTATGTAATACTGTAGTAATACAATGTTAAAAGTTCAAGGCTATGTACGTACTCTTGAAATACTACTGCTGTAGTTCATTAAATGCATCTCAAAATATTGTGATACACACTTTAATTTAATTTAATTTATTAAATTATGTTTGAAATATTCGTTTCAATCAAACGAGCACTGTGTCTTTCCTAAGATGTTAGTTGTAACGAGAATAGATGTGTGTAAAAATGTCAGTGGTCGTCTAGTGCAGTAGATTAGAAAATAAGTGTGATATTTTTATTTAAATTCTCTATTAATTTATCTATTTATTGGGCCCCAGTCTGGGGCCTACAAAGGGGTCAAAACTAGTCAAATGTAAATAAAAACTATTGAAATAAGATGTTATCCAGTATTTAGATAATAGTAAATTAGTAATTACCAATATTAAATAATGTATGTATACACTTGTATATTAAAGCTAAATATCAAAAGGTACAACTGTGGCTGTCAAACTTGTTATTTGTGTTTCTTGTCATGAGAATGATAAGAGGTAACTTGACTGTATTAATATATCACCTCTATTTAAACATGAGTGGAACCTCAATGGAATGAGCCCTGGAAATATACTCAACTGATTGGTTTTGATGTCATCAAAAAGGTTATTGCACTCCACGTTTCGTTACTATATTCCTATTGTATCATATTATGATCAATATGGAAGAAGAAAGTGAAGAGGAGGAGCCAGAGGAAGTTAGCATGAGGGAAGCGTCAGGCATGGCCAGCCGGCTTCGATGTACCTAGAGGCCAGAATATGATGGGATTAATTTCCTATCCCCTACCCGACTTCATTGTTAAGACACAGGAAGCAGATATAAAAAAAAAAAAATGGGCAAGTAATCATCAACTCTTGCAAATTCTGTACTACTATTACAAAAGAACACAGATTTGGGAGTGGATTTCTTAACAATTTTATAGTAACCGAATTGTACACCTTTTATTTCTTGGGCTTATTTATTCAGCGCACCACTTACTGTTTGCCAAATATTGGTTAAATTTAAACTACCTTCCTAATAAATTTAACAAAGATTACCCAGTGTGATTGATAGTTACGTAATTGTAATTTAATGTAAGTTTACGTTTCAACCACACAGTACTCACTTTACTAATACTAATGTATATAAATAGCTTGGCTGTGCTGTACATAAAGTAATTTAAGGAAAACAGTCTTGCTTCGCGAGCTGTTTCAGATCAGCAAATGCCCGTGAAAAAAATTTAGAGCATGCACTTTCATTGACCACGCCATCAACTAGGAATCTCCATGAAATATGAAATATCTCAAAATTAAATTACCACTCAAACAGCACATTAGAAACATATAATCAAAAGAAACCCTTAAATTCACAAATTCAATTCAATTCAATTCAATGAATGACTCAACTACAGTAGTGAAAAAATACACTATATTGAAATAAAGTTACTGAATGTTCACTCAAGTTTCTACTAATATTGAAAATAAGTAATAACACTAATTAAATTGCCCAGTTTCAATTGCCACTGTCTATTTAAATAAATGTGTGTTAAATAAATGGTAAATGTGAGTCAAAAATGGAACACAAAACGTACCACTGAACATAAATAAAACACAAAAAAGTGGGCTGTATTTTAAATTTCATACACATTCCTAGGTAAGGATGGTGATGTCCAAATTACTGTGCATGCTGTTTGTAAGTGTAATTCTAAATGTTCCTAATTATATGTGAACAGATTATGTATCCAACTCAGTAGTGATTAGGTGAATTAACCTTATGTTGGACTTATAGAAATGTAGCAATAATTCTTCTCCCATTTTTATGTTACATTTCTTCTTGTTTTCATAATTTGTGTACACAAAAAAGTTACGGTTATGATACCTACAACAATTATTTTAGGAATGGAAATTCTACACTACTAGAAATAAGATGCTGACATACTGGTAGTAAGATAATATTGGGAGTTGCAAGTAGTAGATGTCATTTTCGATGCAGAGAGCGTCATGTGGTTACATTTTTAAAATCGTAAATTTTATTGACACCCACTTAGTTTGTATGTAAAATCAAAATATATTTTAATAATCATTACTTTTTTGTTTTTTTAATAAGTAAAGAATCCAATAGCATTATGAAACTGTAGTAGTCAGCTATCACTGAAGTTAACACACAGCACAAGCTGATAAAATTGCTGCTTTGGTGACTTTTCTAGACCAGTGATGATAGTGGATATCTGAATACACTGACCTACTATGGTTCCACTTAAGCTACAATTGGTTCTCACCCCTTCAATTAATGTTAATCTAATCTACTGTCTATCCACATACTGTTATTCTTCTTGATTTGTTGTACATATTTATCTATGGAAATGTGACTACGATAAAGGAAAATTATGTTAATGCAACAAGGCTGTGCTAAACGTACAGCATAACTGTACTATTCATAATTACCATACTTGTACATAAACTACTGATATATAGTAAGGTAAACTTTGTTCTTAAGAGGTTCGTGTGCAAACTGTTGTGCATTATGGGTGTACAGAAGTCCTCCAAGCATTAGACAAATGCAAACACTGAAAGCACAACCACTGGGTAGAAATATGCTAAACACGTTTGGTAGTACGTACCGCGTCTTGAGTGAATAAAGTGAATTGAAATACAATTGCTTGCTCATACATACTATGTACCGTTATCCAACATTCAAATTTCACAGAATTCTTAATTCAAGATGAAAAAAGCCTTGATAAATCAGGATTTGTAGTCACTTAGAAAGATGTAAAAAGAAGTGAATATATATATATATATTGAAAAATTAAGTTTATCTTTAATGGGAAAAGAAAAAAGATGTGTTAAGCATATTTTTCCCACAGATAGATCAATGCATACAGATGTCAGTAAACATTACCATTTGCTTAACATGCATACATACGTACGTATTGGTGTGTCATCATATCTATGTATAATTTATTTGAGAAGATAGCTTGGATGTTAAAATGGTTCATTGATCATTGTTGATTATTTAAGGATATCCTAGATGCAACAATGAACAATTTAAGTACTTAATATTTATTTTAAAAATGTTTCACAAAGCCAAGGTGTAAAAGTTACCACAGATATTTCCATACACTTATGCAGTTTAGCTACTGCAAGTATCTAGCTCATCAATTAAGTTGTGCTGTATTCCACATCCACTTATAAATATATCACCCATAGCTATAACCTAATGCAACTACGTATAATTAGAATAGTTAAGTGGAGAATGGCATATCATGCCAATAGATAATCTTAATTTATTGAATCAGTCATAATATTATATTTAATTACTGTATATAAACGTAAATTATTTCATTATCCGCGTTTCCAATTAATTTGGATCCGCATATATGAGCCAATGGGTGTAAAACTTTCTAATCTACATAGCTTATAATACATGCAAAGCTCTACTGACAACTGTCGGCATCGGAATAGCAATCGCAATCAGGAAATCGCGAAAGAGTTACCTTAGTTTGTTTGATAACATACAGTAGGTTGTGATCGGTACCAATTGTGAACAGCTGGTTTTCTATGATCTCGATTGCGGTGGGAATCCCGATGTCGACAATTGTGGGTATGGCTTTAGTGTTCGTTAGTTATACCTAGTCAAAGATAGCGTAAAATATGATTCAATTATTAAACTAGACTGTCATACTAGCAGTAGCATAAATGTAATGTTTGACGAGGAGGTGTGGCTAACATGCATTAAGTGTCAACGACTGGTATGGTGGACAAAATTGCTACTGAGTTAAGATTTTAGGGGGCATATTAAAACAGAAAGATAAATTGTAGGGATTGACCTCAAAAACATGTTGGGTCACAATTATCACTACCTACATTTTTGGCCCTATCTGGTCTTCAAAAGTTATCATTGCAATCAAGATTATCAAAATTGTTTTGAGAATATTGGGTAGCAATTTTACTAACAACCTACTAGCTTCTTGTAGCCAGTCTTGTACTTTAAACCATGACAGTGCAGACTATTGCCATTTCCTCCTCTTCATACACCACTCAAAAAGGCACAGTGAACACACTTATCGAGATAAATAAAAACTGTACATTGTTAAAAATGTCCTTAAGACAAATATAGGTAGTCAAAAAGGTGGCTTTAGAATATAAACGCAAGTTTAAATGTGATAATAGCCCACGTAGCAATCGACAATTACTAGTATGTTATCAATACGAGTTCATAACTCTTGGTCAAACAGAAAATTCATAAAAGTTAGAAGAGAAGATCGTATGCATTCATAAAACGCAGTCTGTAGGCACTCTCAATTGCAACTATATGCTGCTGAATATTAAATGAAAATACATGACTATATCTGGATAAAATGAAGTGAAAAACTGTGGTTATCTTAGGATGAATGAGTTCAGTAATATACCGTTGTAAGGTTAGTGCTTATAGATTTACCGTTAGTAAACACGATCATTTTCTAGTAGTTAAGTGTTCTATGTCATTTTTTAATTAGCAGGTGTATAAATTTATTATTTATCAATAGAATTGTCAAAGACAGGGCTTTGTGAAATAATAACCAATTATATTCCTGTACATATTTGCATGCATTATAAATATTCTAGAATCATTTACTTTTGTAAAACTTTGTGTATTGCTTTTTCCAGTATTTTTAACTGAAACTGCATGGTAAAATTAAGAGTTTAAATTGGGATTGACTATTTGCTTGAGCATGCACTTACAACAGTAACTGTGTGTAAGTCCATAGTTAAAATTGAGTCCTATGAAGAAGCTACAATAATAAGAAAAGCTACGCCACCAAGCGATATTAAGAGTAATCGATCAATACCAATTTAAAATTGAGAGGAAGCCAAGGGGAAAGTTACCAAATGAGATTACCTTTTAAAACTGACAAAAGCAATACGTGCAAAATTATAAATAGTTAAATACTATACCTAGATTTTTGTATTATTTTTTTACTATCTTTATGTCTACCTAGATGACATAATGATGTCAAGATGGAATATAATTTGGTGTATTTATCAGGCGTGTTAACTGCACCTAACACTATAGATACTAGATACATAACACATTGGGTTATGTTTAACTATGTACGAAACTACCCTTATTATTTATTCATTCCGAGTTTTTCTTTGTTCAAGATCCAATACTTTTGGATGCAGATAGCCCATGATATTACAAAGAAAATTACCCATTTAAGTATTAGTCAGCTCATAAGTTATTTATTTGTTAATCACGTACTGACAAAAAAAATGATATTGCCATAAAATATAATGTACATAGTACCGGTATATGTTATACCGGTGTACGAAAGTAATGTGTGTATAATATGTACGAATTCAAACCTGCGTATTGTAGGTAAGTCGAATTTGTCTGGCGTGATTATATACAAACAACAATTGTTGTATAATTAAGTGAGTATGTCCATAGGAAATACAAATAATACATCAATGTAGGCTACTAGCAATTTAGGAAGTAGGTCTATGTATTAATTTGATAATACCACGTTTCATTTTTACTAGACAAATCTCCACGTCACATGGTGTAAATACATATATTATGCAATTTTAAGTTGACGCAAACTTTTTGCTGTCATGTGAAAATGCACTAACATGATTTTTGGGACCCCCTCTCTCTTTCTCTCTCTCTCTCTCTCTCTCTCTCGGAGTATGCCCATACCCACTGTACATAAAGAAACAAGAAGAACGAGAACATATTATTTTAGAACAATTCAACACATTGAAAGCATTAAATGATGACAAATATGAACCCCAATACAACAAAATGTATAATATGGAAGTTATTATTTTAAATTCATGACAGATTGATTGGTGACACGTCACTTCAAAAAGTTGGCATCAGCTTAAAAATTAATATTAATGTGAAAACTGTTATTATAAGAAGGTGAATGTTCTCCGATTATCCACCCTAATTACAAAAAACTAATGGTTCATAAGTACTAAACCAGCGACGTAGAAGGGATGGCCGTATGCATTCAGAAAACGCTCTCTCTGTGTACCACCCCTGAGTGATAATTGTACGTTGATAACCTTTTATCAATCAGATTTCAGAATTTAAATCTTAAACCTACACGGCTGTTGAGAAATTACAAAATTAACTATAAATCAGTCTTAACATAAGTATAAAAAAAATGTAATAGTCTTGCATGTGTTTAGCAGACACTTACTGACAACCACTTCATTAACCAAACTGATTTATAAAGGTTAGTAGGCATTTATAAAGTAATAATACAGTAATAACAATAAATATTATTGGAATGATAAACCATACTATAGTACTGTATTGAACTAAAAGTTGAAAGTTGTAAAGAGTAAGGTATGTTCCAGACTGTAATATCAGCATACCCGTTATCACACCAAGGTTGGTGCACATAGAAACACCGTTAGTAAACATGGCCATTTCCTTGTAGTTACGTGTTTTAGATGTACTTCATATAGGGGTAGTTGTCCTTAAAGTACGTTATATCATCAAATCAACCATACATGTGAAAGTGCCGGCACAGGATATTGACATTTCATTGGAGAAGACCTTGTTTTTAATTTTATTAGTATTGCCCGTAGTCCGAGCTCCATCCCTTGGAGATGATATGCCACTGTCAGCAAATTACTCCTTTGTTAACTTAACTAAATTATGACAAGAAATACGTCAATTTAATCTTGGGAATTGCGGTACCATCTGTAATCGTTAATAGTACAAGCCAAGAGTAAAGAAACGACATGTTTATGGCATACCTGCAGCACTACAGGAACGTTCAAGGCAAATTTGAGCGTATGTATTGTGTAGTGTAGGTAATTCTAAGCAAAAACACTAGAGCTGCACAAAACTGTCTGAGGATTTTTACAAAAATCTGTTATTATGCTCGATTGCTCGATATCAAAGCCCTAAATCCAAGAATAATATCGATTGACGTAAAACCAACCCTGCTCGCACAGATCTAAAAATAAGTAAATCACCTGTGAGTGGAATGTAGATGATCAGTATTACTTAAATGAGGCTTTACGTTTGACTGTAATACGACGCTCGAGTAAAATGGTTTGATGATAAAAGTACTTCTTACATTACACACCTATCTTCCCATAGTAGTTAGTAAAGTGCCACCCTATTTTAGTTACATAAATGTACCTGTAGTGTAGATGTAATGTTATTTTGTTTCTAGGCTAGCATGTTATAACAGTGTTCAGTGAATAATTTATATTGCACTGAACCCATTTTATTTTAAAAACCTATACTGTGCTGTATGTTAGTTTCACCTAGTTACAATGTACATATAACCCAACATTGTTGGGACTGAGTTATTATTTATTATTTTTGTAAATCTCACATACTGTGTTGTCAGTTTTCAAACAAGCTGAGACATTAAATAAGGGATTTAGATTGAAAAAGCAAACAATTACATATATTGTAAAAATATATAAATTTGGTGTTGTGTTAGTACTATGTTAACTTACAGTGTGATATTAGTTAATAAGATATGCATATGATGTTAATTAGTGAATATACTATGTAAGTATGAATTTGTTAAGAACATTATAGTATTAAAATATAATATTTAATAATGTGGTTCACTTGTTGAATGTATCAAAGGCAAATGTACAGGTAATCGCTATGTGTAACTAAAACCAATACCTTACTATTCTAGTAAGGTATTTGATTAAAACTTGCTGTTGGAGTCGTGGAAAGTATCAGTAATATAAAGCAAATGTATTAAAAATGTCACAAAGATGTATTACCATCAAATCAAATGTGTTGAGAAACTAAGATTAAACTTTAATTTACACCCACTCACATAAATCACGTCAATTAGTGTCTATTACGACTAGTAACGCGTTGGAAGTTAATTTTGAAGTCTAAATCACATAGTACAGTAGTTCACTTAGAGAAGGTCTAGCACTCTTCCAATTTCCACTGAACATCACAGAACTGATTTATGCTTTAAAAAAGTAATTCAATCAGTCCACATTTTGTCCTTAACTAATTCTAAATAAAAACATGTATTCAACAAACCTTCATAACCTGTAGACAATGACCGGTCTGATGATGGGGATAAATATATTAGTTGTTGGACCTATGCAGTACGTGCTCTTCCCGGCCATATTTTATGTAGCTGCACTGCACCCCCATTATTGCATTTGGCTCTAAATCTAAACAAACAAAACATAATTAACATTATTGTAAACTGCATACCTTATAATTGTTACACTGTAACAGTGGCATGGGCATTACTATAAATAATAATGATATATGTATATTGTATACTACATAACCTAATACACCCCCTAATCATAACGTAATGCAATCTGGTTTCTCATTAATGCACTAAATAAACTTACTAACAACCATTACAATAAAAATAAGGTAATGTGTTATAATTATCCTCACAATTAGTGTTATTATAGTGACAGATCAAAGCAGAAATATTGATAAAAAAAATACATTATGTGTGAAAATAGAAAAGTTAACCAACATGCATACAGGTAACTATAGTTTTTTGTAAATGTACAGTACATAATAATTGTTCTTTAAAAAAAATAATGATTGACATACATTTAAAATCTACTTACATTGTAAATAGTGTTTTACATTTAATTATCAAATGGCTTGAGACTATTAATAAGTGATTTATTTGTGTTGTACATAATAAAACAGGTTAAACGGCAGGATATGGTACAAGAAAAATAAGATAAAAACAAAGTTGTAAATTGACAAAAGTGTAAAATAAGATCTAGAAATAAGAAATAAATCTATTGAGTATTTGAAACAGTGGCTTGTATGAACAAGTTATATAACTTGTTAATTTAGTTATACATTGACATTATTAGGTGTGAATTGTATTGTAGCGTTTGCTTGTCGGTTTGTATGATGTATATAGGCCTATGTGTACGATCCGAATGGTTAAACAGAAGGGTAAAAAACATTGAATAATGAATGAGACCAAGCAGTATTATAAGAAATGTATACTCTGTGTTTTATTTTGTTTGGTGTTTTTAAAACCCTCTGATAACGGGTTCCAGTAACCCAAAGTCCACCGTTGTTTTTTGTTTCCATATTTGCTGCAGAGCTTTAAACTGAATTAGAACAGATAATAGTAAACGGTGCAGAAGCACAGATTAAAATATACATATAACGATCTCACCCTTGTGGTATGACCTATTGTAATAAGTATATAATGTAGTATTAGCTAACCCAGTTCCCATAACCTATGTTGTGAAAAGTGCTTTCCAAACAATGTGGGTTCGTTGGTTGTTATACGTGAAAAAATATGGCATTAAAATTAAATTGAGTGTTAAAAAACATTGTCGACATATTAGTGTAAAATAATAACTATAATTTATTTAATTTATTCCATGAGAAATTTATTTGTGAAATGTAAAACTAAGCATGTAGTTATGTAGTCAATGGAATGAAGTGCAATTTATGTATCCAATCGAGAATAAAAACAATTAGAAACAACAGCCTTGTCAATACACTGTTCCTTGCTAGGTATTTCCTTTCCAATTATTATTAACTTCAGAATGCTCTACAAGTACAATGTTGGCATCATCTGACAAGTGACAGTGCATTGCAATTGGATGCAACTGAGAAGCATTACATCGATAAAACAGACTTTGCTTATACCACTGCAACCAGGATCACAAAAAAAGATCATCCATGGTGTCATAAGAAGACCTAAAATAAAATACATATAATTTTGGCATAGCATAGCATTGCAAAACAACTTATTAAATAGGTTTTATACAGTGATAAATGAAATTAACATGTATGAATGGGTTGTAAAATAGCTATCAATGACTCTATGAGAATATATGCAAAAAAAAGTGGATGCATAGAATTCCTGCCTGCTGGATACTGTGTCTGCAAATCCAAAGACAATTCTATTGTTGATCACAACAAAAACTCAAAAATTAAAACTAAGCATCCGTTAATGATTCATGTTAATTTTCATTCTCAATCATATCAATCAACCCAAGTTATAAACTAATACAAGTAAACACAAATATTCCAAAATAAAATACTGTACTGAGAAGGTACCCAAGTTAGCTCCCCATAATTACCTACTACATAATGACAGAGGGAGGCAAGACATGGTTAGTTAAATAAATACACTGTTTTGGAACACAGAAATACTGATTTATTATCAATTTCAATACACTACTGACCATCTAAAATGCAGTCACTCTAACCCTTTCTATAGTAAACAAATTTGCTTAGTTTTAACTAGCAATGGTTTTCACCTCTTAATTATAGGAAAGATTAGAGTAACTTGCCTATTTTACCCAGCGTTGGAGTAATTCTGTTGTGTCCATATGTATAATATTTAATATTTAACAATTGACAAGAACTCAAAGCTCTTGACAGAAGATTTGAACAAACATCAAATTGAAAATGTAACCATTAACATTCAAATGTTTCCAATTCCCGAACCATTTGCAAAAAACGGTCATAGGCCTACCTGGAAGATGAATGTGGCAGCTTTCATTAACGTACTTACAAGTACCAACGCCATCTCCAGTCGTACAACCCGATACTTCGAGTCTGCTTGAGCTATTATAGAATCAGCTTGCAATCTTATAGCTTCAGCTTGCAGTTTAAGTTATGTACATTCGATACCCAGTAGATTACTACATCTCTACAAGGATACATTGATTTTCGTTTGATTACAGTCCCAACAATATCCGTACTTACAGTAGTACGTTTTTCTATCAATATTACAACCGATGTAGTATTTTGGTATTGAGATTTTGATTTCAGAAAATACAGCAATATAAAAAGACTACAATTTAACAGTGTGACTCTACCATTGTTATTGTTAAAAAACGATTTTACTACAAGTATTGGGAATTGAGGAGATTTATTAAGTTAACAACCAGTTTGGATAAATGGGTTGATTTTGTTATTCAAATACAGAAAAAATACGGTGACTCGTTCTTCACCTTGGGTCGAGAGATCACTTGAAAGACATATCGAAAGAACGTTTATTGGCTTCACTAAGCGCAGTGGCGTTTACATTTAAAAAATAAGATAATACAGTAACTCGAATAACAACCTTATGGAGGGAGATCATATAATATATATATATCCCATTGTTTGATCCCTATTTATGATACAATAGTCCTACTGAACACATTTGCAACAACGGGTTTCATCGCAGCTAATACCAGACCACAAACAGTGCTCCTGCAACATGTTTACGAGCGTTGTCGTAACTTCACCCGGCCAGACTTGAGAACACGTTACGCGTATTTATCGTGGCCTCACTGAACCTTAAGCGGTGCTCATCTACGCATTTACATTATCATGACTAAGCGTATGGTAGGGCGTGCTTATGCAACGTGTACGTACATACTTTAGCCTCTTAATATTACCTTGGAAGTAGCCATTGATCTAGCGGGATTGAGATCACGTGTGAAGTCTTGTATATGTGACAAGTGTAGTCTCAACATTGTACACGTATAGCAGCACTACGTCAGACGAGTACAAACATAGTGGTGGAATTGGTTGGTCACATTTGAGGATATGAAATACATTCAAAACATACATTGGTTAATTATGTATATATCAGTGCTGTAACTGAGTCATTCTCACATCTTTAAATACTAGACAATGGAAAGGGACATTACATTCTGTCAACATCCTCAACTTGAACCGATATTTTACTGCCCGTATCCACGGAACAAAATGTATATGTATAATGTTTTCTATTATTTGGTGAACAGGAACAACAAAGATCCCCTTTGTACTTTAACTAAAAACTAAAAAACTAAAAAAAACAGCATGTACACCAATAAAAGATTAAAATAAATCCTTTAAGAGCATGGCAGCAGTAAAATGGAATGTAGGCCAAACGGTTAACTCTGGAAAACTATACAGGTAATTCTGACACCTAAAACCAGGTACGTAAATAGTTCGAATGGTTTGACCTTTCTGCTAAATTACTAATTACACTAATAGAAACACATTTACACACTAACAACAGACTTTGGCAGCAGATGATAGTATCGTCAGTGACTGTTTGCCTCTAGCGTCAATAAGCTGACAATACATAAACTAAAAATGCTTTTTGACATAACTTTTGTTTGTATAGAAATGTGTTTCTTCTTACTTTGAAAAGCAGCAGCCATAATTATTTAGTTAGCTGCTGGTTTCCATCAGTAAACACTAAATTGCAAAATGATCAGGCAGGATGGGCCAGTCATGCTCATACAATGGTATGAAAATATAGGCCTACTAGTTTTTCGCACACACTTATGAATTCCTGGAAGCCGTACCATCGAACGAAATAAATGGAAACTGTTTCTAGCCTCACTAAACTCTACTTGGAACGTGGTAACATTTTATTTTAAATTTGTATCACACTGTTTGATGTACATCAATGATTGATATTGGACACCCCATAATGCAGCAAGGCCAACGAGATTATATACAATACCATTTGTGCACTCAAACCTTACAGTTTATAGGACGTAAAAGCAACCTAGGTGCAAAGTACTCGCTACTTCCTCCAACATAACCTTACCCTTCTTGTCCTAGAAACACCAACCTTTAACAACAGTTACTAATATAGAACAGCAAGGATCATTCAAATTATTCTTAATTGTTTTGAAGTCAGTCAGGAGAGAAGGAAGGAATGTGTCAGTTATAACTTAAAAATGCAGTTTAGTAAAGAAGAAATCAATTATATGTCACTTTGGGTCTCACTATATAACATACTTCTCAGCAGTTGCTGAACGCGGGACCAAATTGAGTGGCGTGCATTGTTGAACCACTTTCACGAGTGTGTCAGGTTTGCCGTAACGTGCCGAATTGAGTAGTATCTACGATGACAATACTATCGAAAGCCAATCGAAAATAAAGAAAGAGTCCAATTCAAATGACAGAAACAATAACTACTGTACTGAAGGGAACCTGAATTATATAATTATATACGTAAGTTGTCAGATCAAACTACGTGGCGCACATTTCAAACGAGTAAAACCGGGGAAGTTTGAGATTCAAAAGTTGTATAGGTTAGTTAGAGAATCATAATTAACATATATGTTGCGGTAACATGCATTGCTTGTGCATATTTAAGCAACAAAATTAAAAAACTGATTCTCTTATATATGATAAATCAATTGAAACGGTACAGGAAGTAATGACTAAACAAAAGCAAAATATTACACCGACATCACTGGCCAATGTTTACGTGGTAAGACTTTCCACAACGATATCTCGGACCAACCCAATATGGCACGCAGAGCTGAATCGTTTCCAACAGTCTCACACTTTATGCAGTGCCAACTTCACACACTAAGGTACCTATAGGTTTGTTTGTACTGGAAGTCACTATGGTACTGACACCTTAATTTTAACACAGTCTGGATTAGTAGCTGTGGTAGTCTGCAGATAATATGTGTCAAATGAAACTAGACCTTAACGAAGCAAACATCTGGCAGTTGCGACTATAACTAAATATTTCACAGTCAATCATGAATTCATAACTTAACGAAATTATCGCTGAGCTGAACTAGATATGTCAATATTAATGTTAGAAGTAAGCCTAGACTAGCATAACCTGAGTAAAAAATAGGGCCACATTATATCTAAGCTAGTATTTATTTATGGGTAGGCCTACTTCACATTAAAATTGCCAGATAAATAACACATGTAAAATAGTTTATTTAACTGCCCTCAAGTTACATTTAGACTGAAATTGGGGCTATAATGTATCATTTTTAGGTATTCAATTACATTTAGTAATTGAGACTAGATTAGTTAAGAACAGAGTGGACATTTATACCAATGTGACTTAGTTTTAGAATATGTATTAGTATTAGTAATTCATAAGGTTTACTTGTACGCACTGAAAATTAAAGTGTGCAGTAGGACCCTTAGCTATCCATCATCACTTTGAACAGTTAGCTGCTATCATCAACTTGTCTTTACTCTTTATATGCATCTAGCGGAACCTGTTTATTGACCGTGATATATGGCAGACCAACTAGACGGATATAGTTTTATTAATTGCCTAATTGGTGTATAAAGTGTATGAAATGCAATGCTAGTTATTGCATAGAAAAAAAATTAGCATACAATTAAGTTGTCAAGAACTAAAATCACATTCCAATTAATGCTAGTAGGCCCTACAGGACTACAGTTAAATGTCATTTATGTAATTTTGAGGAAAATTGTTTTAATAAATTTATAAATGTCCCCATTTATTATTATTATTATTATTGTATTAAAATGACAAAAACGTTCAAGAGAAAATATATAACCGACATTTCACTGTAGATGTTGAAAGTAGGGTACCTTAGGCATGAATACACATAGACATACATGTTGTGAGCAAATGTGGCTTTGAAGCTGCTCAAAGACAGTGATGACAGATGTGGTCCATACAACAGTGAATACATAGCCATCTTATGATGGCTCGAATGGTTTGACATTGTTAAGATCTTTTAGTAGATTCAAATTGAGAAAAGTAGTAGTAGTAGTAGTAGTAGTAGTTCATGTTTTTCAATGAAATAGCTATCAAATGCATTCAAAAATGTATGCAGATTGTATATACTTTTCAATAGTAGGCCTACTATCGACTTCATAAAAAACTTCAACGAACCAAATATTTCTCAAAAATAATCGTGCGATACAAAAAATAATTGCCACAATTGAAAATACAGTAGGCTACACACGAAAAAAGACAATTACCCAGAAACCCAAGTCATACAGTCGGAATGTTATCGATATTGATCGATTCTAAAAATAATAAAGCTACAAGTACTGGCCCACACAAATAAATGCAACACAAACATAGCACAGAAAGGAAGGTACCAAACCATCGGAAGTTTCTGAAGATAGACGAGGTTGTTATCACTGGAAGTGTTTCTAAATGCCCAGACACGTGCGAGTACCCAAGTTTTAGAGTAGAGATCAGATCTGTAACCTCGAGGTTTGTCGAATCACAAAACCAGCGAAATCGGCTGCTGCCTCTAATACAGCAAGAGTGTGTACTTAATACACATTGTTAAAGACTGCTAGGAACCTAATGGAATCGAGACCAGGTCACTCAATCAATCAAAACTTTAATAAAATCATTATAAAACAGGAACAGACACGGTTACGAACTTCCCACTCACGCTACTTGCATAAAATATTCCAGCAGTATCCGCTCGTTGTCTTCCTCAGACAGCAAGGAGTGTTTTAATTCATCTATATGATACTGGCCTACATGTAAACGTTTACTTTGGAGCTGTCGTAGCAACAAAGCACATAATAAATTGTATAGGTAGATGTCCTTCACCAAAATACAGTCATTGTAACTGAGTGGGTAGACAAATACAAATTTATTTATACGACGAGAAAGATTGGAATAAATTGGTGGAGAGGCTAGAGTTATGATGAGGAAGAAACGAAAGAAACAGTGGAAAACCACCACTTAACCGACGTAGTTGGCACTGAGTTCCGGTTGATTATTATTATTTACTTAGGGTGAGTGCATAATCTATAACCGTGTTCGCTCGTCTTTTACGGTGATTTTATTTAAACAGCCCTGGTCTTATCAATTTTACAAAAACTACCCCAACAAACGACGCTGGAAAGCACCAAAACTCGAGCACCGCAATACAAAGACGCCCGGTGTTCCAGACAGACAGGCAGACTACGAACGTGCGCGCTAATGGTGATGGTGATGGTGATGGGGCTCCCCGTCCGGAGACTGCTGATCGTCCTGCGATATCACGCTGCTGCGGTTGCTCGACACGTCTAGGTCCATTCCGAACGGCTTCATGACCTTGAGACCGTCGGCGTTGTTGCCAGAGTCCTCGCCTCCGCCTCCGTACCGGCTCACGTACTCGTACGAAGAGTCGCTGGAACAACGCAACCGACATGCCCACATTGAGATACGTACATTCATATCATTAAGGGTCTAGATAACCGGTAGAGGTAAGATTCCTTTTCTATCCTATCTCTCTCTGACCTTTATTATTTTATTGAATGTATCACAATCAAACAATCTCGGTCAAAACCAGCGTTAATATGTTATACAGACGTAAACGTATTATTATTATTCTTTTATTGTTGCAATACACACACACTCGGTCAAAACCGGCGTAAACATGTTGTACGGACATAAAATGTCAAGTATTTCCATGTGTATACCTTATTAAAGTATACCTAGAACTAATTAAATATATCATTGTCCATATTATTTTTCCAAATTATTATTATTATTAATTACAGTAGGCCTATCGTAAATCGTAGCTATTTTTTTTTCGTAGCTAGCCCTTCAGGTTTCCTAAAATTATAAGGACAAAAACAAATCAAAGAAAGTGGAGCATTGTTGTATTTTATCTAGGCCTAGGCCCTACATATTATATATTTTGACGCTTTTTGTCCTTGAATCCGAGGAAACTTGTAAGAACATTGAACCGTCTAGATGAGGTTTTAGACTCAACTAATGGAAGTCGACTATTCTTTATTATAGCCATTCTAACCAATAATAACGTAGTGACAATGCCCACAAGTAAATATCACAATTCATATTTATTGGATAGCTAGGAAGAAAAATGATTGAAAAATCAAACTTTCGGCATAGGATAAAAAAAAAAATTATCTCTAAAAAATAGAACAATTTCCAAGGATCTCTATACGTGTATACATGTCGGCGAGCGTACATGAATACCAAGAGTGCCTCCTCACCTCATGTACGAGTGCCTGTCCTCCGCCTCCAGCCGAGGGGGCGGAGCCTCCCGGTCTCGCTCGCCGTCCCCCCTCGAGTGTGAGCACCGCCCCCGGCCGTTCTCTGCCCCCCGGTGGTGGTGGTGGTGGTGGGAGGTGGACTGGTGGCGGTGGGTCACAGACTCGTGACACTCACACTTGCAGTCTTCGGGGTTCACGTAGCTGTAGGTCACGCCCTTGCCGTCGCGGGCCAGCTCTGGCACGTCTATGTTACCTGTCACACACATACGTTAGTGGGTCACACTCACACTTGCAGTCTTCGGGGTTCACGTAGCTGCAGGTCACGCCCTTGCCGTCGCGGGCCGGCTCTGGCACGTCTATGTTACCTGTCACACACATACGTTAGTGGGTCACACTCACACTTGCAGTCTTCGGGGTTCACGTAGCTGTAGGTCACGCCCTTGCCGTCGCGGGCCGGCTCTGGCACGTCTATGTTACCTGTCACACACATACGTTAGTGGGTCACACTCACACTTGCAGTCTTCGGGGTTCACGTAGCTGTAGGTCACGCCCTTGCCGTCGCGGGCCGGCTCTGGCACGTCTATGTTACCTGTCACACACATACGTTAGTGGGTCACACTCACACTTGCAGTCTTCGGGGTTCACGTAGCTGTAGGTCACGCCCTTGCCGTCGCGGGCCGGCTCTGGCACGTCTATGTTACCTGTCACACACATACGTTAGTGGGTCACACTCACACTTGCAGTCTTCGGGGTTCACGTAGCTGCAGGTCACGCCCTTGCCGTCGCGGGCCGGCTCTGGCACGTCTATGTTACCTGTCACACACATACGTTAGTGGGTCACACTCACACTTGCAGTCTTCGGGGTTCACGTAGCTGTAGGTCACGCCCTTGCCGTCGCGGGCCTGCTCTGGCACGTCTATGTTACCTGTCACACACATACGTTAGTGGGTCACACTCACACTTGCAGTCTTCGGGGTTCACGTAGCTGTAGGTCACGCCCTTGCCGTCGCGGGCCTGCTCTGGCACGTCTATGTTACCTGTCACACACATACGTTAGTGGGTCACACTCACACTTGCAGTCTTCGGGGTTCACGTAGCTGTAGGTCACGCCCTTGCCGTCGCGGGCCGGCTCTGGCACGTCTATGTTACCTGTCACACACATACGTTAGTGGGTCACACTCACACTTGCAGTCTTCGGGGTTCACGTAGCTGCAGGTCACGCCCTTGCCGTCGCGGGCCGGCTCTGGCACGTCTATGTTACCTGTCACACACATACGTTAGTGGGTCACACTCACACTTGCAGTCTTCGGGGTTCACGTAGCTGTAGGTCACGCCCTTGCCGTCGCGGGCCGGCTCTGGCACGTCTATGTTACCTGTCACACACATACGTTAGTGGGTCACACTCACACTTGCAGTCTTCGGGGTTCACGTAGCTGTAGGTCACGCCCTTGCCGTCGCGGGCCGGCTCTGGCACGTCTATGTTACCTGTCACACACATACGTTAGTGGGTCACACTCACACTTGCAGTCTTCGGGGTTCACGTAGCTGTAGGTCACGCCCTTGCCGTCGCGGGCCGGCTCTGGCACGTCTATGTTACCTGTCACACACATACGTTAGTGGGTCACACTCACACTTGCAGTCTTCGGGGTTCACGTAGCTGCAGGTCACGCCCTTGCCGTCGCGGGCCGGCTCTGGCACGTCTATGTTACCTGTCACACACATACGTTAGTGGGTCACACTCACACTTGCAGTCTTCGGGGTTCACGTAGCTGTAGGTCACGCCCTTGCCGTCGCGGGCCGGCTCTGGCACGTCTATGTTACCTGTCACACACATACGTTAGTGGGTCACACTCACACTTGCAGTCTTCGGGGTTCACGTAGCTGCAGGTCACGCCCTTGCCGTCGCGGGCCGGCTCTGGCACGTCTATGTTACCTGTCACACACATACGTTAGTGGGTCACACTCACACTTGCAGTCTTCGGGGTTCACGTAGCTGTAGGTCACGCCCTTGCCGTCGCGGGCCGGCTCTGGCACGTCTATGTTACCTGTCACACACATACGTTAGTGGGTCACACTCACACTTGCAGTCTTCGGGGTTCACGTAGCTGTAGGTCACGCCCTTGCCGTCGCGGGCCGGCTCTGGCACGTCTATGTTACCTGTCACACACATACGTTAGTGGGTCACACTCACACTTGCAGTCTTCGGGGTTCACGTAGCTGTAGGTCACGCCCTTGCCGTCGCGGGCCGGCTCTGGCACGTCTATGTTACCTGTCACACACATACGTTAGTGGGTCACACTCACACTTGCAGTCTTCGGGGTTCACGTAGCTGTAGGTCACGCCCTTGCCGTCGCGGGCCGGCTCTGGCACGTCTATGTTACCTGTCACACACATACGTTAGTGGGTCACACTCACACTTGCAGTCTTCGGGGTTCACGTAGCTGTAGGTCACGCCCTTGCCGTCGCGGGCCTGCTCTGGCACGTCTATGTTACCTGTCACACACATACGTTAGTGGGTCACACTCACACTTGCAGTCTTCGGGGTTCACGTAGCTGTAGGTCACGCCCTTGCCGTCGCGGGCCGGCTCTGGCACGTCTATGTTACCTGTCACACACATACGTTAGTGGGTCACACTCACACTTGCAGTCTTCGGGGTTCACGTAGCTGTAGGTCACGCCCTTGCCGTCGCGGGCCAGCTCTGGCACGTCTATGTTACCTGTCACACACATACGTTAGTGGGTCACACTCACACTTGCAGTCTTCGGGGTTCACGTAGCTGTAGGTCACGCCCTTGCCGTCGCGGGCCGGCTCTGGCACGTCTATGTTACCTGTCACACACATACGTTAGTGGGTCACACTCACACTTGCAGTCTTCGGGGTTCACGTAGCTGTAGGTCACGCCCTTGCCGTCGCGGGCCGGCTCTGGCACGTCTATGTTACCTGTCACACACATACGTTAGTGGGTCACACTCACACTTGCAGTCTTCGGGGTTCACGTAGCTGTAGGTCACGCCCTTGCCGTCGCGGGCCGGCTCTGGCACGTCTATGTTACCTGTCACACACATACGTTAGTGGGTCACACTCACACTTGCAGTCTTCGGGGTTCACGTAGCTGTAGGTCACGCCCTTGCCGTCGCGGGCCGGCTCTGGCACGTCTATGTTACCTGTCACACACATACGTTAGTGGGTCACACTCACACTTGCAGTCTTCGGGGTTCACGTAGCTGTAGGTCACGCCCTTGCCGTCGCGGGCCGGCTCTGGCACGTCTATGTTACCTGTCACACACATACGTTAGTGGGTCACACTCACACTTGCAGTCTTCGGGGTTCACGTAGCTGTAGGTCACGCCCTTGCCGTCGCGGGCCTGCTCTGGCACGTCTATGTTACCTGTCACACACATACGTTAGTGGGTCACACTCACACTTGCAGTCTTCGGGGTTCACGTAGCTGTAGGTCACGCCCTTGCCGTCGCGGGCCGGCTCTGGCACGTCTATGTTACCTGTCACACACATACGTTAGTGGGTCACACTCACACTTGCAGTCTTCGGGGTTCACGTAGCTGTAGGTCACGCCCTTGCCGTCGCGGGCCGGCTCTGGCACGTCTATGTTACCTGTCACACACATACGTTAGTGGGTCACACTCACACTTGCAGTCTTCGGGGTTCACGTAGCTGTAGGTCACGCCCTTGCCGTCGCGGGCCAGCTCTGGCACGTCTATGTTACCTAGGGATGTCAACAATTACGATTAAATCGATTTGATTAATCGATTATTAATCGAAAACGATTAATCAATTATTTAAAAAAATCGATTTTAAATTTTCGCGCTTTTTTAAATTTAGTTCTCAAGATCCGCAGCCTATTCGAGCGCTAGCGCTAGCATCGCTATTGCGCTAAGAAGAAGAAGACCCATAATTTCTGACAGCACTGCTGCAGCATTCACGTAAATTTTTATTACGCTGCACATGAAAGAAATACTGCGACGCATATTCAGCATACTTAATTACTTATTGGTACAAAAAAAACGGAAAGTGAATAACTATAGCCCTTCAGGCCTAACTAGGACAGAAATTATCGTCATTATCGTCGAAATCGCGGACAGAACAAAACGAAAAAACTCCGTGGCGTAAAATATATCGATAGTCGAAAAGAAGTCGAATGAGTATTTGGACCCACATGCCGTAGTCTGCCACACACTCCGTGCGAACTCGTGGCTTGCGCGGGCGACTCAAACTAACCGAAACCAGACCGAAGTTTGAAAGAAACTTGCTACTATAGGCCTACCAACATTTTACAAAACGATTAAAATCGATTAATAATCGATTATGGAGGTGAAAGTGAATTCGATTATCGATTATAATTTAATCGTTTGACATTCCTAATGTTACCTGTCACATACATTAGTTACTTACTAGCCACGTAACTTGACACCTCGAGCAAATTTTATCTTATTAAATATCGATACAAATATTCTTATAGAATGGATCTAAATAAAGGTCTTATCAAATGTTCAAAACTAACTTCTTACTTTGCTATGTACTACTCTTCATATTGCATTGTAAAATCAAATTCTATTGTAACAATTATTTCTAGAAAGTGTGGTCTGAATTTTTGATATAGGCTAGGCTAGTGTAATCTATTCGTTATTACTTTATGCTATGGAGTTTGGGAAAAATATATCTATACGGATACCATAATAGTAACTGTTGTTGTTGTTGAATAGAGTTTTACATCACCGATCTGTAAAGACAATCTTCCATTTAGTACAGTGTACAAGCTTCATTAGTCACGCCTGCTGTGTTAGGAATTTTCAGGTACCTAATCCAAGCTCATAAATTATCATTAATTGACGTGTTTCAAAAAGATGCTAGGAACTCGAGGAGTAGAAAAAAAGGTAGTACGATTTGGACTCGGCTATTTCCGTTGGGACAACTTCACTAGCGTAACCTCCCTACCCTACAGCTTTACAAACGTGTAATTTAATAAATGTTTGCTTACTTCTCGAGGGAATGGTCTGTATCCTCTTCGGCGGCTTCCTCTTCTCGGGTATCTCCTCAAAGTTGATCCAGTTCTGCGGCTTGACGGGTGGCGAGGTGGGCTGCTGCGCCCTGGGTGGCAGCGGTGGTGGCGAGGGCGAAGTGGCGCTCGTCAGCGAGGTCTTGCGATAGTCCTTGGGACTCTGCAGACCCTGCTCGGCAAACTCGAACCACGACCTCGGCGCCTGCGTCCGGCGGGGACTCTTCTTGCTCGTTATCGAGTCCTCTCGGGGGAGGCTGATCTTCATCTTGAGCTCCCGCGACGGTGGCGGTCCCGCCCCCACGAACGTGTCCAGCAACGAGGGGTTGATGGGGGTGGTGGACCGCGGCCGCTCGATGGGGAAGGTGCGGACCTCGGCCATGGTGCGCTGCTTGACGGGAACCAGCGGGACGCCGACGGTGCGTTCTTGAGGCAGCGTTGTCGGCACGTAGGGTAGTTCCTCGTCGACAGAGTCCTGCTGCACGAACAGACCCTTGCGTTCGTGATCCTCCTCCTCTTCCTCGTCCTCTTCTCCCTCGGCTTCCGGCCTGGCGTCCTCGGCGCGGGTGCCGATGTATTCCATCTCCGAGTCGCGCTCCGACCCGGAAGAGTGTCGGTCCGATTCGTCCGGCACGACCGGTCGCGCCGGTTCGGGCGTTACCGGCTCCTCCGCTTCTCTTCGTTCTAGCCTCGACTCTGTCGGGGCTTCGTGCTTCGGTTCCGCCTCCCGGTGGTCCTGGTAGAGGTTGGAGAGCGTCGGCAACATGACGGACTCGGAGGGCAGGAGGGAGTCCTCGGGAAGTACGGGTGGTTGTTGTTGCTGCTGCGGCGGCCGCTCGTTGCGGATGATTCCGAACTCGGACGGCTGACAGCTGCCCTCCGTGTTGAAGGTGAACTCTACGTTGCTTATTGCGTCTAATACGGGAAGCTTGGGTTCGGGGGAGGAGAAATCCGCGGGGGAGAGCGGGTCGCCACCCTTTTTCCGGTCTTTCTTCTTGAAGAACGACGAGAACACGCTCTTGTTTTTGGCATCTTTCTTAGTTTTGGACTCGACGGACGTGGAAGCGGGCGGGGTGGGGGTGGGGATGGGGGCGGCCGGCCTCTCTCTGCTCTTGCTCCGCGACCGGCTGCGCTCCCTCAGCCCCTCTCCCGCCTCCTTGAGCAGCGTGGTGAGACCCTGTTTCCTCCGGGCGGCGGCCACCGTGGGCGACTCGGGACTGAGAACGCCCCCGTCGCCGCCCCTCTTGAACAGACTCGTGAAGGAACTCTTGCGCGAGCACGAGTTGGGCGAGGGCGTTCTCGAGCCCGCCTCGTCTCGCTTCAGCACGGCGTGGCGGGCGGGTTTGGGCGAAGCGGTGGGCGTCGGGCCCGTCTCCCTGGGCGCGACCGTCTTCATCACGTCCTTCTGCACCAGCTGCGAGAAGCTCTGCACCGGTTTATAAGATTTCCCGGCCTCGGAGAGGTTTAACGTGATCGGCTTCTGCAACTCCCGCTCGAACGAACTGCCCATATCCTCGCCGACCTTTTTCCTCCTCGCTTCCGCCTCGCCGTTGGCCGCCGCTTCGTGGGGCGCTTCTTGTCGGGGCCTCTCGACGACCCTGACCGCGCTTCGTTCCTCCGTTGCCGAGAAGCCCGAAGCGTCGCCAATCTTGGAGGTGACGTCGCCCACGATCGCCATCCTGGGGTCGACGTTCTTGGCGAGCAGAACCTTCTCCAACGACTCCGTCTCGTGTTTGTTGGAAGGGGGAGAGTCGATGTCGACCGACTGGCTGACGATGGGCTTGCTGCCGCAGAACGAGGTCTCCAAGAGCATCTTGTGCGGAGATGTGGACCGCCCGCTGGCCCCCGACATGTGAGAACCTAAACAGCGATACACACCACTATAGGCTACTAGCAACACTAAAAGACAACAATGAAACAAATGAATTGAATCGATGGACAAACAACAAGCTGTCAAAAATAATAACTTCTTACTTTGGAAAACAAAACAAAAAACAAACAAATACACATACAAAACTTTCACTTAGGGCCAAATGCATAGTCGTTCCTCACGTGCTCCTTAACTCAGCCTTTCCTCAGACTTGTTCAACCACCAATCACAGTGCAGCATTGCTATGTGGACTGCTCTGTGATTGGGCGAGCCTGAGGAAAGGCTGAGGTAAGGAGCACGTGAGGAACGAGAACGACTATGCATTTGACCATTAGTCGCTGTCCATCATTAAAAGTTTTAAATGGCAAGCAGTTACTATTGCTACACTTGTTTTTATTTGTATAGGCCTAGTTGCAATTTTATTATTTTGACAGCTGATTGTTTGTCCATCAGTTCAATTCATTTGTTCCATTGTTGTAGTCCGGATGTGACGTCAGTTGCGGGTTCCCTATAGGGAGTACACACGTGACGTCACATCGGCCATATTGGAGACCACCAATGGGAGACCGTATGACAGATAGAGGGCGCTGTGAGCGATGACGTTCAGTTCGCCTATTGTATTTACCGTATTGACCCGAATATAATACGAGGTTTTTTCCCCTAAAAAAATAATCCGTGGCGAGTGCTCGATCCTATTGCACTCTACCGGAGAGTTTATACACCACTCCAGCGCTCCGCTGCGCAATGTCTCCGCTAGAATGCGTTGTCGTGTTCTGTGCGAGACTGCTAGCACGAGCACAGGCGGAGCGGACATCGTTCCATGTGTGCTAGGCGGCCCCGATCGAGCGTTCGTAACAGGTTTACTGTGGCGCGGGGCTGCCTACCTCACGGGCGCTGGCCACCTTGCTCGCAGCTCCGGCAAGGCGGCAGTAGCTGACGTGCTGTATTGTTGTTTATCACGATCGTATTATATTCGAGACATATGATATTTTCCCCACTGGCTGCTCCAAAATCCACACTCGTATTATATTCGAGGCCGTATTATATTCGGGTCAATACGGTAGCTTAACTTCAGTAAAGTGCTCCAAATGTTACATTTCTAACACATTATTTACAGTAATTTTGATTACGGTACCGTATAGACATATTTAAGCACTTAAAACTTAATTATTAATAAGTTTTATGTAACTAAAATAACAATCAGCTGAAGTTTCCAAAAAACAAGTGAAACCTCGTACAATGGTTGATGGAATAACAGAGTCTACCACACTCTTCGCGCGCGGGTAAGGTTAAGCCGTCCCACAGCCATCTGTATTTCCCACAGCCATCTGTATTTCCACGAAATCATTATTGCATGCGTCAAATGAGGAGCATACTGACATTGTGTGAACAAGAATGCTCACAGCGCTGCTGTCATACGGTCTCCCATAGTACTATTTCAAGACCGTGCATTATTCGCACACCTCTAGCATGCACGTACCTGTCACGGAGAGGTGCGAGGCGTTGGAGAGGCGAGACGCGTTGGACAGGTGGGATATCCCCGAGCCACCCGACGCAGCCGAGCCAACGGAAGACAGGCGCGACGTGCGGCCGCTGATGGACAGCAGTCCGAGGTCCGAGCACGTAGAGTCCTTGCGCTCCTTCTCGCTCTGAGCCTCCAACTCGTACTTGAAGACGGTGGACGCCGTCAGCTTGTTGATCTGCTTCTGTTTCCTGCAACCAGAGGGCGAGTCTGAGCACGGACTTATAACACCATGGGACCTGCAACTCTGTCTGCGATTCTCTTCACTTCACCTAGACCCACAGGAATTGCACGTGCCCGTAATTGCAGCAAGGAAATTGTTTTGAGTTTTCCTAATGGATACATTCTTATGTAACTTTACGTACATAACTTTTCTGACTTCTGTTAATAGTCATGTACAGTACTTTAATTCTATAGACCCCTATTATACCTACAACTTTAAGCACTTGTATGTGTACTTGTAGAAGCACTTGTGTATGTGTGTGCCCTTAATTGCAGCAAGGAAATTGTTTGAGTTTTGCTAATGGATACATTCTTATGTAACTTTATGTACATAAACTTATGTTAATAGTCATGTACTTTAATTCGAAAGGCCTCTATTATACCTACAACTTTAAGCACTTATTTAACATCAAATACATTTTTTCTTATTTAAAAACTGTTATAGTATTTAAGATCAATATTATTTTGTAAACTGTACTTTGTACTTATTGTATACAGTTACAACTCAAGAGATTATAGCTTGTGTTCATATGTAGCAAGTGTAACAAATTAATAAAAATTTGAATTTGAGAATACGGTGCTCGTTAGCGAACACAACTTTAGGCGCGCGAGTGAAGGCCGAGGAAACAAATTACCGTCGTTGGTATTCCCGCTCCTGAACGGTGCCCGTCTCTGTGTGAAAGTCTAGTTCCTCCGTGCTGGAGCGTAGGTCTGCCGTACCCTCTTCCTTGAAGCCCAGACCCAGCTTGGCACCACCCACAGCCCCTTCTACAACACAATCATTCGTCGATTAGTTAGAGCTGGGCAACACACTCAACAATTTGTATTTCGGATACGAAACACATCACTTTTCAAAAATACTCAAAATGAAATAAATTTGCCGACATTATTTTACTAGCCAGATATAAGAAAAGGGCTAACATAAGAATACAGCATTTGTTTTGGAAAAAACAAGTACCCTTGAGTAGATCTAAAATATTTATAATTTACCATCATGTATTTAATCATTTGCCCAGATTGAACTTTAACCATTGCACACTAGTACTATAAATCATTCTTTCAGTGCAGCAAATTTTTAGTCAGCCGGCTGTGCGATTTTTTAAATTTAAATCTGATATTTGTATTTTTTTAATTTAAATCAGATTTGAATTTGCAACATGTGTCTACCTGACAGCATAAAGGTATCTAATGGAGGGGCAAAATATAGCAAGAAGGAAATATGTGGCAAACCTGTATTGGGCAACTAGGCAGAGAATGGCATAAGTTCCAACTCTGAGTGTTCAAAAGAAGAAGAAGAATTGGATTGATTTACGTTGGTTGTAAGTGAGCTGACCTGCGTAGAGCTCCCTCTCAGGCGAGCTGTTGTTGCTGTCGTGATGGGAAGAGCTCGAAGCCCTAGAGATGTCTATACGGGGTGTGGAGGGGGTGTGCAGTCCACCACCTGCCAGACTACTGCTGGCCGCAGACTCGGGAGACATGAGACTCCCGTCCGGGCCCACACGAACGTCCTCTCGTATACCTGGGGACAAGCAACATTTCCTGTCAGACCACCACCTGCTAGACTACTGCTGGCCGCAGACTCGGGAGACATGAGACTCCCGTCCGGGCCCACACGAACGTCTTCTCGTATACCTGGGGACAGGCGACATTTCCTGTCAGGCGACCGCAAGGTAATGAGGTACTAAACATTACATCTGACTGTGTTCATAGACTTAGTTCTTGAGACAACAAACACAATTTCTGACCTTTAACATACTGGCATTTAAGAGTTGCCAAAAGAAATACTGAAACCTACACTTTGTAAAGAATTTTGCTTTAAATTTAAAAAAAAATGGGTTTTAAAATTAACTTCTGTAACATGGTTAAGTAAAAGAGCTCGTCTGAAAAACACTGATAAATAACATTGTTTACTGACACATAGTTGGTAACATTAATAAGACGGCAAAATTTAATTTGATCAAGAATTACATTTTGTTAGCTTTTTTGTGAAATTTAAAAGCATTGGCCAGCAATTTTAACCAATAGAAGTAGTGTTTAGATTAGGGCAGATGTACTGGACATATATCACAGAAGACGAGATCGTTATTACGTACCTGGCATTCTATTAAGGGGAGGTTTATCCTCTGGACTGTCAAGGTCGTCGCTCAAATCTTCGAAGGAGGCGAATGGGGCCGGGCCCATACGCCGCTGTTTATAGCTGACGCGTTTCACTTTCAACGGAACACCTGTTGAGATGCCAGCTGGAGAAGCCATGTCGCTACGTGATCAGTCCGCGAGGGTGGGGAGAGGGGGGAAGGACATCTTTCTCTAGGGAGGTTTACCACGTAGAGTGTACGCTTAATCTAACTGGCAGCCATTATTGGAAAACGAACGTTACTAGGAATATGCTTGTTTGTTTCTTTCACAGCCTCAATAACCATTTTATTAATGTAAACTTTAGTTTCACAACCATCGTGGCACAGTCAATCAATTTACATAGTCTTATATTCTGGACAGCGGATAGCCTTCGACTACAAACGTCTCATTATTAAAGCACGGCATTTTTGTCGTTCGAGCTGCTCATTCTGAAATCAGAAGAAAATAGAAGTTCCAATTATTGATTATGTCAGACAGAAAACAACCCTAGAAAGAGAGAGAGAGAGAGAGAGAGAAACAGAAGGGAGAGGTGAACTTCATATGATGACATGGTAAAGACACACCGACCGTTCTCATACCCTTGCAGGTATTATAAGGTATTATAGCCCCTGGTAATTTGAAACCAGGAGTATAGGCCCACTGGCCATGAATCTAATTGGATTAAGTGGAAACCTACAATTACTTTGGCTTTCCATAGTAGACAGTTACCACAAAAAGCTAGGGGGCTTAACACAAAATACTCTTCCAATGATGAAAAATGGAACAAAATGAATGGCAATACACAAATAAAGATAATGTGTACATACTACAAATAGTGTAGTGTGTGATTTACGGTGATTTGGTAAATGTTTTTAAATGTAAACAGATTTTTGCGTCGCCCATTTCAAACTCGGCCGCCACAGCTCTTGACATCAGTGACGGATCCTGTCGAACCACTTCACTCTCGTGGCTCATTGTGGCACACATTTCAATACACAACGGCTCGTGATCTGGCATCGACAACAAGGCAGCAGCACTCCATCACACAACACAATGTGGAATACGATAACATGCGGTCAAGACTCACCAAAACTTTATTATTGCCCAACAATGTCATATTTTCAATCAATATTACTATTTGTGCTGGATGCACATTAGATATGTACCCCTATAATAACTCAACCTTGGTTCATTCAATATATATATATATATATATATAATTCAAGGTTGTTCAATGAGCCTGCAGGAGGTTTACTCCCCCCTACCCGATAATTAATGTTGGAAACGGGGTCAAGATATATATATTTATTAAGCTTCTACTCGGCACCCCCACCAAAACACCCCCGTCATTATCAAGCTCGCATACTATTTGGCACCACCAATTAAAAATGTTGTGCATTCTAATTGGGGTATTGGGATACTTTCCAATTTGAACTAAAAAAAAAAAAAAACAGGACAATAAAGAAATACACATGTCTCTATTATTTTGTTGTCTAAACAAATTATGGATAAATTAAGAATTAATAATTTGTCAGAATAACCATCACTGCTCGTTACACTAAAAGCGACGTAGCCTACACGTTGAACCCATACCTGTTGCACTTGTGACAATTATCGAGTTGTAACGCGAGTTGCGCAGTTACGTAGCGGAGTGGGTAATGTTGCTTGAAAGGGCGCCGCCGTTGTGTCCAACAAGCCGTGACAATCACCGGTATCCAGGAAGCGACAAACCGGCGACAACGAACTGTGCTTACAACTCTGCGCGTCACAGATAAACTCACTTACAATGTGTTCACGACGAAGGACAGATCGAGATAAGACGAGTATATATAAATACACCGAACAAACAAACTAATAAAAAAACAAATCTATTGATTGGTCTGATTAAGTTCATTATACTTGAATGTCGTCGTCGAGAAAGATGCCACGCCGGTACACGTGCCGCCTGGCACGCAGTCCACTCCCGTCAAAGCGGTATTCGTTGAGCAACGATACTGTCGACCAGGGTAAGTTTTTAAACACACGTTTGCAGTCACTTCCTAAAAAAAGGTGGCTTGGCGGGTCACGTGACGATCAAAACGTACGTTTTACGCAGAATGCAAGTTTTTAAACCACAACGCCAACGAATTCACGTCTCGAAACGTGACGTTCCCTCCCGCCATCGAAATACTCGTGGTTGGATAATTTTTCACGTTTTAAATCACTGTACTCGATTTAAATCACTGTACTGTACTTTCAATTGTACTCGATGGCAGTTAATGTTTCTTTTCAGACAGCCGTGGTGACCACAACAACAACAACAAACAATTGAATACGTAGTTCAGCGAAGAGATTGAAAATGCCGCAGATGAAGGAGACAATAATGATTAAGACAATAATGATTTAGACTATAATGATTTAGAAAGTAGTTGTAATCAAACTCGTTTTGGAGATTACGCAATTCTACAATCGGACCCATTGTAAGATTGAAAAAACATACCTGTTTACCAAAAACACGGTACAGTAGACCAACATGTAATTAGTAATTACACATGATTAAATTATGTATCACATTGTAGATAATTTAACGCTGATAAAACCAGAGCTGTAAAAAGTAGTTGTTTAGTTTAGTTTAGTTTAGTTTATTGTATGAAATAATATCTTGAAAGTTTTATTGTTGTCAAACAGGTTATACAAATACAAATTAAATATATAGTTTATTGGTTCCTAGTGAGTGCATGAGGCACTCGCAGGTAAGGAACCTTCATGTTACAATTGTTTTGCTTATGGCAGGAAGTGGTGATGTAGAGTATGAAATACAATTCGAAAAACTATTGTTTAAATGACTAAGAACTACATTTATGTATCTGCAGGAAAGTAAGTGGAATTATATATGAGTTTAATCAAGATAGCTTTAAGC
The DNA here is from genome assembly GCA_945910005.1 of Isoperla grammatica. Taxonomy (NCBI): domain Eukaryota; kingdom Metazoa; phylum Arthropoda; class Insecta; order Plecoptera; family Perlodidae; genus Isoperla; species Isoperla grammatica. Next base: position 49,757,275 of record OX246740.1, read on the forward strand.
AACAATTAAAAGTTATAAGGATATGAGTAAAATTAATGCCAAAAAGACAAAATATAGGCCTAAGTAAGTATACATATGACACTGTTTTGCGATATTAAAACAAAAACAAAAACTAGGACAGAAAACCACCAATAATATGTAGTAATACCTTACTCCGTGTTTTTATGTTTGATTTGTCATAAAATATATAAGTAATCAAACTCGTTTTGGAGATTACGCAATTCTCCAATCGGACCCATTGTAAGATTGAAAAAACACACCTGTTTACCAAAAACACAGTACAGTAGACCAACATGTAATTACACATGACTAAATTATGTATCACATTGTAGATAATTAAACGATGATTAAACCAGAGCTTTAAAAAGTAGTTGTAATCAAACTCGTTTTGGAGATTACGTAATTCTCCAATCGGACCCATTGTAAGATTGAAAAAACACACCTGTTTACCAAAAACACGATACAGTAGACCAACATGTAATTACACATGACTAAATTATGTATCACATTGTAGATAATTAAACGCTGATTAAACCAGAGCTTTAAAAAGTAGTTGTGATCAAACTCGTTTTAGAGATTACGCAATTCTCCAATCGGACCCATTGTAAGATTGAAAAAACACACCTGTGTACCAAAAACACAGTACAGTAGACCAACATGTAACTACACATGACTAAATTATGTATCACATTGTAGATAATTAAACACTGATTAAAACAGAGCTTTAAAAAGTACATGTAACAGAACTCGTTTTGGAGATATTCGTTTCTAAACACACGAAATAACATTGCGAAACGGGCGCGGCGCGAGGCGCAAGCTGGACCACGGCAACACTGCGTGACGTCACGGCGGGGCCGACCAATGAAAGTGTAGGGATCCAACTTCAAATTGTGGGTTTGCGTTTGCCTGTTACTCCGTGTGACAGTATGACTCTTGCGTCGTGTTGAGGCTTAAAGTCGATACAATGAAACTTCACTTATAATGACATTTGGCTGAAATTCACAATATACATTAAAGTAGGTGTGCTTTTCAATAACCTAAAAAACAAAACGGGGGTCACCGGCCTACTTTTTTTAGTGTATTCGACTTCAAAATTACGCAATTCCCCTATCTTTTCTATTGTAAGATTGGAAAAACCTACACCTGTTGCCCAAAAATCAACATGAAATTTAACATGATTATTTTACATATCACATTGTAGATAATTATACACTGATTACAATAGGGCTTTAAAAATTACATGTAACCGAACTCGTTTTGGATATATTCGTTTCTAAACACACGAAATAACATTGCGAAACGGGCGCGGCGCGAGGCGCAAGCTGGACCACGGCAACACTGCGTGACGTCACGGTGGGGCCGACCAATGAAAGTGTAGGGATCCAACTTCAAATTGTGGGTTTGCAATCCAATGAAGAATTATTTAGGTCGATTTGGTAACTTCTGTCCGCGTTACTTACATCACAGATAACTTTGTATATATTACGTGGTTTCAAATACCGATATAGTCTCAAAAACAGAAGAAAAAAAAAACTCGAAAAGTGTGATGAACTTTTTTGAACGGTAAACCAAAATAACAACACTACAATGGGTTTTTTTAACGTTCTTTAGTTCTAACGAAACCACAGTGGCGGCGTTGATGTCCGCCACTGAAAATCAGTTCTTGTAACTAAGTGCATGGATAGACTATATAAATACAAATTTATTTTATTAGTACATACGAGTCAAGAATTGTGGTCGCATGTGGTGAGTGGCAGTAGTATTTTAGCTTTGTCTCATATTATTTTGATAACAATGCTGAATGGGTGCATGGTACGTCATTATATAAAGTAGTTGAAAAACACCACCTACCACCACTCGACATCCATAATATCCAAGCCAGGATTCGAGCCTGACCACATCCAGGAACCACGCAGTTCACCCGTTCAATGCACGGCCATTATATACGGGCACGAGTAAAAACAATCAGGTATTATTTATACGTATCATTATGATCATGTAAACAAAAACAAGATAATAAGTTTGCGTGCACCGGTCACCGCGTGCAAACAGCGTCACGAGGCCAGCGCGTGGTATATATATAGCGAACTTCGTTGGCGTGGAGAGAGAGCATTGTTTTTCAAGTTTCTAATTGATTTTCGTAGTTTCATCGTCGTCCAGCCCATGGCCATCATGGCACCAGTCGACTAGACCACTCGCCAACCCAGCGACGTCGGTCAAGAAGGCGCTGCTTCGACCCGCACAGAAAATTAACACATTTGTTTGTACTACAGTAACTAAAATTAAATAGCCGCGGTCAATAACACGTTGGTCTATGTCTAGTAAACCACGCCCCCTGCGTTCTATGTTCGAATGCTGACTTGCAGGTATGGAGTAATGTCGTCGTGTGGTATTTTTTTTATCTTCATAGCCCGCCCAATCACCCACTACTCATTAACAATCGTTGCAAAAAAAAAATTAGACGTCAAGTCCAAATATTAACATCATCATTATCAACGTAAAAAAAAATAAATGAACACAATCTTTTGCATCTCTAGTCTAGTGTTTAGAGTGCGTATTTATGAAGTTTATACACAAAAACCAAAACCATAAGTCCATGAAGCGCTGATCGAACCCCGGAACTTTCTGCATTCAAAGCAGAAATAAATCCACAAGACAACAAAGGTGAAGACTGAAGAAGTATAAGAAAGAAGAGCCGGAATAAAGAACAGAGAATCGATTATTATTGGGAATCGGAAGTCTCGTTTTTTTTTGGGGGGGGGAGGGGGGCGACGCCATAAACCTAACCACAAGAAGAAATGATTGATTGATTGATATTGGGATCTAATGGCAATGAGTGAGGGACGATCCGAGTTGTTTGTGTGTGTGTGTGTGTGTGTGGGGGGGGGTTCAACCCACTTATCCCCAAGTTATGTAATATCATCTTCATCATCATCAACCAACAACACAGAACACACACGCACGCACGCACGCACGCACGAAGAATTGAAATGATAACAGCACAGCTAGAGTCCATCCACCCTCTGTGAACGCAGCGCTGTACAATATCGGGGTCTGGGGCAGAGCTTGAGCTTCATATCAGCTATATTGGAGGGGCAAAATTTTGGGTACGAAGGAAAATTAACTAAAGAATAATATATATAATAATAGAAGCTTGAGGGCTTGTGTAGAAATGAAAACTAGTAACGGACAGACCCAAAGTGGAATACAATGCAATACAGATATGTATTGTAATGAGGGTGTCGAGATAAAACATACCGGAAGAAGAAAAGAAGAAGAAACGGAGAAATGTTTTAAATCATTTGCATGGACATGAGTTTAAAAAAACAACGAAGAAAGGCATGAAAATATAGTTACCCTCCATGCGTGCGCCGGTCGTAATGTTGTTTTAAAGTAGCTATAATTTGACGGTTGTTTGCAGAATAGCGTCTGTACGTTGTTCGGCCGGTAAAAAATCTGTTGAATCCTTTTCCTTGTTTAAAAGGTTGTGTCTTCGCGTTCACTCTCGTGAATTATTAAAGAAGGGGAAACCGTCGACGAAGCAGCCCACCGAGGTGAAATCGAGTTAAATCAGTGGCGGCGGGTGGGGGGGGGGGGGGGGGGAGGGGGGGCTAAGTGCTAACAACGTGCACTGATAATAGACTTCAGGAAAAATGTATATATAGGTTACATTAAATGATAAGACTTGAATGCAGCCGGGGACTTTCACACCGTATAGATTAACCGCCAGTGTAATACGTGCGCCTATATCAAGTTAAAAATAGTAACATCGATTTATGATGACAAATTGAGATAAGAATTGAGATGGATTTTGGTAACGATGATAATCGAGACTGTGAATGGGTAATCATATGAAGATGAAGAAACGACCTATGATGATGGTGTTTATTTATAGTTACGTCTCATGTTTTGGCGACAGTGCTAATCGAGACGATGGGTGAAAGAGTTGAGATTTTCTTAGTTTGACGCTCTCCTCCCGTTCCCCTCTATCGCTATGTGACCCCCATTACCTCCGTGACCACCTGACAAAATCATATCAATTTATTCATATCATATTATATTGTTTAGCAAGTTGGCAGTCAAGAAAAACACAAACGCTTGAAAACCAGAAGATAGCCTCGGAAAACGGACGGAAAATTTTGGAAAACGACACGGCTTACGAATTGGGACTTTGAATATCGGAACACTATAGGAAGGATGTGGACATGCGAGGAGGGGACTGGAATGCAGTTGAGGGGGAAGAGTGGTGGCAGGATATAAGAAGATGGGGAGGCTTATCTTCAATGCCGACCCAACGCAGAATTGGACGTGGCAACAGATGATGATGAATGATGATGATGATGATGATGAATCAGTCGTATTTTTTATGCTGAACGGTTGTCACATAACTAGGGGATGGAGCTTCAATGTATGTCAAACTAAAAATATCTTCACTCTATGAGATGAATAAAACGCCACATGAGTATGACATCCATACCGCAGATAGGATTCGCAGCTCGCATCGCAGTAACCATGGTTTACTTATTGCAGCATATATAGGAGGCAGCGTACGAAAGAATCGCATACAATATTTAAAGCTGCTCGCTATAAAACCGACAGAAGTGACCTGCGTGGCATCCTGGCTTGGATTGGAGTTGCAGACGAGTTTTCATCCCTTAGAGCGGAAGAATATGTAGTTGTGGTTTCGTAAACCTAAACTGTTTCAAAAACTTGAATCGTCGTGATATTTTGGGACCAATGAAAGAATCTGAAAAACCTACTAAAATAACAAGATTAGAACCTTCAGTACCTCCAAAACCACTTTTTTGTAGTGTTCTCAAAATATTACCACGAAACTAAGATAAGACGCAATTTTAATATCGGGACTATCCCTCAATTGGTAATCGCCACCACAAATCAGTCAAGCCATTGGGTTTGAAATATAGGGGTCAAGCTCCGCCGACCGCGCAAAGCAAAGCAAAGGGTTAAAGGTCAACCAGTCAGCCAGTGAGTCTGTAGGACAATCAAGGATCGCGAACCAACCAACAGGTCTCCATTACTTCCATCGATTTCGCCCATATTACGTATATTATACGTACATATTAAATGTCGGCGGCCGGCGATCGTGCGTGCCATCATCACACACCGGGGGGGGGGCATCTCAAGGCGGGCGGGGTCGACGTTCTCGTGTCGGGGTGTACTACTGATGATATCGAGCGTCGCGACGCCGCGCTGTGACGTAACGCGGGCCGGCGACGTTGCCAGGCACGACCACAGTATATACCGGCCACTGGGGATAAGGTCGAGTTAGGCTAGGTCAATGTAGTATATTATGTAGTATACGAGCCGGGGGTGGGGGGAGGCGGGGGGGGGGGGGTACTTTTATTTTCATAAAGACTTGAGAGATGTGATGAGCGGCGGGGGTGGGTGTGAGTGCCCAGCTATCAGCACCAACAAGATGCAACAAGTGGAGGGCTTGCAGCGGCGTCGGCACAAGGAGAGGGGGGTTAGTATTGGACCCCCCCCTCACTTTCAGCTGCAGTCGAGGGCAAGGGAGGGGACGGAGGGACCAGGAGAATTTTACTCGCATACAATTGACCTGAAGACTTGAGACATTTTCCCGACAGTAAATGCGCTGTCGGTGACGGTATGATAGAAGACTTAGGAGGTGTGTCCTGTCTCCTGATAGGTCGTACTACGTCTAATATATGTATTTTTTATTAAATCGATTTAAGGTAAATTGTCGGAAAAATCCTCCCCAAAATCTTGGCCTCTTGCAGACCCCATCGAAGTTTATTCCTTTCCTACGTAGAGATAGTCTTCCTCGTTTACACTGAAATATTTCAGGCACGCCCGTAGTGTATACTGTATAATATACGTCAATAAGCTTTAATATGAATCGACTCAGGGGTGCTTAAACCTTCCAGTCCAGGGACCGGAATGTTGTTATTTCCCAAATTTTCGAAATCACTTTCACATTTCTATTCGTGTGCGAATGTAGATATCATTCACCAGAGAAGATATGAAATGAATGAATTTAATTTCATTAGAAAATTGGTATCTTAAATCATGATTTTTATAAGATATTCAATGAACATTCAAGTAGACGGCAATATTTTCACTATCTCGATTTTCTGTTTGGAAATTTCTGCGGGCACTCGAAGGGGCTGCGAACCCTAGTTTGAGCATCCCTGGCCCTGATCCAAAACGTAGCTACGATATATTCATCACCACAACAGTTCGGTGTCTATACAGCTTTGACTTTATTATTATTATTATTATTTATTTATCAATATCAGACATTGTACATTGAAAGTAATTACTTAATATAAATGCCTAATTTTTGAAAGGATGCAGGAAGCGGGCCAACGGTCCATCCACAAGGGTTGTGTCCTGCATCCATGTAAATTTAAACTAATACTAAGGCATATGAATATTTGATGTAATACTAATTAAAATAAGTCTAATGACATGTGATGAATGGACGATGAGAATGAACATAAATAGGCGATGTAATATGACGCGTGAGGTGATGGGTGATGTTTATGAAATGAGGCCTTAACTTATTATCTAACCAAATCAATAAGTCCATCAATTGTTCGTTATCATGTCAGTATACATTGCTAGGTTGTCGATATCGCTGTGTCAGTGTGGACAGGATTCAGTGGTACATGGTCTTAATGGCTCGGTTGAATTCTTTGGATGCCATTAATTTAGTACCACTTGGAAGGGCGTTCCACAGGCCGCTGGCTCGGTGGTACAGTGAGCGTTGGTAGCTGAGCGTGGTGGCCCGGGGCGCTCGGAGATATACGCCTTGCTGACTTTATAGTAGTTACCTATCCATTTTTCAACCCTTTCAACGCACAACCGCCACCACAACACCAAAACAACGTTCGTGCGCCCCCCCCCCCCCCCCCTTCACCAAACCAGTTACTTTACAGACACGCAATCCCTCGCGGAATACTCGTTAAAAAAATTGCACTGAACACGAAGTTCCCAACATTAACATTTCGTCATTTCGTGTGCTTCGCTTATTAACATGGACAGTCACAATAAGTTTCAATGATATCCTAGGCCACTTGTAAACGGAGAAGCTCTCATTTAAGCAAAAATTCATTTTGTACCAAACGATCTTTACAGCTACACACAGGGGGAAAAAACGCCATTCTAAAGAAAAATATATTTACGTGAATTTTAAATTTTCAAGTCTAGTTTAATTGAAAGCAACAAGAAACGGATCACGCAAGACGGCTACAAAATACGAAGCAGGAAAAGTCAATTCGGTACCGTCAACAAAGTTCTTTACAATCTTCACACCATGACATCGGTTATATCGACTTTACATTACATTGTAGTAACATTCTAGCGTCCTGGACATACTCATCTAGCTCATAGATAAACGATTTCCTGGCAAATTTCTGGAATTTATCAGGCAGTTCATTAGTTAGTTATTCATGAATGCATAGCTGCCTTCTAAAATTCTCATAATAGTCTTATCACGTTCACGTGAACTCGTGAAGTGATTAGGGGTGGGCAATTCACGTGGCAACGAGGGGGGGGGGTGGGGGGAGACAGTTATATGGATTGTTTTAGTGCTGCCTCCTCTTCTTTAGCCCCGTTTGGGCCCGGGGTAGAATAATTCCAGAGTAGCTCTGCCTGTCGTAAGAGGCGACTTAAAGGCCGACGTCGTATGATTTCGCCCTGCCCATTAAAAAAATATACTGGCCACGCCGTAAAAAGCGAGGTGAGCCTTGAAATTCTCAGAAAAACGATCACTCCACACGGTTCATTTCAACGGCATTCACGGTGGGATTTCCCGGTACCTCATTGTTAATGTCCACTACGTCGAGTGTACCAGCCCTGTCGTACTGTTATGGGAATGCGCCCTCACAACGCCTGACAATAGACGCGCTTACAATACCGGAGGTATGAGAACGAGATGCAACTAGATTTAGGTTGGTAGTTGTCACATACGTCACTTTACAACTAGATTACATCATCTATGACGACACCACCTTGCAAGTTAGCGAGTCGTCACTTTAGCTGTCAAGTACGTCGAAAAACAACAAATAATAATAATAATAATTTCTTCTTTATACACTTTTGCTTTCACTCTTCTTACATTACATTACATCCCAGGGAGTCAGTCATAGATTGTGGTAGTGCTTGCTAGCCAGGGCAATACATCATCCTCTTCTTCTTGCATCGTTGATTCTCTGATCTGACTGGGTAATTGGGCGATCGGTAGTTTGTGACGGTTGCTTTACAGTATACGCTCGTACCCCGTACTATAGGCGATGTGGCGCCGAATTTAAAATGATGATGATTTAAACGATCGGTCGAAGAAAATCGTGATTTCGTAATGGAATTAAATCGCAGGGCAATCAATTCAAATCGATTAACGATAATTGGAGCAAATTTCAATTTTTTTAAATATCCATAATATACAATTACACTTAGCTTATAGAGAGTGGAACTAAAATAAGGTCGTACCAAATGTTCAAAACAAATTCCTATTTTTTTTCGGTGGCGTATTACTCTCGATATGGTGTTGCAAAGTAGCCTAAAATTATTGTGTTGTAACATATTTTGGAGCAAAAAACAAAGTGTGAAAGCTAAATTTTGTTGTATAGTGGAAACTCATCTTTGTGTGTAGGCTATACTATTGTAGACTGACTAGGTACATAATCCATATTCAAAGCTAAGACTAACATCAACATGATAATTTAAGTGAAAAGACAGAGTTAAGTGAATAGAGTGCCTATAGTTGTCCCAAGATTACTTTACACCTGCTTTCATCACATCCGGGGCAGTCGTAGCCAACCAGCTAACCGCCTGAGACACATCAGGGCCAATACCGATCGCTGATTGGCTACGAACCAGTCGCCTGTGACAAAAGCATGTGTAAGGTAGTCTTGGGACAACTTTACCTAGTATGTCACCGTATCAGACAAGTTAAACACAAACACATGTTCTCAGCTCTACACATCCAACCTCCCAAGTTGGTCTATTGGCTTTATTCCTGCTTCCAAAGCAGAGGGTCCAGGGTTCGATTCCCGATTCAGCCTGGGATTTTTTAACTTTAAATCTGACTTAAATCTTACCTATATGCTTCTAGTGTACATGTAAACGATGTCTTTGAAGCCGTCATAGCAACGAAGCACACCCTAGTATAAAAGTCACCCACTGAAAATCATTTCTTGTAAATGAGTGGGTGGACTATAAATACAAATTTATTTATTTAAAAAACAAGGAAATTCATAGGGCCCACTATGACCAAACTGTGTAGGCCAAGGCCTCCATCTATTCGTAGGGGTAGGGCAAATACGGGTAGGGCCCCTAGGCAGAGGCCTGTACACAAACTCATGACAGATAGGCCTAGGCCTAGGGCCTATGCCTACGCATAGGCTTTACGCCACACTAATGTGCTACTGAATTTTGATGAACAGCACTGGCTACAAGTACAAACAATAACATAACATTGACGAGCAGCTAGACCAAAGTACACAACGGAAGCGCAAGGGTTGTTACATAAAACCCCGGCATGTGAAAAATAGGTAGAGCAAACTTAGGCCTACGAGGAGGGCCTATAGTGATGAAACCCAATTTTACTGCTTTAAAAGGTGTTAAATTAAAAGAAAAATAAAGCGTTACATAACTAGTAATTCAAGGCATCGTAATATTTACCTCTTATAGAAGTCTCCTTCAACATTACCGTATAAATCACACAAAAATACAAATAATTATTCACAACCTAATCTTCGAACCCTTCATCTTCCTTACACAGCGAATAGTGTCATGCGACGTCGCTAGATAGGGCTACGTGTTCGACTTGACAAAACGCCGTTTATCCGATCAATGAATAAAGGTACACCAACTGCACGCCAGTGCATTCCAACTCAAAACAAACTAAATTATTTATTTTCAACAAATAAATCGTTTGAATACGCAGTATTTATTATACACTAGCAATAATACTTTCAATATGCACTATCTTCTCTATTTCTACAAAAATCTTTCGTTTCTGAGCGTTGGTTTACGACATGCAGCAAAGTACTACAATGACAACGGCTGGGATTAGTATCCTTCCTTGGCGCATGACAGTGGCGCAATTCTTGAAAGTTATTCGTTCAGTACATCTTTGGCATCTTTCTTTCACCCCTGCCAATAATAGTCTAAACTCTAAAGTCTCAATGAAACCAGTAGCTAAAATCAATAAGGATCCAAAGCGGTAGTACCTTTATTCGGGTGGGGAAAGACTGCTAAAACAAAAACCAAACAAACGAGTTCCCCAACCAACTTGCAATAAAAATCAACTTCCTTTCAATTCGTCCAAATTACAATTGCAAATTTTGAAAATTTTACAATTTTGAAAATAATATGGGCATCATTATTTCAATAAACCCTGATATGTTTTGTGCTACCTATAGTAATTTATTAATCAGCAATATATTATCTATTCAAACATGTTTTCCAATCTGCGTGACACCCCACAGTTTTAATAATTGACCCAGATTCGTACCTCCGTGAGGGCAATAATACACCCCATTAACGAAATGTGCATCATTTTTTCACTAAACCCTGATATGTTTCGCGACGCTTATAGTAAATTATTAATCTGCAATACATAACCTATTCAAACATGTTTTTCAAACTGCGTGACACCCCACAGTTTTAGAGTAATTGACCCAGGTTCGTACATCCGTGTGGGAAATAATACCACCTTAACCAAATGCGCATCATTTTTTAACTTAACCCTGATATGTTTCGCGCCGCCTATAGAAAATTATTAATCTGCAATATATAGGCCCTAACCTATTCAAACATGTTTTCCAAACTGCGTGACACCCCATATTGTTTGAGTAATTGACCCAAGTTCGTACCTCCGTGAGGGAAATAATACCCCATTAGGCCATTAACCAAATGCGCACCATTTTTACTTGAAAATCCTGATATGTTTCGCGCCACCCATAGTAAATTATTAATGTGCAAAGCATAACCTGTTCAAACATATTTCTTAAACTGCGTGACATCCCACAGTTTAAGAGTAATTGACCCAGGCTCATACCTCCGTGGGGGAAATAATACTCATTAAAGAAATGCGCATCATTTTTTAACTAAACCCTGATATGTTTCGCGGGCGCCACCTATAGTAAATTATAATTCTGCAATACATAACCTATTCAAACATGTTTTTTAAACTGCGTGACACCCTACAGTTTTTCAGTAATTGATCCAGGTTCGTACCTCCGTGCGGGAAATAATGCGGTCTTAACCAAATGCGCATCATTTTTTAACTAAACCCTGATATGTTTTAAACCACGTATAGTAAATTATTAATCTGCAATACATAACCTATACATACATGTTTTCTAATCTGCGTGATACCCCACAGTTTTAATAATTGACCCAGATTCGTACCTCCGTGAGGGAAATAATACACCCCATTAACGAAATGTGCATCATTTTTTAACTAATCCCTGATATGTTTCGCGCCACCTAAAGTAAATTGTGAATCTAAAATATATAACCTATACACACATGTTTTCCAATTCGCGTGACACCCCACGGTTTTAATAATTGACCCAGATTCGTACCTCTGTGAGGGAAATCATACACCCCATTAACGAAATGTGCATCATTTTTTAACTAAACCCTGATATGTTTCGCGACGCTTATAGTAAATTATTAATCTGCAATACATAACCTATTCAAACATGTTTTTCAACTGCGTGACACCCCACAGGTACCCATGGATTTTAAAGATTTTATCATTAGATTTTAAATCTAGCGGTTCTTGCCTGAGTTCACTGCCTTTGGAACATGCTAAAGTGAGTTGAAATTCAGAAGGCTAGTGGGAAGCCACGCCCTTCCATTCAACCTTTGTCAATACTGAGTTCTCTCACCAGATGGCAACTATGTACAACTTCCGGTGTCAGAATGAAAGAAGACTAACGTCAAGATGGGGTTTCGGTGATTTTGTTCTTGGGAAAATGTTGAATTCGTCAGTTTGTTTACATTATTTCGGTGGTTATTATTGACAACATAAAAGAGACTGTTTAGTGAAAATGTGTAATATCGTGTGCCGGTAGTTAATCAATGCTTAAAAGCTGGTTCTATAACTCCAGCAAGTGAATTTCGGTAAGTTTGCCAAGAACACGTTGGTGTGTTATGATTTTGTTCCGCTGTTAATAACTGAATATACGATAGTAGTAGAAAGTTATTGCTTTGTTTTTATGTGTGTTGTACAGCATAATAACTCTTATCAATGCCAGTAAATGTTTCAAGGTGTTTACGTAACGATTTAGAGTACCAACTTAACAGTTTTGTTGTGACGACCTCTGCACGTGGTTCCATATTAGGATCAAAACAAACAACTGTCTAGCCAGCCAGCCAGCTATGTCTAGAACCATCGCTATCCAGACCCTGTAATTACTCTAGGAACTAACCTAGTTTAATGTAATTTATCTTTAAACAAGTGAAACGTGTGTTCTGAAAGTGATTTGTACAGTGTATTGTGGTTTTAAGCAGATCTAAGCGCTAGACATTCGATTCTAGTTCAGACGAACGATATCTAAATTAGGACTGTCCATGTCCGTTGACGTCAGGCATTGTAATGGAATTTGTTAGTTTCTGCTAATGTCAACAATAATTTTTCAACGTTTCCTGTTGACTTTGCTGCGTCACAAGAGTTATTTCGATCAGCTCGAGTTCGTCTTTTCTTCTGTCGTCGTAAGAAAGTCAACAGCACCTCACTCACAGGTACAGCTGTGCAGATAAAAGTGGAGCATCGTGTGTACGGATGTACTAGAATTAAGAGGGCATTCATCCGGTATTGATTACAATGCGATATTCACAGCTCGTCACTCTCTCAAACGTGACATCGTGTTCTTTGTTGCGCGTGTTTGGCAATTTCACCCACCACAAAAGATTGTGACCTATATTTTGTGAAACCGACACATTTTTTTATGATTGTCTAGCCAAGGTCTGGGCCTATTCTGCGAGTTGTTTGATGATAAATTTTCGAATATCATCCACACTAAGGTGCCTGGGGCCATCTATTTAGCTAGCAAGTTTCCCACGAGACTGCAAATCACTATTATTGGCTTTTGTTCATCGTACAATCGTGACATCGTCTCTAGGCCAAGGCTAGCTGTCCCGACAGGCTTTAGCCATTGGACTGATATTCATTTTCAGTCATTTATGTTATAATTAACTTACCCTAGCCTATAATAGAAATATGCATACTGGTATTTTGGTACTGCGTCATGTGATCGTACCAATTATTGACCCAACAGTGTTTTTGTATTCGCATAAATACATTGCTGTACATTATAGTCTCGTCGTGTACCAATTCATGTTTTGTCGAGTCGTACATTTATGGCTATATAGTTTATATGCACTTTGTTTGTCCTTGGTTGTTATTATTGCCCTCAATTATCAGAATAACAACCGCAGCTATGTTTCTACAACTAGACTAGCAGTCAGCATACCGAATGAGGTTTTGAATTAGCCGAGCATCTATTAATAGGATTCCGAGCTTTGTCAATTAAAATCTATTAAAATAGGCCTAGTACTACGTACTCAGCCGACCCGTGTCGTGTGGTGTGGAACAAATAAACAAATCCCGTCATTGGCGATTTTTACATCTCGTTTGCATGTTTGTCCTTCCGAGAATGTTAACGCAATAACAGATATAAATCGAGATTAATTTGCACACATCCAACGTTTATCGAGTAGATAAACATCCTGCTCTCTATTGTCTGTCTGTCCGTCCGTCTGTCTGTCTGCGAAATGTGTCATGCCCGTAAACGTTCCGTCGTTGGACTTCAACCTGCTCGCTAAACGGCGCCCCTGGCTTTTACCAATGGACAATGGTGCATTTTGTGGGCCATATATCGTGTTTTGGCAACGATGTTGACCGAGACGATTAGTGGGCGATGAGGGTGAAAAAACATCCACGCCAAGATTCGAACCTGGAACCGCGGTTTACAGGACCAGGGCGGCTAATCGACCACCGGCCGCTCTCGGGTTTTCATATTGGTGGAGGAACCGACGTTTAACATACTGGCAGAGTTTCCAGATATATTGGTTTCATTTTTCGATGCAGTTCGATACTCTCATCAATCGTTTCTCGGCGACTGGATTAGTTGTTTGAGGATGAAAGTAATTGAGCTTCGTATGGAAATGGAAAAATAATAAATATTATTGTACTAATCGTGACTGAGAGTTGAAGAACGATCGAAAACACTTGTATTGACCAAGTAACTAGCGCTAGGCATCACCACAACAACTAAATGAGGATAGTCTTGATTGATATCAACATAATCCGTTTTGCTTGGCACTGTCAGCAAATTACATCAGTTGTTTTGTTCAATCGACTTCCGTTTCGTAGCAGACCTCAGTCAGTATATTTTTTGCAATACCTGCATCACACACTATTTACGTCGTAATGAGTTCGTTCGCACCTTTGCCTACATTGTAGACGGCACGCGTGTGTCGTTCTGCGTTTGTATTGTTTGCAAACTACTACGTCGGTATGTTCTGCATTGCAAAGTACGCCAATCTGTTTGTTTACCTGTATTGCAAACTACGTCAATCTGTTTCCTGTATTTGTAAACTTCGCCGATGTGTTCGAGTACCTGTATTTGTAAGTATACCTTGATGTGTTCGTGAACCTATATTGCAAACTACGCCAATAGGTTCGTTAACCTATATTGCAAACTACGCCAATGTGTTCGTGCAAACCTATATTGCAAACTACGCCAATGAGTTCGTGCAAACCTATATTGCAAACTACGCCCCCCCCCCCCCCCCCCCCCCCAATCTGTTTGTTTCCTGCACTGCATAGTACGTCAGCGTGTTCGTTTACCTGCATTGCAGACTGCGTCATAGCCGAGCCGAGTGTACGTGGGAGGGAGGGAGCGATATGACTGTACCTACAGTACAGCAGCTTGTTTATACGTTCTTGCATGACTAGGTACAGTTGTACTTGTACTCATCATCTAGATTATCGTAGCCGTGCGTCACTGTATGTATAGTAGGCCTACTCCCACGCAGCAGCAAGCGTGCGATGACGGCTGATCCAAGATTATAAATCATCGTGTTGTTTTGCTAGACAATTGGCATTTATTTTAGGTGCGGCTTCCGAAATTATATCGCCGGATAAAACGCGTTATCTCGTATATACAGTCGAGGTGAGCCGTGGAGATGAATGGACGTGAATTCGAATCAAGGATATAGTAATGCATGACATTGTTTGTTATTGCCCTTCATGTTTTCAGTGAACTCGTTCCGTCTAGTCTCTACTCGCTACTATTCATCGTCTGTATAGAATAGAGACGCAATAAAACAGCATTATTCCCTTTCACCCCCTCCCCCCACACTTGTTGGGTTTCATGTCTGAGCCGATAACTAGTTATTATTAGGGCTTATGGGATTATCGGCTTGATTGATATAGATAGGCGTAGTACTGTCTGTATACATGATGTGTTGGATCGTTTGTTGGGCACATTTTGATGCTCAAAGGAATACTAAAGAAAGTGATTGAACGCCAAGTGAATGGGACTCCAGTCGAGTAATATCGATGTGCTACCTATGCATGGTACAGATAACCCAGGATGAGCATTGTTTGTATTGTTATGTAGGAATGAAAATTCTGTATGAGAGAGGAAAGAGTGGAGAACTGTTTTAAACCAACCCACGCATTGATTAAATATACATGAAAATAAAATTGATTTATAAAGCAATAAACTTCTCTATAGATACGTTAGAGTTTTATTCACAGTTGCTCCATGTTAGCCACATTTTCGTTTGACTCTCGCGATTAATTGAAAACTGTTGCACTATTATCACATATTTTACAACAATAACACGTACTCTACACATTCAGTTCCTTGAATGTCGATCCAAATAACTGGATCCGCCTTCGTGTGTATGTACTTGTGTATGTATGTATCTGTTCTTTCTCAAGACAGCTTGGTCGCGAGGTGGACTTCATTTTGCGTGTTTCCCCCACGATTGTTTTGTCACTCAGATATTTTTGTTATTCTTTAATAATAATAACTATGTATGGTACATATTTTAGTTTAAAGTGTTATGTTCAATGTTGGTGTGATGACGCGTGGATAGGGTATGTTGTGTATAGCTACCATATGGTCCAGTTGCCATGACGTACATGTAAGAAAAGGCCAACGTGGTGGTGGGCGCGATCGATTCGACACTCATTCCCGGTTCGAATCCCGGTGGTGGTGGCGGTAGTTTGTCACCTTGTTTAGTCGCCGCGAGTCGGTTGTTATACACACGAGATACCGTTGTGTTGTTCCTGTTGTTGTAAAGCCAACCTCGCCACATGGGTTAAGCGAAGCGTGCGTAGCTACTATACGTACGACGTAAGTACCCGCAGTATACCGAGTCTCTCATTTGTGTTACAAATGTTGTTTATGTAGCTTTGATTGGGTTGTTTGTTTGTTTGTTATTGACAATGCCGTTATGATCGGTCGCTGATTACGTAACGTGAAAACATACATTCATTCATTCATAATTCATTCGCATAAAACAGATCTTGTAGTATCGGTCGTGGTGGTTAGTTGTTGTAGAGGTGCACGACAGACAGACAGGCGGGAAACCTGGGTTCTGTCCTCGGTCCGGGGTGAGTGAGATAACGTCTTATGGTTTCTGTCCAAAACTTTTTAGGCTAATCGATGTCGAAGTCGGTATTATTTTTATTTTCCCATTCATTTCACGTGGGAACGACCAAGGAGACCGATTACACGGAACGTAGATGCGCTCGCGCCGCCTGTCAATGGGTCGAAGTATGAGTGCGAGTGAGTGAGATAACTTCATGGTTTCTGTCCAAAACTTTATAATCGATGTCGAAGTCGGCATTATCTTTATTTTCCCATTCATTTCACGTGGGAACGACCAAGGAGACCGATTACACGGAACGTAGATGCGCTCGCGCCTGTCAGTGGGTCGAAGTACGAGTGCGAGTGAGTGAGATAACTTCTGGTTTCTGTCCAAAACTCTTTAAACACTTTTATAATCGATGTAGAAGTCGGTATTTTGTTATATTTTCCCATTCATTTCCTCGCGGACGTGGGAACGACCAAGGAACCCGATTACACGGAACGTAGATGCACTCGCGCCGCCTGTCAATGGGTCGAAGTACGAGTACGAGTGCGAGTGAGTGGGATAACTTCTGGTTTCTGTCCAAAACTCTTTAAAAACTTTTATAATCGATGTCGAAGTCGGTATTATGTTTATATTTTCCCATTCATTTCTTTCCGCGCGGACGTGGGAACGACCAAGGAAACCGAGTACACGCAGACACGGAACGGAACGTAGATGCACTCGCGCCGCCTGTCAATGGGTCGAAGTACGAGTGAGATCGCGTTGTTGAGCAATCTCGTCTCGGGAATTCGGTTTATGAATAGCGGGGGCTGCCTAACCGAACACGTGCTCGCTCGCAGTCGCTCGTCTCGTCAACATCTTGTGTGTGTGTAAGGTTTATTTTCGGGTACCCGGCCCGCTGATTCACGGGCGTATTATTTTCCGCGCGTCGCACATTCGGTATGACTTCTCATTTCCGAGTAGTCATACATACGGACGGTGTGTGATATCAGTCCGTGTATGTCTCGTGCTCGCCTCCTCTGATGGCGTTGTTGTTGTTATTACACCGACCACGTGATCGTCACATGAGTAGTGTGTGACAAAGAGAGGAACAAAAACACTTTGTCTATATCTCTCTCTCTCTCCCCCCCCCCCCCCCCCCTTCGACTGCTTTGACCCCTGGCGTTGTCATAACACACGTGACAGTGCAGTGACTTATTGTCAAAACAAATCATAAAAATGTGACGGATCGTGCGTAGTAGTTTATGTGCGTGTGTGTGTGTGGCCACGCGTGTAATCAACATTCGTCGTCGTAGTCTTTGCTACTCTGGCGAGAGCGAAGGAAGATCAAAGGGACCGTTATATAACTTGGTATAGAGCTCATTTACACTAAATAGCTTTTATACCGACATAAGACTGTCTTTTCAAATGTGAAATGGGATAAATCAATCGGGAACGTTTTCGGTGACGTTGTTTTACGATATAACCATTCCAAGAGCTTTAGACCAATGGTGATCCTCGTGTGCTGAAAATGTGAAAAATAAGCTGAATATTTTAGTAAAAATTTTGATCGTAGAATATACCAGTCAATAATGCAACACAAAAAAGAAAAAACACGCTTTCCCTGCATTGTAAATGTGGTCTTTACCATAATGTACAGTACAGTCTATGTATTTTCATGTCAATCAAGAGAGTTCTGTCAAATACTCCAATCCAATATAGATTGTTGGTACCCATGGCCATAACATATATAATGTAGGTATCTTTTACAAAAATTCTCCTGTAACATGGCTTGGATAAAAAAAAATCAAATTTTGAATGGAAAACGTGAAACTTAACAATTTACCGTTACTACCTCAGCAGACGGGACTCGAACTCACGTACTACCATGTAACGGTCTCCATGTCGACGTCTGTGTAAACTATAATTTTCAAAACCTCCATCTGCCCGGTTTTGTTGTTACACAAGATTGCACGTAGTTTATATTATATTTTTAATTGTTATTGCAAGAATGGGTAGGATGGGAGGGAGTGTTTAAGTAACTGGTAGAGCTACACCTGCATTAGGTATTCACTATTCTATTCTACTATTTATAATGCTTTGTTCTGGACATACATCGCAATTCCCCTCACGTATACATGGGGGCGTTCGGGTTCAGAGGAGGATTTCTCAGAAACTAAATTTCGGTTGAAATTTAAATTTAAAAAAGGTTGGAATGTATAACCATCTGCTGGCTAGATGCAGGACCGAGGAATGGCTAGCTAGACGAATCATTTATACCGCCACTTGTAGTTATAAATCGTCTCAAATCGCACGGTTTCATTAATAGAGACGTAAAGCAACGGGAATCATCATGAATCATCATTGTATGGCTGTAAGTAAACTTTATAATATTGCGCGGGAAGTCATCGACAGGAAGGCCTCGCCTTTCTTGCGGTAACACATCTAGATCTCGATGCAAATCACCTAGTTGTGTATTAAAGAGTTGTTTTTATTGAAGCTGCTGGTGTAGTAAAGTTTCCGGTAAAAGAGATGACAATTCCGCGCCAGCACATGACGTAAGATGTAAAGACTTTCTGAACATCCAGTTAGGTCTGTCTTCTAGTAGAGGCTTGTCCACGGAATAGAATACAGTGATGCGTCCGGTTGCTTTGAAACAGAAACATTGAAATTGTTTGAATACGAAAATGAGTTGAATTGACGCTCCAGCTAACCCCGATACCAGGGTGGTCGAATTGGATAACTTTCTTGGGGATAGTGGTCCATATTTTTGAACATTTAATTATGAACCGTGGTTGGGGCGAGATTTTCATGTAACTTTCTTCATAATAAACGAACATAAAAGCTCCACGTATATTTATTAGTAGATGTATACTCACAGGCAGAGTCGAAGATAATAGGGCTTACAGCCACAGGCATCGCCGGCGCTTCGAGCCTTCTCCGTAATAATAGGAGTTAAAATTGGTATAATATTGCGCCCTATTTTATACTTAGACAACATAATTTTGACGGTTTTAGGACAATTTGTACCAATTATTGTACATGCACGAAAATGGTGAAGGCAGTGGTTCTCTTCGGGAAGATAGCTAGAAAAGCTAGAAAAGTTTTTCTTTATAGGGGATGGATATTAACCTATCATTTAATTTCTATGTTTGGAGGAGGGGGAGGGAATGGCGTCCCAACGCATCCCCCCAAATTCAACCACTGCCTGTAGGAGACGAGGCAGTGATTGCACGCGTCGTTGCGAGGTGTAGGGTACATCGAACGACCACCTGCCGTATCGCACGACGGACGGACGGCGCCGTGACTATTAATACACACACGCCCGATGAGACACTTTCTGTTTTCGTTTTCGTAAGTAGTTCAGAAGTGCATTCATCTCGTGTTGTACATACGACTATGTCGCAGGCGTGTGCACAGATTCCGTGCGTGCGCCGCCGTGCGAGTCATGGCGTTCGTTTCATTCACTCACTCACGGCGGCCAGAGGTCGGGGTTCGAGCCTCAGTCTGGACGGTTTCCGGCTTGGCCGATGTTGGACGCAACCATGCGAGGGTCTCGGTTACGCCTGCCTGCCTAGTGCCTTGTTCGCCATAATGACGACCCGAGGGGCTGGAGATCTTATAAGACGTGTGGGGTTCGAATCCCGCGCAAGAATCTTCTAGTTCTAGTTGATTCTGACATTTGTCCGCAGATGTTCGCACTGCCCAATCACT
This sequence comes from Isoperla grammatica, assembly GCA_945910005.1. Classification (NCBI taxonomy): domain Eukaryota; kingdom Metazoa; phylum Arthropoda; class Insecta; order Plecoptera; family Perlodidae; genus Isoperla; species Isoperla grammatica. Next base: position 49,777,579 of record OX246740.1, read on the forward strand.
GATTCATATGTTTCGTATTTGAAATATCGATCTTTGATTGGTTACCGCTCATTCGTCGATAGTGTTCGGAGCCTACAGGGTTGGTTTAGTCGTGGTTAACTAAATTAAAGTCCCCCACTGCAAATCAGTTTCGTTACTGTGTGGGTAGACTCTAAAATATGTGAGTTTATTTTATTTATTTTTATTTACCCTTTACGCGCCCGTTAACTCCATGCCGAGGTTCGAATCCTGGCGTGGGCATGGATGTCGTGTGGCAACATCCACTCATCGTCTCGATGGTATAGGAGAAGACCAGTGGGACAGAGAGAAGAATTGGGACAGGGTCTCCTTTCGTCGCCTCCTACGACTAGCAGAGTCACTCTGGGCCTATTCTATCCCGAGCCCAGACAGGCGTAGTTATTTGAGTATTTTTAGTAGTTTAGTATTTTTTAGTAGCTTAGTATTTTTAAATGTAACATTACCCATTTAAAAACATCCAATAACCCCACGCCTTGAAAAGTTATGTCAAATTAACCGCGTAGTTCGACCTGTCCTACATTGTCATGGTCCAAGAAGGTTTATATAGTTATTAGATCATGCTACACACTGTCTTGTTTATCCTATACCACAGTGGGACATGGCTAACAACTTGTGAATACGAATCTTATACGTGGGAAGTCCATACACTACCCCCGTTATTTAATTAAATAACCTCAAACCGTGTATCCTTTCAATTTGAAACCAATGATTTATTCGTATAAAAAACCGATATATTTTACACAGGATTCTTACTGGCTCTATACGACATTCAAACAAACGAAGTGATTTTTAAACGCCAGTTTAGCCGTGAAAGTGACTGCGTATAGTTATTACGCTACATAATCTACAGTCTACACCATCAACATTATACTGCCGTACTTGTAAACGGAGTCGCAGCCGAGTATTAGCAACGACGCACATAATAATGACCTGTGCAGTGTGTAATGTTCCCCACTGGAGGTAATTTCTCGTAACCGAGTGCATGGCATGGGTAGGCAATAAAATTAACTCCTGGTTAGATTTACTCATTACTGACGTTAACGAGTCCCGCCAAATAACAACGCAATCAAGTGAGTTGATACGTTTTTCCAATAGTAGAATGGATCGTTATTATTCATTTTTTTATTACTACGGTCGATAAAATTTCGCAACGTTTCTTTTTTCCAAGCAATTTTATTGTTTGGTGTTACGTTCTATTTCTTATAGCGGGAAAAACAACTTTGACGTCGTCATCATTCATTCATGCATTCTTCTCTTATCAGCGCGTGTACAAAAACAAATACCGATAAAATGACATTCTGAGCCGGGCTTCGAACCCTGGCGTCGCTCTGTAATGTGAGATGCGTCGACGGGGGGGGGGGGAGGGGGGGCGTCAGTCTCCGCCGCTTCTGAGAGAACAGGAAACGCGACGTGCCCGAATTCCAAACCCACCCGAACCAACCGTTCGTTGGTGAGGCAGGAAACGGCTTTTTTTTTTGTAAATTCGAATGTTTGAAAATTATTTTTAAAGTACGGTGTGGATGGTTATGATTAGGCGTGAGTTTGTTTTTCGTATGAAAATTTGAGTGTATTGGTAGTAAAGGCCTTGATTACTGTGTGGTGTGTAGTTTTTAGGGCTCCCACCGTCGGAGTTATTATTATTGTTTATCATCTTTATTCACTTTTGCGTGGACCCCGTGATAAGAGCCGGATGGTCCGGGTTCGAATTCATGTCGGGGCAAATGTTCAATAAAACTCACATTACATTACAGGAAATTTTAATCTCGCTTCCAATACCCGTTATCGTTTTTTTTTTTTTACCTAGGCTGTTTTATGTGATGCCCCTTTGAAAGGATCGTGTCCCGGACTGATCGGGGGGTGTCTTGCTCCCCCCCCCCCCCTTTTAACTGGCGACTCGTGCCTACGCTCCCGTGTCCCGTCCCCCATACAATGATCATGTCTCGTGGGCTGTCTCCCCCTACTCCCCCCCCCATATCACTCTCGACGCTCCATCCATCACTCCCTGCTCTCTCCCCGACGGTCACGTGCCTTGTGCAAATTCCGTACTCGTTTCCAGATTCTCATTTTTTTTTTTTTTTTTTTTTTTTACTTGTTCTGATCTATCTATCTGTCTATGTGTGCGTGGGTTTGAAGACCGGTGCGCCTTGGAACAAATACATGCGGTAGTTTGCTGACGCAGGATTTATTAATAGTAGTTGTACAAGTGTGTTTGGTGTGATGACGCGACGATGTGCAGTCACACACATGTGCGAGTCTAGGGCGGGGTTGCTGCTCGGGGGTGCATTCCGCAAGCGATACGGCAGTGCTGCGGGGTTCTTACGATATGGAGAATGCACAGGTCTTCGCTTTGGGACCCACATAAAGCCAAATAAAGATAATATCTAATTGTGCTAAAGCTATTATTTTTTAATTTTTTTTTTATGTGCCAAACAATGATGGTGATTATAATATACTCCCAGTAAATGAATTAGAAATAAATAAATATTGGCTAAGACACGCCCAAAATGGAAAGATAAGCAAGTAATGCGTGGAATGCCACCATACAAGATTACACGCGCTATGTATATTTAAACAACTGAACTGAATACCGTAAAAATAGATAACATAACCAAGAAGAGTTGTTTGGCTTTTTATCGTATGGGTTGTTATTGTCCTCCATTGTAAATCAGTTTTATGTCTGAATTCTGGGACATCGTGGGAATTTCAGGTTATTTGTTTGTATCGTATATAAAAATTACATTCAATCTTCGAAAAGAAATGGGATTTTGTTAGGCCCGATATCAAGATCTATACAGTCATTTTAATGAAAATTATGCAACACTGGTTGCAGTTGGATAAAATAATACAATTTCAGCAATATCTCAAATTGTCTACTTTGGCCCAAACGTTATAGTGTTTTGAACACAATCAATACAATTTTTACATAATCAAAACATTTGATTTAAAACATACGAACACATACATACATACATACATACATACATACATGATGGCCTGATTAAGCCAAATGTGGGCATATGATAAAAAAAAACATTAAATTCTCATACTTTTCGATGTGTGTTAGAACCCAAGTGCACACGTAAAGAACGAGTCTTACTACTTGTTGTGGTTGTGGTATGCTACCGTGGTCGGCGACACCTTGGACACGCGTCTATGTTAGTAGTCTGTTTCAATATCTGATCTGCATCGTGGGAACCTCAACGCAGCCCTTGATCCCGTTCGACTCCGGCCGGCATCAACGTCTTGGTCGCCCGGTAAGGCATTGTCCGCGACCACACGACGGTATCCCAGCTCTCTGCGTGCGTGTACTCAGTGTCTCGTTACATTTGTGTGAGTGTGGCTCTCCCGCGCAGCAGAAGACCCGGGTTCGAGTCTGTGCATGGACGTGATACCAAACCAACGGCTGTCTGCTCGGTAAGCTAGACTCTAGAATTGAAGGAAGACGAGAATTTTCGTCAATTGAAACCGTAGACGGTTTTTGGTATAGTTTCGTACAGGCGCGTAACTAGGCATCGGTAACCAGGGTAGATACCCGGGTAAAAATTCCCCTAGTATAAGTTCCTTGCATGCCTACAGCTATTACAATTCCACTAGGACCAACCGCCCAAACCTAGCCCCAAACTTAGACCAAACTTAGCCCCAAAACTCAATAGTTCTTAATCATTTTCGTCCATTTTTCCATTTGTGTTTTAAGTTTTCTGGTTTGTGCACTACACAATCGACAGTATTTCAGTTTTGCATTCAGTCCGGTAATTTTTCTGAAACGCTCGGCAATCACTCTAAAACCCCGAATTTTAAAAAAATCGCCTGCGGCGCTGTTGTTGGAGGGCTCGCCCCCCAAACTCTCCTGCTATTTTTGCCTGAAGTCTCTATCTCCGTATCTTACCCGGGTAATATTAGTACCCTGGTTACGCCCCTGGTTTCGTAAAACGAAATCAAAATAACTTAAGTGAGATTTGCACTAGGACCTATTGAAAACGACAAACGACGTTGCCATCTGTGTATATTTTTGTTTTCACACTTTTAGACGGTTTCGCTAACTCTAAATTGTCAAAAGTCGCGTGGAATTGGGCAATTCCGTTCCGTCAAGTCGTCGGTCGAGTCTAACCGGAGTCGCCTAGATCTGGGTTCGAATCCCGTCGACGGTTTCGTTCATTCGTCTTTCCCCCACAAGGTATCGCCGCGGTGGCTGGCTCATGTTATTGGGATGTCGTCTATATAGACGTGGGTTCGACTCCCGTGTGAGACGTGTTTCCTTTATCTTGATCTATCGCCCCTCGTCGTCTCGCATAGCATGGTTGCAGTAATAGAGACGTTTACAAAGCATCATCATTCTGCGTGACGACCTAGCGTGCATAGGAGGCGACTACTAGACCTACTAACTATTAACTAATTAGCTAATGCGTTGTATAATGTACACTCGCATCGCACGTCGGTTTACTGACTGAAGTGAACCGTGTATTATGTAGACAGTATGTTGGTGAAACTGTAATCCATCTACCCTGAAACTCATTTAGCTTAGCGTCGGAGTATTAGTGTACTCAGCTATAGAACTAACTGATCGAAATATAATACGAATCACCACTGCGACAAATTGTATAAATCGATTGATTGTTGACTGCATGGACCAGCCAGCGACCACCTTGGTTTGGGTCGGCCGTCTGGATCGTAATTCTCCCCCTCCCCCCCCCCCCCTCTCCCACAACATATATATATATGCAATCTGTCTGGATCATATTCCTCCCCCCTCCCCTTCTACCCCGCCACACACTGGGATGTATTATGTGATGTCATCTGTCTGGATCATAATATTCACCCCTCACCCCCGCCCCGCCATGCACCGCCTTGCTCGATAGTGTCATCTGTGTGGTTCCTAGTTCCTCCCCCTCAATGCAATCTGTCTGGATCACACTCACACCCCGTTCCCCGTCACCTTGGTATTATATAGTACGTCATCAGTCTAAACCCCCTCTCCAACACACTAGGCTAGCTAGCTAGATATATTGTGTCTGCCCCCCGCGGTTTCATACGCTACTCTTTGAATGAAAGAGTGAAAACCCACTTGGAAGCCCACTTGATTTTGCACCACTCACTCGCGATAGAGAATGATCATTTGTCCCCTTTTATTTTTCGTGAGGGCGTTCGTTAGGGCTTATCCGCATACTGAAGTAATGTAGTTGTTTGATTTTGTTATTTCGATGAGTATGATCGATTAGATAAGGATGTAGGACTATTTTAGAAACTCATGCCATGTGTACGGCCACGGGATTCGAACCCACTCTCCGTTGTTCCATACGGTGCTGCGTGAACCTGACCACTAAGTCGCCGCTAGCTGCTCGCCAAGTTTTTCAACAAAAAAAGTTCAAGTTTCAAGTTCATTCAACGGCGTGGCCTGTTGAATGAGATCCAAAATCATTATTATTTATCTCGCTATAAAAACTGCATTATTAGACACCTACTTCAAGTCGTCAGAACTTATATCTATTGTTGGATCTTTATGGATCTATAATTTTGGGTTTCTGTTCTGTGCTTCTTCATTCAATTTGGAAAATTTCTGCTTAATTGATCCATTTTCATGCTCGTTTTGTGAAATAAAACAATTCTCGCTTATAAAATACACGGTGTTATCATCAGTCATCACTCACGGGTCTAATCTACGCGTAAGTTCAACTAGACACACATGCAAGTGGTATACGAACGAAATGAGCTCCCGCCCGCCCGGCCTCTATATAATCCTATTTTTATTATTATCATTTTGTTGTTTTACGACGTAGGTACGCGACAACTAGGTCATACGACGTCGGCCGAATCAGTTCTATCCATCACACGTCGCTGGGGGGTCGTCATAAGGGGTGTCCAGTTCGGGGGGGGGGGGGGGGGTTCTGACCGTAAAGTGGGCAGGCACGAATGAGAAGAGACAAGACGACAAAGTTAAACAGCGAGGAAAGATTGATTGATTGATTAAGGTTTTTTTATTAAAAGGCGGGATTAAGGCTAGCGAAACCTTATCTTCCATCCAACCCTTTTGAGGTGATACAGTACGTGATATACAGTGCATAATAGAAAGAACAAAGATAAGCACGAGTGTCCTCTTTGCGGGCGCCGGTCACCGCGAGGAGGGACCCACCCTGGGTTCGATCCCCGCCGGGACAGCTTGATCGCGCGCCCGGGTTCACCAGTCACCGTCAGTCAACACCTGTGATTGGCCGTCATCATCGTCGTCGTATTGATTGTTGACCCTGAACGACTCGTTCCATTCATGATGGTGGTCTTGTTACGTTGTGTTGTGATGTGATGGGTCGGCGCATGCGCGAGTATTGTCCTCACTTACTACAATATATGGGTACCCGACATGACATGACGACGTGCCGTTGTGATTGTTACTTGTCAATGGGTTGTTGTATAGCGGCCTTCGTAAGGTTTGTTTTTTGTACACCACCTTTTACAACCAGGTGTAAGTTGTGTAAGCGAGAGAACAGTTTTTCTGCCCAGGTGTATTCACACAAAAAAGTAATGGATCGCTATTTTTATGTACCGTTGTAATTGAAACTTTTACAACGGGTGTACAAGATTTACGACTGCCATATTACATAGAAAATTAGCGCGAAATCCGAATTTTGTATAAGCTTATAAAATTGTACGTCGGCTTAGTGGAGTACACAAGTCTCATTCATTTATCACGCCCGCTGTGTTTTTAATTTCCAGGTATTCAATACAAGGTCGTAAATTATCGCTAATGGACCAGCTGTTTCACGTAGTCGGTAGGAACTGGAGTTAAGTAGAAAATTAAGTTGGTACTATAAATTGAACTCGTATGTTTCCTAAACATGAGACAACTATTGACCAGGGATGGCGAAGGCCACTATACCGCCGTCAAAGCCATCTTGTCTCGAATGTCGTGATTGCTGTGCTGTGTTTTGTGTTTGTTTGTCTAAGGGGCGTGTGTTTGTTTTGTTTGTCCGCAGTGTTGACCAGGGATGGCGGAGGTCACTACCCCCCAACTAGACTCCGACGCCGGGGTTACGAATCTCAATGTCGTCAAACAGGGATGGCTCTACAAACGAGGTAAAAAAAACACGTGTACATACTTACTACGTACTTGATGGGGGCCGAGGCACACACTTGACTCTTGAACTATAAGAACCATAAAAAAATTCAATAACATATTTTGGGGAATTTGATATTAATCATCTGAACACTATTAGCATGTTTAGTATTTTGACAAAATTAGATAGAAAAACATGTTTATATAAAAAGAGTGACAACTTCAATGCCCTGTTTTCCCGCCATAATAATGTTTTGAATTTCCAGCTAACTTTTATTGAATGAGAAGCTTTTCTCAAATTTGAAACTGAACTATTTTTTATTAAAATGGTTTTTTATTGCTTTCGGTCTCTATTATTGCTATTTCTGAGACATTGAGGAGTGGTATATGCATGCAGATGCGGGTTTCGAACCCACCTACGTCGGATGAGACACCGCGGACTTTGATTAAATATTCTTGTATTCAGAACGAAGTCTCTTATAATTTAATAGAATGAAAATCTCGAGTGTTCCCGTTTTCATTCATCAGTTCTACTACTTCATTCATTCATCTCGTGAACCTACCACATTACGGAAGCGGTTGTGGGATGGGGAGACGGTGATGGAAAGTTATGTAATAGTACAGGGGACAAGTTCCTGTTATCGCGCCCGTTTTGTTATCAAAAGCGGAAAGCCACTATGCCATATTCTTTCCTCATGCCTTGGTTACGCGCGTTGGTTGGTTGGTTGCTGAATCGTGATGCTTTGCGGTACCTATTTGTTTAGTGGTGAGTGGCAGGAACGTAGTTTACTAAAATAAACCGGAAGACGTCGTCGATTTGTGTTGTGTGTAAACTGTGGCAGTGGCGTGCGGTTAGGTGTGACTGAGTAGCGGACACGGGGAAGTCACACACACTTTCATGTGAGACAAGTGATGGTGTTCAAAGCGTTTAGAGAGGTTGTAGGTAGAACCCTGCGCGGTTGAGTTTGGGCCTTGCTACGTTTATTTTGCAACGCCCGGGCTTGTTTGCCTAGAATCGAAGCGGGCTATTTTTTGACTTATTAGATTTTTAATATCTAGTCAAAAAAATGTTTCTGAACCACATATTTCCGGCAGTAAAAACCAGCAACTTTTGTCGAAAGAGTTGAAAACGTTCTCTTTCATCAAAGTCTTGACTCAAAATCGTGAATTGTCACGTCTTGTTGGCCGCTGATTGGGCTTCCATAAGATCTCAGTACGGGCCCGGGCCTTTAGAAGTGGGCCCGGGCTGACCCTCATGGGAGCCGGCCGGACATGCGCACTATAAGCCACGTGGCTGACAACACGTGCAGACTGGAGCACGTGTCGGGGCAAACCGTTTTAACATCGATTAATCCACGACCCAGCCCATACATGTATATTTCACCTCCTGCTATTTATGTCAACAGTTATCTTATTAGCCTTGCGTGTTCGCAAAGCAAGTGTGTTGTACGATTCTTCATGGTAAAGAGCTCTAAATCTATATAATCTAATAAAAGCTTCATACTTGCCGCGGCCCTCTTCCGACCGCCTCTTACGACTATAGCAGTCACTCAGGTCTCCTTTAGTCGCCTCTTACGACTGGCAGAGTCACCCTGGACCTATTCTCAGATTCAGATTTCTTTATTGATAATGATTACAGTAATTACAATTATATAATATCACTGACCCCCAGTGAGTATACTACTCGCAGGTAGGGGGTCTTCTACAATACAGTCTATATTCTCCGGGGTCAGTCTCCGGGCCCAGACGGAGTTCACATATAGACTCGACTCAGGTTTTTTGACCCTATGAAAGTTGTTACATAGCGTGAAAATGCTATCTTCACTTGCGTCAGAAAGACCGAAGTCCGCTTATAAGTAAGTAAGCGGATGAAACGTACCTATTTATTTAGAAAAGTTTAATAAATAATAAATAATGTAGTATTGGGATGTAGTGTCGCAACCCCCTGGCTGCACGCCACTGACGCCACTGACGCTTGCTCGTGTGCGTATGCGTAGATAGTGTTTCCTATGTCTACGTCATGCACACCAATTAGCAGCCCAGACCTACCATGGGGAAGGAGCAAACGAGGCAAGAGTGTTAAAAAGTTAAAACCGAAGTAGGGAGGGGCCAGGGGGGAGGAGTTGGTGGATGCTCATGTCGCAAAAGATGCCGTAACAAATTAGATATGCACGAAAGCCCCCTGTGCGGGCACCGGTCACCACGGGGCAAGGGGACACCCGCCTATAGACAGACTTTACTTTTACGAATACTTTCTTGTATACCCTCCTGTGTCCAAAGTTTTGCCAAAGAGATTATATCGTAAACTCATCATATTCATAGCTAACCTATAACCGGGAAACGAACTCACTTGACATTATTTGAATTTTCCTTGACCTCCGTCCACTCAGAAGTATTCCCGAGTGACCCAGACCGGGGGTATTCCCAGCCGGCCACTTAGTTAAATGTTTGATTTGTTGTTTTGTTTTCCGTAATCAACAATAAAGTGCCTCGGTGGCGGCCGGCGCCACAGGTATTGATCTATCTCTATCTATGGACATCCTTGCTTCCTTCGCGTCCATGCCACGCGGCCGCCGAGGCCGCCGTTAAGATGGTAACACTGATTGATTCACGTCGACACCTTCTAATCAGGCGTACCGTAGTTGGCAAGCCTGTCTGCCTCCCCAGTTGTGTTTTACGGCGTCCTCGCCAGCTGGGTCATGACTGTGACTACGGCCGAATCGCGTCCATTGCACGAAGCCGGGTCGTCATAGGGGAATTCAAAATATGGAGTTTTTTGGGGGGGGAGGGGGGGTCGCGAAGAGGGACGGCAAGTATGACGAAGAAGTGAGAAAATATGTTCAAAAGAGATGCACGTGAGCCCTCTTTGCGGGTACCGGTCACCACGAGGAGGGACCCCCTCCCCAGATACTAATTTATACATTGTCGACGTTAAAATGGTTTTAGTGTATTAGCAACAACATGCATTCTCCTGAATACAAAATATAATGAACCCAAAGTCATATTATTCCGGGTAGAATACGTAAAACAAGGCTGTTTCGCCAGATTGTACGCCTCCGGTAGCTGGGACTTAGCCCCAGAACCCTCTCCCGAAACCATGCATTCACTGTGCAAAGCTCCACATGGCTAGAATGGGGTTGGTGACCGGAATAACATTGTTTCTCCCCTTTTCTCCCACACTTCTCTCAGGATGCCTGCGTTAAAATTTATTTATTTTGAGCCATTGTCTCAATAGCCCTCGGTGTGACAGTTTCTTTACCCAGACATAGAAGAAGACTGTTTATTTTGTTGGTATCAGTTTATTTTTGTATTCCGCCGCATTGTTGTTGTCTCTCTGCTAGCATTGGCATCTATAAATTGTTGGAATCTAGGTCGGGAATAAAATGTCGTTTCCGCTACTACTACAATTGAACAATTCTTCCAGGAATATACATAATACAAATGGCCCATTCAATTTCGATAGCTACTACATTCCTGAAATAAAAATAGATAAACGGATCGTAAGAGGAAAACAACAACTTGAAATCGTTATTTGTCGGTCGCATTAGACAAGATAAGACGATGTAAACAAGTTACATTGTAACAACAGCTGGGAGAACCCATTACTGTGTGTATTAATAATTATAATATCAACATTTTATCATTATCACGCACTCGAGCTGTGGCTTAGTGCGTAGCTGTGCGTGTCTGGAAGCTACTTCTCTTATCGACGTATCTAACTAAATCCACAGCGCCGAATAAACGTCATATTAGTGATAATGAATGCACTTACGCTTGTTTATAGCCCCATCTAGAAATGAAATAGTAGAATCGTGTACTTCAGAAAGGGCTGTAAGTCACATTCCGAAAAAAAAATCCAAATTTTTTCATTTTTTTCCATGGCTATAAAAATACCCACATTTTAGTGCAGTGCAAGTCCAACTACTTTCTGTATAGTACAAATTTGATGAAAAAGTGCCAGTCTATTGCAAAAAGGGTCCGGGATAGATTTTTGTTTTAGTGTTTATCTTGTAATTATGCTCCTCGAACGACGGCGACGGTTCCTAGGACTGAAAGGTTTACAGAGTGGGGTTTTACGGTAGTCTGGTCTAGTGGAGGAACCCTGGAGGAACCTATATCGTCTTCTAAAACACAGTTCATTTCGCAGGAATTGGCTACGTGCCGTTTAATCCCCCCCCCCCTCCTCACCGCTTCTTTCTTGTCGTCATTATCGTTTGTTAATTACCCGTCTATTAGTCTTTACGGCCATACAAGTCTCTTGCCCTAGATTTTAGCTAATTGAATCGTTGCTCGCAAACATCATCTATACCTACACGATACGGCTGTAGCGCTGACCTTAGTTCACTTCAAATACACCAGCCAGTGCCGTGAACAAGGTGCGAGCCGAGCCGTCTATTGTTCGACTTTCGGCATCAAAACATTATGTGTTTTGTCGGTAGTTCCTGGGTACGTCAGCGGCGATTGCGAAAATGCTCGGAATACACACACACATACAATAACATGCATGCATTCAGTCAGTCATTCAGCCACGGCACAGACTGTTTTTGGAGAGGTGTCAACTGGATAGAAATCCCGCTGCGTAAATTGCGTTTGGCGGGGCCGCTTTTGTCCCTTTGTTGTCTGGCACGTTTGGTGCTTTTTTTTTTTGCTCTGTGTGTGTCTCCTCTATGACCGTGTGTGTTGGTTACCCAACCGGAGAAGGAAGGTATTGTGCTTTTTTGCACCCTAAACACACTGCTGCCCTCATTCCTTTCCGTCTGGGATTTTCGCCTGTACCGTCCGTCTACGCGCGGCGTTGCCAAATTTCCGTCTGTCCAGATCTTTATTGCTAGTCCCACTACTATGCGGAAAGTGCTCGTCGTAACACTCTAGGGGGGGGGGGGGCATTGCGCATACCCCCGTCGTTCGAGTACGCGCATTCCCCGACAAGTTGATTGTCTGTGTGCATGGTTGGGGGGCTGGGCCACCTCAATGGATGAGCGAGTTGCACTCTATTGTTTTGATCGGCCCCGTATTCGTCTGATGCGTCTAATCGATATACGAGAGCGTGATTCGTGGAGAAAGAATTGATGCCGACGTTGGGGGAGCGGGGTGTAGTGACGGCGGCACGTAGCCTAATCCTGTCGGAAAGTAGTTGGGGCGTTGCCAAGCTCCAGCTTCGTAAGGGTGTCGCCCTACTGTGGGTCTATTGATGAAGGCTCTGAGTTCGTTTCCCACGGGGTTTCTTCAACGTGTGTTGAGTGAAATGGATTGAGAGTCGTCGTGGTAGACTTGAAGGGATGGCCGTGGTCTGAAAAACAGAAACGGTCGATTGTTGAGAAAAAACTAACCCGCTCAACAGGTTGATTGGCTAAAAAAGGTTTTTGTCACATGATTCACGGACGGTTCTATCTACAGTTATGTAATAATACGTCATCATAAGGCACAACCACGTGTATAATTCGCGTCAACACAATCATGTTACATTCCGCATAATACAATGTCTTTAGCTGCGATATTTACATTAACAACTATGTGTGTTTAGAAATATCAGGTGTGAGCATTATGCCCGCCCCACAGCCTCCGTCCGTCTCCTAATGTAACGCCACAATATTCAGCTGGCGCCCACGCCCACGCCCTGGTCGATGACACGTGCTTGTAGCCACACGTGGTTTATAGATTTATTTACTGGCTGTTCTCTATTCAGTTATAAGACTGATTTACAAACTTGGGATAGGCCTAATAATTATTATAACTATTTAATTAAACAATAATACAACACAGGCAAATTATAATTAAATTGCAAAATTAAGATTATACACAAGAACAAAACGAACTAGAGTACTATAGAAAATAAGACATTGAACGATAAAAATTAAAAGCAGTTATTTTACTGAAACTATTATATAAATTAAAAATAAAGTGCAAAAATTATAATAAAGAAAATAATGAAATGATACGTTGGCATAACAGAAGTTCACATACGTGTGAAAAGGAGAAGTAATGATTATCACTCTACACAGAAAAGAACAAAAGGTGGGAGAGGTAAAACAACAACGTGAAGGCTTTGTATACTATCACTGCTTTCATAGCCACTCACCATTGTTATTTCTTGTTTGATTGTAAAAAATTTTAAATGTATCTTTTGTATTATTAGGAATAGAGGCATATAGGCCTAAACATCCACATATTTATAGTTTTAATCTAACAATAGCCTAGACCTAACATAAGGATTTATTTATGGACTACACGGTGAAAACTGTTCTAAATAATAGTAAAACCTGTAAATGTATAGTTGTCCCAAGACTACCTTACACATGCTTTCGTCACAGGCGACTGGTTTGTAGCCAATCAGCGATCGGTATTGGCCCGAATGTGTCTCGGGCGGTTCGCCGGTTGGCTACGACTGCCCCGGATGTGACGAAAGCAGGTGTAAAGTAATCTTTGGCCTACTATATACATATTATGTGTCCTGAATAAATAAAACGGAAATAAAAACAAATGTCGTTACGTTGTCTGTTTCCAGGCGAACATATCAAGAACTGGCGGCCGCGCTACTTTGTGCTGCTCGACGACGGCTCGCTGATCGGCTTCAAGAACAAGCCGGAGAGCTTTAACGACCCGCTCAACAAGTTCACCGTCAAGGGGTGTCAGATCATGAGCGTGGACCGGCCCAAGCCGTACACGTTCGTCATACGCGGCCTCCAGTGGACGACCGTCATTGAGAGGACCTTCCACGTCGAGTCCGACAAGGACAGGTGAACATACTTGACAACACTGAACATACAGTGCACATTGGTATCAGTGGTGGGATGTCATACCCCCCCCCCCAACATCTTTTTACATTTTTAGATTGCGATATTTATATTAGATTTTTACACATACCTATTTTATTTTATTTTATTTTGTTGTATTAGCTCTATCTTTACCAAGTCTTTCAATTTTGTTAACATGTTTATTTATTTATAAGTTGATATCTGCACATACTACTTTGTGCTATACTTATGTATTTATAAAATTTTCGCACTGTCCAATCACTGATTCATATGTTTCGTATTTGAAATATCGATCTTTGATTGGTTATCGATCGCTCACTCGTCGATGGTGTTCGAAGCCTACAGGGTTGGTTTAGTCACTTTAAATTAAAGTCCCCCACTGCAAATCAGTTTAGTTACTGAGTGGGTAGACTCTAAATGTGAATGTATTTATTTATTTTATTTACCTATATGTCTGACTGGTACGAACGTGTTCTGTGTGCCAGGGAGGACTGGGTGGCAGCGATAAGACTGGTCTCCGACCACCTGGCAGAGTCGGCAGACGTGGACATGATCGAGCGGGGATCGGGAGACTCCGAGGGGGCCTCCAGCAACGACCTGTGGCTCAAGCTGTTCTCCGCGCAGGGTACCAGCAGTAGCAAGTCCTCGGGCAAGAAGAAAGTGGTCAGTGTTTCTTTCGAGCGCGCGGGCACTGGCTAGATCAATCTGTTGGGACATAACGTTAACATTGATGAGTTAGCACGTAATCTTATTCACCCGGTATTTGATAAAATGCACAAAACTGCGATATTTCGTAGTCTTGAACTCTTTTCTCAAGCTATCGTGGGCTCACGGCTATCATGGTTTATTTGAGAAAGGAGTCGGAGACTCCAAAATATCACACACGTCATGAATATTGTTTGGCCATTGCCCTACATTAAATATTTCAAGTAAAATTGTATCCATAATCCTACAACACATTAAATCATTGTTATAAACAAGCAAATCAAGAATTGGGTAGGTGTGCCTTTGTCAACTTACCAGTCACCCCGTTTCACAGAACAACTCGTTCAGACCGCTTCGTGTTCCGTTTGATTCCAGACGCTCGAGAACTTTGAGTTCTTGAAGGTGCTCGGCAAGGGAACGTTCGGCAAGGTGATCCTGTGTCGCGAGAAGGCGACCGGTCACCTCTACGCCATCAAGATCCTCAAGAAGGAGGTGATCATACAGAAGGATGAGGTGGCGCACACGCTCACGGAGAACCGGGTGCTCAAGTCCACCAATCATCCATTCCTAATTGTAAGTTGGCCGTTCGTTGCCTAGTCTAGAAAATAATGGTACTTACTACTTACTTAGCATAGGTATAATTATTCCTTCCAGCCTAACTCTCTTGACGTGATTGATTGTGATTACAAGTATTTCATTTAGTGAGAAGTAATACATATCTAAAAAATTATATAAAATACTTGACCTTGCTAGTTGGAGCCAAAACACCACTACTATTCTCTCCAACAGCAACTGCAACTAGGCGATAAATGGTGATTTTCAGTTTGAATCGAATATTGTATAGCAGAGATAGCGAACCAATGACACGCGTGCCAAAAGTGGCACGCAAAGACTTTCTGGCGGCACGCAGAAATGTGTCAAAGACGTTGCATCAGGATGACATTGACCACACTTCACAGCCGTTTTCAATGAATTTATAGAATTTTGGGTACAAAAATTTCGCCTACAGCGGGATTTTGCCTAATTGCTGCATTACGTGGAACAATTACAGCAATACAAACTGATAAAGTGGCTATTTGTTCCCTGCAAAGGACATTAATTATTCAAAAAGCTATAATACAAATGTCATTCAAATTTGACTGTGCCTTTTAGAGAAATTGGCACGCCTGGATAGTTTGTAGGCCTAAATAATGGCACTCAAGCTCAAAAAGGTTCGCCATCCCTGTTGTATAGGCTAGATCCAAGCAAATAAAATTGGAATAACAAGTTTATTGAATAGTACTTAAAGAAAGAACATTAAATACTAATCAAACAAAAATTGGTGCATAAAACTGCAACGTTTCATGCTGCTTCGTGTTTCTTTCCCCGTGTGAACGAAGAGTCTAATGAGGTTGCGTTGTTGTTTCAGTCGTTAAAGTACTCCTTCCAGACGGCAGATCGGCTTTGCTTCGTGATGGAGTATGTGAACGGTGGGGAACTCTTCTTCCACCTGTCGAGAGAACGAGTCTTCTCGGAGGATCGGACCCGGTTTTACGGGGCGGAGATCATATCAGCCCTCGGCTACCTACACGAGCAGGGCATTATATACAGGGACCTTAAGGTTGGTCCCATTCTAGCCGTTTCCATGTTGTCGTCAGCATTGTATTTGATAGTACATGTAGAGATCGTATCAGCTTTTTCTATCACAATGAGTCATTGATTATAAATTAACAAAAGCTTTCTATGGTTCACAGTTGGAGAATCTCTTACTAGACAAGGACGGACACATAAAGATTGCAGACTTTGGCCTCTGCAAGGAAGATATCACGTACGGCCGAACGACCAAGACTTTTTGTGGTACACCAGAGTATTTGGCGCCAGAGGTAAGATGTGTCACTGACAGTGCTCGCATTAGAAAGAAACTGGTTGTAAAAGGCAAACGTAAATTCTCAATCGTTAGCACGCTTTCCTTGGTGTTTGTTTGATGCTAAAATATAATATACTCTTCAACATCACTTTTCTTTCTATAATGAATAACCTAGTTCATACATGTGTAGATGTATACACTGCATTGCATTTATTAAGTATGAATATGTACTAATTTGTTGTAGGCATCACAAATCAACCAAAACTTCAAATTTAACAAAACAAACAAAATTAAAATTGACAAAAAATACTGTGGGATCTGCTAATGCCAAATACTACCTACCATAAATTATTAATTTATATGTATTATTTTTCCAATTGTGTGATTTATTTTGAGCACGAATTTAGTTTAATGTGAGAACTATTTTATGCAGGTTTTAGAAGATAACGACTACGGTCGAGCGGTGGACTGGTGGGGCATCGGCGTAGTCATGTACGAGATGATGTGTGGCCGGCTACCATTCTACAACAGAGATCACGACGTTCTCTTCACTCTCATTCTAATGGAAGACGTAAGTTGACAGTTGTACGTGACGGTGACCCAGTATTTTCCTCAGACCCGGTAGGTCAAAAACTCTTCCAGGGCCAATGATGATATTTGGTTTTATGTTCCATATTTTTGCAATTTTGGCTAATCAGTCGATGAGTGGGTGAAATTTTGAATTGAATGAAGATGAATATGGAAATTGCCACATGTCCAAATCAAATCCATTGCACATTGTGGGGGTCCTCATAAGGAGAGTCCAGCCAGCAAGGGAGGGCAGGGCTAAGTGAGAGGAGAAATCTTCAGGGAGACAGTGTGGGGAAAGAGAAAGGGTCTCCTTTCGTCGCCTCTTACGACTAGCAGAGTCACTCTGGGTCTAGACGGGCTTCCAGGGCCAACTGACTCAGGTTAGAGCACCACTAGGATTGCCACCACAAGTGTGTTACCAATAAAAGTGGAAAGTTTTCTGTCTTAGCTGCTAGATTATGGTTAAGGTTTTTGCTCTATTATTGCTATGTGACATTTAAAACGTTGCTCTCATTGTCAGAGTGATTCTACGGATGTAAAGCGTCGCTTGTATTGTGTGCAGGTCAAGTTCCCGCGCACCATCTCGTCCGAGGCCAAAGACATGCTGGGCGGTCTCCTGGTCAAGGACCCCAATCGGAGGTTAGGAGGCGGTCCTGACGACGCCAAGGAGATAATGAATCATCCGTTCTTCAGCTCAATCAACTGGTCGGACCTGAACCAGAAGAAGGTGGGTCCCAGGGCTGTGTGTGTACGAACATCTTCTATAGTTAGATTCGTGACAGTAAAACTCCTTTAATTTAAATTGCAAGGATTTCTAAAAACGCCAATATGAATTTACTTTGAAGTATACATAAATCTGAATTAGCCTAACATGTTTGAATGAATGGGGTTTTACTGTAGTACTATTTTTGTTTTTTTACAATGTACACGGTCGCTAGGTCATATAACATCGGCCGAATCAGATCCATCGCCGAGGTCGTATTAAACCGACGATAGTCTGATCTGCTGAACCACTCCTCTGAATCTTCAGACTACTTATCCGTTTTCTAATCCCTCATCGTTTTAATGTTACCTCCCATTGAATCTTGCTACCGGTTCCAGTACCACCACCTTTTTTCTTTTCATCACATCCCATCTTTTCAATCCAGTTGTACAAACCTCATTTTAAGTCCCCCACTGTAAATCAGTTCTTGTAAATGAGTGGGTAGACTATAAATGAGATTTTGTTTATTTACGTTCTGAACATTGTTTCAGATCCCGCCCCCGTTCAAGCCGCAGGTGACCAACGACACGGACACTCGCTACTTTGACTCGGAGTTCACCGGCGAGTCCGTGGAACTGACTCCCCCCGAGAACCCCGGCCCTCTCAACAGCATCGCGGAGGAACTGGAACAGAACCAGCCGTACTTCCAGCAGTTCAGCTACCAGGACGTGAGCTCCACGCTCAGCTCGTCGTCGGCAGTCGGCAGCTCTCTGGCGCACTCGGGCATGCACTGAACGCGCCGTCTGTCTGGCGCGGAAACTAGGCGGCCCGGTCGGGCACTGCCACACCGATCGGGCCCGCGGGGGACGTGTCGAGCCTTCGGAACGAGGTGGAGCAAAGATGTGTCGGTCGAGTGTTGGAGCAACGAACGTGAGGTTCTGTGTAACGCGCCGGAATAACTCGTCCCGGGCGAGGAAGTGGGAAAATGGCGTTGGAGAAACGTAAAACGACTCGCCGGTAATCGCGACAAAGTGACGACACGGTATGCTAATCCATGCAGTTCCGAAACTCTCACACCAGCTCCGTTAAACAACTTGCGCACGGTGACACTAGCGCGGCCATTGGGTTGATGTACGTTTTTTACCATTACAAGAACTACCTCGATTTGTATTAGTACTACTTGATTGGCTCTTCGACTACACCCGCGGCCCGTAAGGCATAGGATCTGCGCGCGCACGAGTGTGCAGCAAGAAAACGGCTCGAGTTTTGCTACTGTATGGATTAGTATGTACTGTGGTGACACCCGGGTCGGTTAGCAACGTACGAACAAGAGCCGAAGTACCTGCGGATACGAGCAAGAAGTCTGACAAAGTGACATCTTCGTGCATCTTTGGTCTGCCTCCTGGAAAGGCCGTTTGTGTTGTACTCGCTACAAGTTGGTGCCGTCGCCAACATTCTCCTGTGTAGCGGTGTAAAATAATGTACATATATAGATAAGATGTATTGCGCCGGGTTGAATCCAAAAACAAAGATGCTATTTTATAAAAAAAATTATAACATAATATCTTCAACAAAGATAGAGAAAGGGAATGTATAGATAAAGTCAAGAGTGTTGAGAAAGAGTAATTAAGCTTTTCTACATCGTAAGAACCAAGTAGCAGGCCTACTTTAAATTTAGCCTAACTTTAAAAGTTGCCCAGGAGTAAGTCCTTAGTTTAGGATAAGATGATAATGTGTAAGCTCAATATATTTTGTTTATATGTATACTAAGAATGAATATGAATGGAGGCGGCATGTTTCCTATGGATGTTAGTAAAAGTTTGTACCTATAGAAGGTTTTGAAATGCACTGCCGTAGTAATACGTACCGGTAGTACAGTAAATGAAGTATCGGTAAACCTTCAGTTATACGATGAGTAGGAGATTGGTAAATGTTGCGGTACCAGTATCTGTTTTTAATGAAAACGTGGTGAATGTGTGCTTTGAGATAAAACAATGATATGTA
The DNA here is from genome assembly GCA_945910005.1 of Isoperla grammatica. Lineage (NCBI taxonomy): Eukaryota > Metazoa > Arthropoda > Insecta > Plecoptera > Perlodidae > Isoperla > Isoperla grammatica. Next base: position 49,797,225 of record OX246740.1, read on the forward strand.
TCTATGTAGTCTTGTTATACTGTACTTGCGGTTTTTTATGTGAGCCATACTGGTTAACATGTTCAATTTGGCAACACAAGAAAATTCAAATTAAATTTCGAATAATCGTTTCTTTGGTTAGTAGATTGCATTCAAGATTACCACCAACAAAAGTAGGTTAGATCTCGCCAACTTCTCAACAGCTCGTGTTATGGAAGCGACTGTTCAGTGGCATTGTCAACGTTATCCACCCCTTTGGTGCAAAATGTGTCATTGTGAGTAGTAAAGCCAAGTAGTAAGTATATATGCCGTTTCAGGCAACAGCCACAACCTAAATTCTTGTACGACTTGGGTGTTTTCAAGGAAAATCTTGTTCAAATGTTGCATAAACATAATCAATGCAAATCATTGTGTTTTGTAAAGTCCAAAATAAATTATTTAGTAAACATTGTAGCTACGTAGTGGTTGTGGAAAATGGCTGGTAATGTGCTTGTCATTGTTTACATACAAACTTTGTTGACATTTCGTTTGTATAGTGAGGGTTTACTGTTACTATGAAGAGTGATCCATGTTGTATACAGAATAACTTAGCAAAATGCCTAAGTTGTAAGGATGTCGTCAATAGCTGAAAGATTGAACTGGCTAATGAAATACAATTGCAAGTTTCAATGAGCACTTACAAAATAGTGTTTGTCTATCAAAGTAGCTGTCTGACGAGAAAAATCCTTAAGGATGCAGACAGCTAGTACAGCATATATGTGCATATACGTATTGGTAAAATTTGACATTAATGTTTGGTCTTCAAAATCATCATTCGATCAAAATTGTATGCATAGTTTTGTTGTATGCCTATGACATGTAAATTGTATGTTACAAGTGTAATTACAACTTGAATACATCAATACTGAAATTAAATTGTTGCAGATAAAAAAAAAAGTGGCTGAAAGTTGTGCTTATTTAGACTGCTCGAGTGCTCGTATAATATTTGGTGTTCAATGAACAAGGTTTTCTATGTAAGAAACTTCATCGTACTATCTCTTGCTGTGTAAATATTGCATAGTACCATACGTACCGGAGATAAGAAGAATGTTGTTTTAAAATTAACAATTGGTCATACAACCTGTTTATGTAAAGGCCAAACAGTTCAATTATGTGTGATTACATTTTTCGATCTGGTGTTGACACTGCAGTTGAGCAGTTGTAACAGAACAGTATACGTTCCATTCTCACGACATAGATTAACAACTTCTACTAATGCAAGCGGAGGGTTAAGCTTTCTTGCACAAAGATTTTGGGCACCGTATTTCACTCGGATGAAAGCAGAACACAACATACTGTAAATTTATTTTGGACATACATAATTATACCATCTACTTCTGTTACAGTTATTGATTTTAGGTTTCCTTCCCATGGACGTGAGACATGACAATTTATGAAGTTTGTTTGTAGTGTGCATAATATGTTTTTAGGGCTGCCCAACAATACCTATAATAAAACAAAATTTATATCTGTAGTAGATTATTTGATCGCGATTTTTAAAATATTAAAATTCATTTAAAAAAGTACATTTTTTCCTTGGTAATCTCTTTTCTTCTGATGCCAAGATGGCTTTTTCAGCCATTCCTTTGTCTAACTATCCAATATAAAGGCTTCCTTTTCTGGCCTGCTCATGTCATTAGACAGAGTGCCGATATAAAAACGTAAGGGCAGCATATTTAAAGAGATGTGCTCTGTCTTGTCTTCAGAGTTACACAATTTCAACGTTGCCGGTTCATTGTAATTCAATAGAAATGTCAATAGAAACTGCCAATGACCATGTTTAACTGGTTGTGAAATGCATCGTTCAGCAGTTTGACAGTGATTTATTTATTCTGCAGTGTTGCAGAGCTTTGAATTACACTTCTGATAGATGTGAATCAATCTTCCCATCTAGAAAATTGGCTCGGTGTGTGTTCACCTTCTTGACTGTTAGCCGTGCAAATCCGTGTATCTGTATGATTTTTCTTTATCGGTGGGCAGCCCCTTATTTTCCCCCTGCTGAAAACTTTATATATTATTTTCATAAAGATGAACTCGTTGAGTCTTCTCATATAATGCCGGGAACATACAATATATCATAATTCATAATGCTGCTTATAGACCTACATTCTTTGCAATGCTGGTTCAACAAAATAGGACACACAGGCATATTTTGTGAGTTTAAAATACGGCAAAAATGTGATTTAATACAATTAATTCTAACAAATATGATTTAGAAAGGGATGCAATTCTAATATTTGTATGAGATTTAGCAGATGTAGCATCTCAGTGTGCCTTTCTTGCTGGTAGTAGGAGTATTGCTTTTAGCGTGCGTGTCTATGGTCGTGGACCACGCAAGGTTCGGCTATCTATCTGTTTGAATTCCTCCCCTTTCTAAGTCATATTAATTTAGTTTCTTGGCCTCTTATCAACTTGGTTAGTAACTTGAATAAGATTTCAAACCTAACGTTACCGTGTAATGCATGAAGGATGATAAAGCAGACCATGGCATAGATAGAATAGTAGTGGGAACTGTGACAGGCCATTTATTTGTGATAACGTGCTATTGGTCAGTAAAACGAGCACCGACCGGGAATCGTACCATATATATTTATTACTTGTAGTGTTTTGGACTAGAAATCGACAGTTTGTCTTATAAAAGTAGATTTGGCAGCAGGTAAAGAGCTTCATTAAAAGTAAAAAGTAATATTCACATAGTTACAGGCTAATCAGCTTTTAGATAAATGAGCAAGCAAGTGGGACTCATTGTACATCAATTCTGTACATGCCCATGACGTATTTTCTGTTCATGCGCATTGCGTACTCGGCATCAATTGTTGGATTTGAATGTGTTCAGTATACATATTGCGACTCACTTTTCAAGGCTGTCGTAAATGCAGCCATTGACGAAACATGTTCACAGAATTAAGTTGCATAGTATGCAGTTAGTGAAAAATACTGATGTATTAGAAGGTTCAAGAGGAGTAGAATCCAAATAGCTATTGACCGAGGGCTATTCAGAAACATTGAAATGCACCGTACTGTACCACCTGCCAATATGCTTCTGTAATTCAGATTCATGTTGTCTAAATCAGATCATGTGACACGCCTACTTTTTGACGTTGGCATTGATTCAACCTCATTGGCGTTAGCAATAAGTAGTGGCTTGTCACGCGAAATCGGCAACACTTGTTATATTTCCCTTCACGCTAATCGACTATTTGGTACCTCATTTTGTAATACAAACATTTAGTACTTTGTACCAACCTACTACTACTATAGGATTGTTTCATATATGTGAATAATTTCAAATCAGTGTTAGTAGAGGTATTACATATAAAGGTTATCCAACTACACTATCGCCTTACATATTGTATAACTAACCAAACTAATGTGATCGCCTTGTTAGGTGTCAGTACTTCCCAGACCCAGACATCATATTTGTATTTGTAGAAATTGTTTGTTTCCTAATCTGAGAAACTAGAGTAGTGTCATTAATTTTGTTTGAAATCAAAGGCCTAGAATGACTGTAATGTGTGCAAGAGACTTTCAGTGTAAAAGAGAGGGTTTTGCACCGTCGATATGCCTGTGTTCAACTTGGATGTAGACATTTGTCACTTAATGGTGACTATGCAAATTAGTTCACTAGTATCTTACCACTATGGATGCCAATTAGTAATTGGATCCCTAACTAATAAATAATCTGTAATAATAGTATAGCTAAGTAGCCATGTATATAAGTAAGTACTATAGTAACTTATAAACCCTTTGTTTTTAAAGGGATTGTGATTCCTTGCAATGCAATAGATGGGCTGGTGATACAGAGATACTGTTGAATACCTACATTTTATTACAGTGATACAGTATATGTACGACGCCAGCAGTTTATTAATCGGCTTATAATATTGTTATAAGGGCTGGTTGACAGAAGTATACGTTATTATCGATAAGTTATCATAAGTATTCAATAAGATAAGGGTATGAATCTATGCAGTTATTAGTCTTTTGCAAGCTATAATATTGTATACTGTGTTTGAAAAATATTGTTTTGTCTACTATTAGCTAGTACGATAATGCCCCGGTGTCTCAATTTAGTTGACTTGGTGCACGAAAATATTCATTATCCAGTTATTAAAGTAAAACAAATCAGTGCTGAAGATCTGAAAACATCAAGGTATAATAATTACTAACTGGTTGAGTTTGTTAGTCATGTCGGCAAATGAAAATGTATTTTAAATACAATATTTATTTTTGGGGTTTGAGAGGGATAAAAACCCAGCCAAGGTATTGTCAATGTTTGTAGTTAGTGGATCTTATTGTTTTATTAGATTTGAACCACTGATGTTGTTTTTCAATGAAAAGATGCTTATTAATAATTATTGTGTTGCAGTAGGAATACACAAGTTGGTAACACCCTATTAGCTGTAGCCAGTTCAATTGCTAATCACTAACATTAACATATATCAATTTAGTTCTATGTTAATTACCATAGCTCATGTAAAATTATTATAAAGTACCTGAAATTCAGTGAATGTTAACAGGTATCCTGTACATGAAAACAAAAACAAAATTTTAAAAACATGTTTCAAGTTCCAACAGACTGCTAAATACAGAATAACTTGGTGGAAATGAAGTTGTGTTGTTATTTTATCCTCTTGCTCCTTTTCTCTGTTCTGTTGACGTATCTCATAATGGTAAACACTTCTTGTCTTAGATTTTAATTCTACGACTTACTTCTGAATAGAAAGGTTTACAATTTTAATTTGTGTTGAAAAACAGTTGACATAAGAGTAAGACATACGTCACAAATGATTAAATTTTTGAATGAAAAAGTATGAAAAGTATTTCCCAATGTAATAAATCTAAAAAATAGTAGTTTTTTAAATGGATTTGGATAAGAATACTACCACTTTACCTTTTTGACTTGAGCTTGGAGCGCTGGGATATTTTCTTCTGATCTCTGTCAAGTTACAAAATGTTACAAAATATAGACTACACTTATTCCAATCAGCATGCTTAGTAAATTTAGAAACTAAATTGTTATCAGGTTATTATCACGCTTTTCGGGCTGTGTCAAACACAAACATTAGTCGCATCGTAAGTGTAGCGGTTCCACATCAGGTGATAAGGAAGAGTGGAGATGTTCATTTCCTCCGCTGGCGTCATATCAAGGAAATGGAGCGGACAAAGCACACAGGATTCAGGTAGGCCCGGTATTATGATACGGCCCAACAAATATCACTCCGGTGCTAACTTGTCTTTCACCATAGCCACTAATGAGAAGCGTTGTTTTCGTGAAGAAAGTCCCACGGACTAAATATTTATCGGGTCTTCATAATACCGGGCATAAGAAAATATTATACAAACCCCAAAATGATCACTCCCATATTGTGTATTTGCGATAGATTACAATACAGTTACACTGTGCTCTGTGGCGTGTGGAGTCAGTGTAACGGGCTATAGTTGAACCCGGGGAGGATCTCCGAGGGCCGATATAGAGCGGTGTAGCGGTGTAGCCGGCGACTGAGGTAAACCTCGGCAAACCCCCAAGTCAGATCAGCGATTATCTGGAAACAACACATTTTTTGGAATGAGTGAGGGTTTGAGATGAGTTGTCATAAAACACGATTTGCGTCGGTCAGTTTTAATAGGGAGAAATGTCCCCACAGTCTCGCCTAACATCAACTGAGTTAACCTTGAGCCAGTATATTGTCGTAACGGGTATCGAACGCGCAAACTTTGATGTAATGCTCGCAAACATTGAGGCACTTTTTTACTAGGTACTTATTTTATAACATATTTCAATTAATAAATTAATTAATATTATGATTGAATAGAGGTTAGCAGAAAACAGCACAGCTTCAAACACAGGGAGTTACTACCAACCCAACTATAGGAACTAAAAATGATGACGATTCATAAACTCACCAATATTCCCCTGATGGGAATGCGTTTATCTTCAATCTTTGCGCGGCGACGCTCGCGTTCAGAAGTTCCCTGCTCATCTTGGCGACGCTCGCGTTCAGAAGTTTCCCGCTCATCCTGGCGACGCTCACGTTCAGAAGTTTCCCGCTCATCCTGGCGACGCTCACGTTCATAAGTCTCCCGCTCATCCTGGCGACGCTCACGTTCATAAGTCTCCCGCTCATCCTGGCGACGCTCACGTTCATAAGTCTCCCGCTCATCCTGGCGACGCTCACGTTCATAAGTCTCCCGCTCATCCTGGCGACGCTCACGTTCATAAGTCTCCCGCTCATCCTGGCGACGCTCACGTTCATAAGTTTCACGCTCATCCTGGCGACGCTCACGTTCATAAGTTCCCTGCTCATCCTGGCGACGCTCACGTTCATAAGTCTCCCGCTCATCCTTGCGACGCTCACGTTCATAAGTTTCACGCTCATCCTGGCGACGCCCACGTTCAGAAGTCTCCCGCTCATCCTGGCGACGCTCACGTTCATAAGTCTCCCGCTCATCCTGGCGACGCTCACGTTCATAAGTCTCCCGCTCATCCTGGCGACGCTTGCGTTCATAAATCTCCCGCTCATCCTGGCGACGCTCACGTTCATAAGTCTCCCGCTCATCCTGGCGACGCTCACGTTCATAAGTCTCCCGCTCATCCTGGCGACGCTCACGTTCATAAGTCTCCCGCTCATCCTGGCGACGCTCACGTTCATAAGTCTCCCGCTCATCCTGGCGACGCTTGCGTTCATAAATCTCCCGCTCATCCTGGCGACGCTCACGTTCATAAGTCTCCCGCTCATCCTGGCGACGCTCACGTTCATAAGTCTCCCGCTCATCCTGGCGACGCTCACGTTCATAAGTCTCCCGCTCATCCTGGCGACGCTTGCGTTCATAAATCTCCCACTCATCCTGGCGACGCTCACGTTCATAAGTCTCCCGCTCATCCTGGCGACGCTCACGTTCATAAGTCTCCTGCTCATCCTGGCGACGCTCGCGTTCAGAAGTCTCCCGCTCATCCTGGCGACGCTCACGTTCATAAGTCTCCTGCTCATCCTGGCGACGCTCACGTTCATAAGTTTCACGCTCATCTTGGCGACACTCACGTTCATAAGTTTACTGCTCATTCTGTTTGTTCGCAGCAGCCAACAGATCCCTAGAACAACATGCGTCACAAGTTCGTCAAAAAGAGATCGTGCCCAGTTTTTTAGTGTGTAGTGTTTGTCATAAAACAGTGTTTGTCATAAAACACGATTTGCTTAGGTCAGTTTTGATAGCGAGGCTATTAGCGAGGAAGGTCCCCTGCACGGGCTCACCAAACATCAACTGAGTTAGCCGTGAGCCAGTATATTGTCGAAACGAGTATCGAACCCGCAAACTTTGCTGTAAATGCTCGCAGACATTGAGGCACATATTATACTTAATCTATTTATTATTTATTTTTCAACATATTTCAATTGATAAATTAATTAATATTATGATTGAATAGGGGTTGGCAGAAAACAGCACAGCTTCAAACACAAAGAGTTACTGCCAACCCGAATATAGAACCTACAAATGGTGACGATTCATCTTAAACTCACCAATATTCCCTAGTTGAATGTACGTTCATCTTCAATCCTTGCGCGGTGACGCTCGCGTTGTGAAGTTAACCCCGCTCATCTTGGCGACGCCGGCGTTCAGAAGTTCCCTGCTCATTCTGTTTGTTCGCAGCAGCCAACAAATCCCTAGAACAACATGCGTCACAAGTTAGTCAAAAAGAGATCGAGCCCAGTTTTTTAATGCGCACCCTTTTTAAGAACTAGTGACTGACTGAAATCTTAAAAAATCAGCGCTTCAAGGGATTGGTTATTTAATATTTCTGTGTGTGGAGAACAGTGTTGTTGTTGTTTCACTTACCATGTTGGAATGGCTGCCGTTCCAGCATAGATGATGGCGACCACTTGTTGCGAGGGGACGGGCTGTCTCGTTGTAGACGATCTTGCATCTTCTGAACTTGCTGTTGTCGTGGTGACCACTTGTTGTGAGGGGACGGCTGTTGTCATGGTGACCACTTGTTGCGAGGGGACGGGCTGTCTCGTTGTAGCCGATCTTGCATCTTCTACACTTGCCGTTGAAACTTGATGTGAAAGGCTTGATGTAAACGCTCATACGTTTCAGTTTTCACACATATCCTAAGTTGTTGTTTATTAAAGTGTAAATAATCTTTGTAACATACAGGTGGCTACATAAATGGCACCACAGGTACGAAATTTTACTTAACTAAAAAAACTATCTATAAAACTATTCAAACATGTAAAAGACAATAATATACAATTTTTACAGTCCAGTTCCAGCACTCATATTTTAATTTTTTTATAATATTCAAAAATTTACAAATAGCCTTCAGGCTGCACAGGAGGGTTATTTTTCAACATCCACAAGAAAACCATACTTGTATGGAATGTCAAAATGAATGCATCAATCTAACAGTATGTAAATTATTGGCAGCAATAGCACAAATAAAAGATTTCTTAACCATTATTAAGATGTATATACATTTAAAAAATGCATTTTTACTTCATTCAATTACTTTTGAAAATGTATCTTAAAAACTTGTTTGACAGTACCCCGCAACAAAGCAGCATGTCAGATAAAACGTTTCCAAAAATATATTAAAGCATCCTGGGCAGCCTTTAAAGGTTCGTTAGTGTGCAGTGAAAATGAAAACCATTTTAAATGAACTTAATGTTTTTATTAAACAAACAAAGATTTTTAAAGGGCTGCGTGATGTTATTACAGTAGCTTTATTCTGATTATGTTCTGTTCAAAGAATTGAAAAACCACCCGAACCGTGATTTGAAAACAACTACACTTGCTTGATGGTATATTGCCACAGTGATTTCACACAAACACATCCAGCGTCCAGCCATAGCATCGTCCCCACACAGTCAACATAGTCAACGACAATGCAACAACGCTATCTCCCAACTTACAGACATATAGCGGGTCTTGGCCGTCTAACTTTGATCCACAAAACGAACGAACCTCCGACGTCTTCTCGGCACCTAGGGGATGAACGACCAAACAACCCCTGAACACGAGTGATATCAGCGACGGAAACAAATCTCTAAATGAAACCCTACTAGATAGAAAAACGAAAACGGCAACCAAACAACACCTGAAAGATGAACCCTCACCACCTTAGCAATGCGAACACCTCACGGCACGACCACACTCGACCTGCGCATCGTGAGACCACGTGTACATACATCGACCTGCAGAAAGGAAGAACGAGCCACAGCGGCATACACAGAGCATTGAGGTTTTGTCACGTGGCAACATCCCAATACGCATCGCAGTAATTAACACTAATTATATGCATCGCTTTATCGATTAGATTTAGTTGTAAACAAATTGACTCGTGTTATAAAAGCCCCTTAATAATCTATTTACTAAAACGAAAAATGTATGATTTGTTTGTGATCGTTTTCCGTTCATCTTTTCTTATTTTCGGCGGTAACATTATTTGATTTTAAGTTATTTGGATATACACTATAAAGGCGTGTAGAACTGTTTTTTGCAAGACAATCTTCACTTTTTTATATTACTATATCATTAATTAGTCACAGTCACACCGAATTTCTGTACATTTTAACTGTCCAATTTTGAACTCCAATACTTGAGCCATTCCTAAGTTTCGCTATCATGTATTTTTCTCTATTGTATTCCAAATTCAAATTTCTTTTTGTGCATACATAAGTTTTTATCTTTTACAAAATAATTGCAAGATATAATTACATGTTTTATTAATTATAAACTTAATTTAAACTTGTCTGATGATCTACAATGTGGCATTATGTACAATAAAGAATATTTATTAATATGCATTAAACGTTTATTATGGTTTTAGATTTGGTGGAAAGGATCTAGATACAGGGGTTATTTTTTGTCGTTGAAGTGCCAAATTCAGATTTGAGATTTGACTCTTTTTCTCTTTGGCTACTTTATTTTTAAACCGCCGACGACGTCATAACCTTTTTTGTTAGCAATGAATATTTGGATTTAGAAAGCAGTCTCAAATCAAATGTAAATAAAACTAAAATATAAGTATCACCCACCACCCAGTCAGTGCTGGTTGAACGTAGGTACCATAAATCCATGGTTTTATTAATCTATGGTTTCATGAATGTACAAGTTGTTAAGTTTATATCATAAGCCAATTGGAAGATTTGAAATTGAAAAGCAAATCACAAGCACACAGAACCAATCTGCAAAATTATGTTGTTTTTACAGCAGTTTTATTTTATATATTATATTTATGTTATATTTATTTTTACTTTTATTTTACTTATAATTAGTATTATTTATACTATTTAATAGAAACGATTTGTTTTTAAGGTTATGACACCACGGCAATTTAATCACACGCAACTCACACATCAATTCATTCATAAGTTCCAAGAAACACCTATCTGCACTAAAAACCAACTATCACACTCTCTAGCATCTTCATCCACACACCACATCCAACCACAGCCAAACCCATCTGAAGGAAAATTTACAACTTCCCCAATTAGCAAGACTCTAATTCTCTTCCACTCCTTAAATGAACTGAAATGTTTCTTTAAATGAACTCTTTAAATGACTGCAACCTTCCGCTTAGCAAGTACATTAGCAGACAGCTACCCATTATAAGGCTATTCTGTATGTCCAGATCTACTATCTCTCTTCTCTAAGTATTATATAAAGCATACATCCATCAGCTGACATTCTGTCATACCGTGGCAGGGACGGTCTCGGCGACCAGAAGCCCAGATCTCGTAGCAAACACTCCATCGCCTGTAACACTGCATACATGTCATGTTATATGTTATCGCACGTGTCCCCGGTCGTCCTTCTCTCCATAGGAAGCTGTAAAGGTGGACTTTCTAACAGGCTGCGATTCAGCCGACTGTCACTGTGCTAAGTTACTATCTATATCCTTTGTAGAAGTTAATCTTTCTTCCTGTACGTGGTATCCGTACATTGGCTTGTCTTGCCATGGCGCTCTACTGCCAACTACTGTACTTGAGCAGTCTATACTCCATACCAGGCCGGCATGTCACAGCGAGATGTGGCGTTTTACTTTACCGTCCCCTTATAAAAATGCTATAATAGATCTCATCGCCTGAACTCTTGAACCTTGAAGAACAACAAGGTCAATTTAAAGGAAGCCAGGCTCAATTATCTTTTTTCCACGAATAAGACACATCACATCAACATCTCGCCCCAACGTTGACAGCGCTACTCAAGGGGTGGACAATACATCCCCTACGAACCGGAATCTATGGTGACATGCCAGCCTGGTATACACTATAGCTAGAGACTGTTGCGCTACAGTCACTTATATTATATGCATAGTTCCTTCAATCATTTCTTCCGCCGACGAAGTATAACCGTACTTGGGTAGTCTTCCTCCCGCCCAACGCCCATGTAACTATACATGTTCGCTCTGTAAGTAAAACATTCATTATAATATTACTGCGCTGAAAAATAAATACAATTAATACAACGTTGTCAAGTAAGACCTAAGTCTATTCGTACTTGGGCAGTCTACCTAGACCGTATTACGCCACAAGTCGCCTAGTGATGCCTCTAACCATTTATCTAGGGTCACCATGTAGGGTCGTACCGTGTGACGGGAAGGTCTGGAAGCCAGATGATCCTGTCCCTGCTGAAACCACCTGCGAACAATGCAGCAGACCATATTAGGTTACTGTTGACATACGTGTGACTTACTTATACAATAGTACCAGCAGTGGCACTAGGAGATACACACACAACAATGGGTAAACGCTCGAGCCACTAAATACAGGCCCTACTTAGGGGGGAAGAGTTTTGGCAAGAGCATTACCCAGCTAAAGCTCGAAACAACCTGCCGGTACATTGTATAAAGCGGTCACACAGAAGTAATGAGCTGTGTTTCCACTGTTTTCCTACTATAGAGTCCAGTGTCGTAGATACTCGACGTTCTCGCAGACGATCTCGAAGTGCCCTCACTGATCGCCTGCCAGACACCCCAACATGTTAACGCATTTACTGTGACGATATAGTATATGATTTAATTGATGCAAGGAATTTGTTACAAGACCAAGTAACGAATAAACCAAAAACTATTCGTGCTTCTTCAAAAAATCATAGGGTGCTGGTTGATGTCTTGTCAAGGTGTACTGATCCCCTATGTGGACTGCATGGATGGACTGCATCACACGATGCACTATTGTTTCTCGCGATACCTTCACGACGCGTTGACTTTACGTTTACGACGCGTTGACTTTACGTTTACGACGCGTTGACTTTACGTTCACGACGCGATGCACTTTACGTTGACTACGCGATGTACTTTACGTGTACTACGCCATGTACTGTACGTTCACGACGCGATGCACTTTGCCTTGACTACGCGATTCACTGTACGTGTCTACGGGTACGCGATGTACTTTACGTTCACTTCGCGTTGCACTATGATGATCTGCAAAGAAGAAAGTTACACTATTATTGTATGATCGAACAAGATTTCATCGTCGTGTCGTCTCAGGGCTAAATACTGGAAGCTGAAATAATCTCCCCCCCCTGACCCCTCCACGATGACCGAAAATTCCCCTGCCCTCCACCCCCCAGCCTTGCACTGCTCCATCATTGTACAAAACGCGTTGAAATTGCATTACAAAGCGGTGGGTTTCTGAATATAATCGAAAAGAAAAGGTAATTTTAAAAAATCCACAGAAATTTAAAAATAAATAAATAAATAGATAAATAAATAAATAAATAAATAAATAAATAAATAAATAAATAAATAAATAAATACATAAATAAATAAATAAATAAATAAATAAATAAATAAATAAATAAATAAATAAATAAATAAATAAATAAATAAATAAATAAATAAATAAATAAATAAATAAATAAATAAATAAATAAATAAATAAATAAATAAATAAATAAATAAATAAATAAATAAATAAATAAATAAATAAATAAATAAATAAATAAATAAATAAATAAATAAATAAATAAATAAATAAATAAATAAATAAATAAATAAATAAATAAATAAATAAATAAATAAATAAATAAATAAATAAATAAATAAATAAATAAATAAATAAATAAATAAATAAATAAATAAATAAATAAATAAATAAATAAATAAATAAATAAATAAATAAATAAATACATAAATAAATAAATAAATAAATAAAAAAATGAATAAATAAATAAATAAATAAATAAATACATGCATAAATAAAAAAAATAAAAAATAATGCTAAGAAATAGGTACATAAATTAAATAAAGATAACATCCGGCATCATTTTGTTATGGTACCCTCAAAGAACAAAGTGTGTATTTACCGAAAGGATTAAATTTGCACGCACTTAGAAAAAATTGTTCCGAAAGGGACGAGGTATTCAAGTGTTCGAAACCACCGCTATAGTTCGTAAAGTCGTTCCACAGAAACCTTGTGGATGCTGACGTCATAGATGAGAGTGAATCTTGGCCTACCAAATGTCAGTTTTAGAAAAAAGGCACCCGATGATTGGCTCCGAACGACGTCACTTTTACAAGCCCCCCCCCCCCCCCCCGCGTTCGCTACTCGATGATTTCAAGATACTTGTTGTGTTGCGTCTACATCGTTGCAGTCATTCTATTCGAGACGATGAGGGCCGATGGGTGATAGCAATGCAATGTTACAAAAAGCAAACAAACAAAGGCTTAGGCGGGATTCGAACCCACGTCCCTACGTGTCGTACGCTAAACACCTGCGCCCCAAACGCAAGAGACACCGCGGACAGCTGTTCACGAAGTATTGAGACAACCCCTCTCTCTCAAAGTCATTAGACAGGTACACTATCCTTGGATCTCTCTCTTCCTTCTATACCCGTCAAACTTAGGAGCAGATAGGTACAGTACTGTAACGCATTCCCCCCCCCCCCCAATCAACAGCTGATATCATGTGGCCTCTGACCTACTGACACACACAATAGGTACACACAGGTACACTATCCTTGCTTCTCTCTCTTCCCTCTATACCCGTCAAACTTAGGAGCAGGTAGGTACCGCCCCCCCCCCCCCCCCCCGCCAACAGCTGATGCTCTCATCCCATATCATGTGGCCTCTGACCTACTGACACACACAATAGGTACACACAGGTACACAATCCTTGCTTCTCTCTCTTCCCTCTACCCGTCAAACTTAGGAACAGGTAGGTACCGCCCCCCCCCCCCCCCCCAACAGCTGATGCTCCCATCCCATATCATGTGGCCTCTGACCTACTGACACACACAATAGGTACACACAGGTACACAATCCTTGCTTCTCTCTCTTCCCTCTACCCGTCAAACTTAGGAACAGGTAGGTACCGCCCCCCCCCCCCCCCCCCCCCAACAGCTGATGCTCCCATCCCATATCATGTGGCCTCTGACATACTGACACACACAGGTACACTATCCTTGCTACTCTCTCTTCCCTCTACCGGTCAAACTTAGGAACAGGTAGGTACCGCCCCCCCCTCCCCCCCCCCCAACAGCTGATGCTCCCATCCCATATCATGTGGCCTCTGACATACTGACACACACAATAGGTACACACAGGTACACTATCCTTGCTACTCTCTCTTCCCTCTACCCGTCAAACTTAGGAACAGGTATAGGTACCGCCCCCCCCCCCCCCCCAACAGCTGATGCTCCCATCCCATATCATGTGGCCTCTGACCTACTGACACACACAATAGGTACACACACGTACACTATCCTTGCTACTCTCTCTTCCCTCTACCCGTCAAACTTAGGAACAGGTAGGTACCCCCCCCCCCCCCCCAACAGCTGATGCTCCCATCCCATATCATGTGGCCTCTGATCTACTGACACACACAATAGGTACACACAGGTACACTATCCTTGCTTCTCTCTCTTACCTCTACCCGTCAAACTTAGGAACAGGTAGGTACCCCCCCCCCCCCCCCAACAGCTGATGCTCCCATCCCATATCATGTGGCCTCTGACCTACTGACACACACAATAGGTACACACAAGTACACTATCCTTGCTACTCTCTCTTCCCTCTACCCGTCAAACTTAGGAGCAGGTGGGTACCGCCCCCCCCCCCCTAACAGCTGATGCTCCCATCCCATATCATGTGGCCTCTGATCTACTGACACACACAATAGGTACACACAGGTACACTATCCTTGCTTCTCTCTCTTACCTCTACCCGTCAAACTTAGGAACAGGTAGGTAACCCCCCCCCCCCCCCCCCCAACAGCTGATGCTCCCATCCCATATCATGTGGCCTCTGACCTACTGACACACACAATAGGTACACACAGGTACACTATCCTTGCTTCTCTCTCTTCCCTCTACCCGTCAAACTTAGGAACAGGTAGGTACCCCCCCCCCCCCCCCCCTCAACAGCTGATGCTCCAATCCCATATCATGTGGCCTCTGACCTACTGACACACACAATAGGTACACACAGGTACACTATCCTTGCTTCTCTCTCTTACCTCTACCCGTCAAACTTAGGAACAGGTAGGTACCGCCCCCCCCCCCCACAACAGCTGATGCTCCCATCCCATATCATGTGGCCTCTGATCTACTGACACACACAATAGGTACACACAGGTACACTATCCTTGCTACTCTCTCTTCCCTCTACCCGTCAAACTTAGGAACAGGTAGGTACCGCCCCCCCCCCCCACAACAGCTGATGCTCCCATCCCTTATCATGTGGCCTCTGATCTACTGACACACACAATAGGTACACACAGGTACACTATCCTTGCTACTCTCTCTTCCCTCTACCCGTCAAACTTAGGAACAGGTAGGTACCGCCCCCCCCCCCCCAACAGCTGATGCTCCCATCCCACATCATGTGGCCTCTGACCTACTGACACACACAATAGGTACACACAGGTACACTATCCTTGCTTCTCTCTCTTCCCTCTACCCGTCAAACTTAGGAACAGGTAGGTACCGCCCCCCCCCCCCCCCCCAACAGCTGATGCTCCCATCCCATATCATGTGGCCTCTGACCTACTGACACACACAATAGGCACACACACAGGTACACTATCCTTGCTTCTCTCTCTTCCCTCTACCCGTCAAACTTAGGAACAGGTAGGTACCGCCCCCCCCCCCCCCCCCCCCAACAGCTGATGCTCCCATCCCATATCATGTGGCCTCTGACCTACTGACACACACAATAGGTACACACAGGTACACTATCCTTGCTTCTCTCTCTTCCCTCTACCCGTCAAACTTAGGAACAGGTAGGTACCGCCCCCCCCCCCCCCCCAACAGCTGATGCTCCCATCCCATATCATGTGGCCTCTGACCTACTGACACACACAATAGGTACACACAGGTACACTATCCTTGCTTCTCTCTCTTCCCTCTACCCGTCAAACTTAGGAACAGGTAGGTACCGCCCCCCCCCCCCCCCAACAGCTGATGCTCCCATCCCATATCATGTGGCCTCTGACCTACTGACACACAATAGGTACACACAGGTACACTATCCTTGCTTCTCTCTCTTCCCTCTACCCGTCAAATTTGGAAACAGGTAGGTACCGTCCCGAACCGCACCGCACCACACCGCACCCCCCCCCCCCCCCCCCTATCACAACGCCCAAAAACAGCAACAGCTGATGCTCCAATCGCATATTATGTGGCTCGTTACCTACTGACACACACAGTACCTTCCCTCCTCCACACAAACCGAGGAAAAATTTAACTACCCCGCCACCTTTGATGTAAAGGTTCACAAGGCATTGAGGCATATTATTATTATACATTTCAAAGCTAATTATTATTTATTTTATAACATATTTTAATTGATATTTTAATTGATATTATAATTAAATAGGGGTTAGGAAAACAGCACAGCTTCACAGTCACACACAGGGAGTTACTGCCAACCCAACTATAGGAACTGAAAATGGTTACGATTCATTCATGTTAATTAAACTCACCAATTATTCCTGTGATGGGTTTACGTTTATCTTCAATCCTTGCGCGGCGACGCTCGCGTTCAGACGTTCCCGCTCATCCTGGCGACGCTCGCGTTCAGACGTTCCCTGCTCATCCTGGCGACGTTCGCGTTCAGAAGTTCCCTGCTCATCCTGGCGACGCCGGCGTTCAGACGTTCCCTGCTCATCCTGGCGACGCTCGCGTTCAGAAGTTCCCTGCTCATCCTGGCGACGCTCGCGTTCATAAGTTCCCTGCTCATCCTGGCGACGCTCGCGTTCAGAAGTTCCCTGCTCATCCTGGCGACGCTCACGTTCAGACGTTCCCTGCTCATCCTGGCGACGCTCGCGTTCAGAAGTTCCCTGCTCATCCTGGCGACGCTCACGTTCAGACGTTCCCTGCTCATCCTGGCGACGCCGGCGTTCTGACGTTCCCTGCTCATCCTGGCGACGCCGGCGTTCAGACGTTCCCTGCTCATCCTGGCGACGCTCGCGTTCAGACGTTCCCTGCTCATCCTGGCGACGCTCGCGTTCAGAAGTTCCCTGCTCATCCTGGCGACGCCGGCGTTCAGAAGTTCCCCGCTCATCATGGCGACGCCGGCGTTCAGAAGTTCCCCGCTCATCATGGCGACGCCGGTGTTCAGAAGTTCCCTGCTCATCCTGGCGACGCCCGCGTTCAGAAGTTCCCTGCTCATCCTGGCGACGCCCGCGTTGTGAAGTTCCCTGCTCATCCTGGCGACGCTCGCGTTCAGAAGTTCCCGCTCATTTTGGCGACGCCGGCGTTCAGAAGTTCCTTGCTCATCAACTACGAACAGAAACATGTAATAGCTTAGTTATTATGATGGCTGGCTATTATGATAGCGTTCTCTTAGAATCTAGAGAACGATATCATAATGCCAGCCATATTGTTCACCCATCTAGTGTTGATACTGCGTCTAGCTGCCATCATATGCGCCCATGGAGTTGATACTGCGTCTGGCTGCCATCAAGTGCTTCCATCTAGAGTTGATACTGCGTCCAGCAAACATCAAGTGCTTCCATCCAGTGTTGATACTGCGTCTAGCTGCTCAGGGTACACGTCAGCGCCCACCTTGAAACCAAAAACTATCTGTATTTTTTGTGTGAGCAAACCAAAATAACACTGTCTAGATACAGCAAACATATTTATTCTTTCTCACGTGTTTATATTCTCTTCCAAAATCCAGAAGTTTTATGTACCTTCATTTGCTTAAAACTTTCACTTCTAGTCGAGGTTGGTTCCCAAGCCAAAGCTCTCCACATCGGCGGGTTAGCAAGTTGTCGTGGCGACCACTTGTTGCGAGGCGAAGGCTGTTGTCGTGGCGCCAGAACATAATAATGGCTGATGTCGGGAAGTTCTGGCGGATGTGCTTTAAAGTTCCAAGACGAATGGTCGACTACGAACATAAACATGTATAGCTTAGGTATTATGAGAACTGGCATTATGATAGCGTTCTCTTAGAATCTAGAGAACGATATCATAATGCCAGCTCTCATGTACCCCCATCTAGTGTTGATACTGCTTCTAGCTGCCATCATGTGCTTCCATCTAGTGAATTGATACTGCGTGTAGCTGCCCAGGTAGTCGTCAGCGCCATTCTCCACATCGGCGGGTTAGCAAGTTGTCACGGCCAACACTTGTTGCGAGGCGAGGGCTGTTATCGGGGCGCCAGAACACATTTATGTCCGATGTCGAGAAGTTCTGGCAAGACGAACGATCGACTACGAACAGAAACATGTAATAGTTTAGGTATTTTGATGGGTGGCTATTATGATAGCGTTCTCTTAGATTCTAGAGAACGCTATCATAATGCCAGCCCTCATGTGCCCCCATTTAGTGTTGATACTGCGTCTAGCTGCTATCATGACCCCCATCTAGTGTTGATACTGCGTCTAGCTGCCATCATGTACTCCCATCTAGTGTTGATACTGCGTCTAGTTGCTCAGGAAACTCGTCAGCGCCCTCCTAGAAATAATAAATATGTCACTCTGTAGATACAGCAAACATATTTATTCATTTCCACATTTTTATATTCTCTTCCAAAACCCAGAAGTTTTATGTACCTTCATTTGCTCCAAACAACATCACTTCCAGTCGAGGTGGGTTGGGTCCCCAAGCCAAAGTTCTCCACATCGGCTGGTAAGCAAGTTGTGATGGTGACTACTTGTTGCCAATGCGAGGTGACGGACTGTCTCGTTGTAGACGATCTTGCATCTTCTACACTTGCCGTTGAAACTTGATGTTAAAGGCTTGACGTAAAAGCTTCACGTTTCAGCTTTCACACATTTCCAAAGTTCTTGTTTATTTAAGTTCAAATAATCTTTGTTACATACTGTCGGCTACATAAATGGCACCACAGGTATGAAATTGAAAACTATCAATAACATGTAAAAGACTATTATACAAATTTTAGTCCATTTCCAGCACTCATATTTAACAATTTTTTTTAATATTCAAATATTTACAAATAGCCCTAACGCTGCTGCACAGTAGGGTTATTTTATACAACCACTAGAAAATGATTCTTGTAAGGGATGTCAAAATGAATGCATCAATTTTACAAAAGTATGTTAATTATTGGCAGTTAGTAAAACAAATAAAATAGTTTGTAATCGTTTTTAAATTGTATGAATTTAAAAAATGCATTTTTTTTATTTCTTTCAATTACTTTCAAAATTTATCATAAAAAATTAAATGCTTGTTTGACAGCATTTCGCAACTAAGCAGCATGCCAGATGTAACTTTTCCACTTTTCCAAAAACATGCCAAAGCATCCTGGGCAGCCTTCAAAAGTTCGTCCATGTACCGTGATAATAAAAACCATTTTAAATGAAATGAAAACGAATGAAATGAAATGAATTTAAATATTTTATTAACCATACAAAGATTTTTAAAGGGCTGCGTGATGTTATTGCAGTTACTTCATTCTGATAATGTTCTGTTCAAAGAATTGAAAACCACCCGAACCGTGATTTGAAAGCAACTATACTTGCTTGATGGGATATTGCCACAGTGACGTCACCACAAACACATCCAGCGTCCAGCCATAGCATCGTCCCCACACAGTCAACATAGTCAACGACAATGCAACAACGCTATCTCCCAACTTACAGACATAGCGGGTCTTGGCCGTCTAACTTTGATCTCCAAAACGAACGAACCTCCGACGTCTTCTCGGCACCTAGGGGATGAACGACCAAACAACCCCTGAACACGAGTGATATCAGCGACAGAAACAAATCTCTAAATGAAACCCTACTAGATGGAAAAACGAAAACGGCGACCAAACAACACCTGAAAAATGTACCCTCACAACCTTAGCAATGCGAATACCTCACGGCACGACCACACTCGACCTGCGCATCGTGAGACCACGTGTACATACATCGACCTGCAGACAAGGAAGAACGAGCCACAGCGGCATACAAAGAGCATTCAGGTTTTGTCACGTGGCAACATCCTAATACGCATCGTAGTAACTAACACAAATTATATGATCGCTTTATCAATTAGATTTAATTATATACAAATTGACTCGTGTTACATAAGCCCCTTAATAATCTATTTACTAAAAGGAAAAATGTATGATTTGTTTGTGATCGTTTTCCGTTCATCTTTTCTTATTTTCGGCGATAACATTATTTGATTTTAAGTTATTTGGATATACACTATAAAGGGGTGTAGAACTGCTTTATGCAATCTGCCCTTTTTTAAACTTTATGATCATTAATTAGTCACAGTCACACCGAAATTCTGTACATTTTAACTGTCTAATTGTTAACTCCCAATACTTGAGATAACAAAGGTTCCATGTCATGTATTTTTCTCTTTTGTTACTTATTTCAAATAACAATTTCTTTTTGTGCATAAATAAGTTTTCATTCATTACAAAAAAATTACAAGGCATAATTTACATGTTGTATTAATTATAAACTAAAGTTATTGTCTGATGATCTACAGTGTGACATTATGTACAAATAGGAATATTTAATAATATGCATACACGTTTATTATAGTTTTGGATTTGGAGGAAGGATCTAAATACAGGGGTTATTTTTGTCGTTGAAGTGCCAAGCTCAGATTTGAGGTTTGACTCTTCATCTCTCTGGCTACTTTATTTTTTAAACCGCCGACGACGTCATAACCTTCTTTAAGCAACCAATATTTGGATTTAGAAAGCAGTCTCAAATCCAATGAAAATAAAACCAAAATATAAGAAGCACCCATTGAACGTAGGTTCCATAAATCCATGGTTTAATGAATGTAGAGGTTGTTTAGTTTCCATCATAGAAACCAATTGAAAGATTTGAAATTGTAAAGCAAATCACAAGCACATATAACTTATCTGCAAAATTATGTTATTTTTACAGCAGTTTATATTTCATATATTTATTGATATTATATTTATTTTATTTTTTTTTTATTTTAATTATAATAAGTATTATTTATACTATTTAATAGAAATGATTTGTCTTTAAGGTTATGACACCACGGCAATTTTATCCCACGCAACTCACACATCAATTCATTCATAAGTTTAGTAAAAACACCTATCTACACTAAAAACCAACTATCACACTCTCTAGCATCTACATCCACACAATACATCCAACCACAGCCCAACCAATCTGAAGGAAAATTTACAACTTCCCCAATTAGCAAGACTCTAATTCTCTTCCACTTCTTAAATGAACTGAAATGTTTCTTTAAATGAACTCTTTAAATGACTGCAAACCTTCCTCTTAGCAAATACATTAGCATATATTAAAATAATGTTTTAGCTACCCAGTATAAGGCTATTCTGTACTTTCAGATCTACTGTCTATCTCTCTTCTCTAAGCATTCTATAAAGCATACATCCATCAGCTGACATTCTGTCATACCGTGGCAGGGACGGTCTCGGTGACCAGAAGCCCAGATCTCGTAGCAAACACACCATTGCCTGTAACACTGCATACATGTTATGTTATATGTTATCGCACGTGTCCCCGGTCGTCCTTCTCTCCATAGGAAGCTGTAAGGGTGGACTTTCTAACAGGCTGATATTCAGCCGAGTGTCCTGTGCTAAGTTGCTATCTATCCTTCGTAGAAGTTAATCTTCCTTCCTGTACGTGGTATCCGTACATAGGCTGTCTTTCCATGGCTCTCTAATGCCAACTAGGTACTGTACTCGAGCAGTCTATACTCCATACCAGGCCAACATGTCACAGCGAGATGTGGCGTTTTACTTTACCGTCCCCTAATAGAATGCTAATAGATCTCATCGCCTGGACTCTTGAACCTTGAACAACAACACGGTCAATTTAAAGGAAGCCAGGCTCAATTATCTTTCTCCACGAATAAGAAACTTATCACATCAACATCTCGCCCCAACGTTGACAGCGCTACTCAAGGGGTGGACAATACGTCCCCCACGAACCGGTTTCTATGGTGACATGCCAGCCTGGTATAAACTATAGCTAGAGACTGTTGCGCTCAAGTCACCTTTATTATATATGCCTAGTTCTATCAATCCTTTCTTCCGCCGACGAAGTATAACCGTACTTGGGTAGTCTTCCTCCCGCCCAACGCCCATGTAACTATATACATGTTCGCTCTGTAAGTGAAACATTCATTATAATATTACTGCGCTGAAAAATAAATACAATTAATACAACGTTGTCAAGTAAGACCTAAGTCTATTCGTACTTGGGCAGTCTACCTAGACCGTATTACGCCACAAGTCGCCTAGTGATGCGTCTAACCATTTATCTAGGGTCACCATGTAGGGTCGTACCGTGTGACGGGAAGGTCTGGAAGCCAGATGATCCTGTCCCTGCTGAAACCACCTGCGAACAAT